>CALNHX010000204.1:0-433322 GCA_940337035.1 Agriotes lineatus
ATTCCTTCATTTCACAAACCAGGCGCGGCAGCCAATCAAAATACCTATTGAAACAACCAGTGACAGCCTATCAAATGCCGTTATTTTATCTACACTTCCCAAAACTTTTAAGAAAAAAGCTGAAGTTTTCCTACGCATTTTGAGTACCTCAAGCGATGTGAGCTGGGATCACAAGGGCACCGTTACTGTAAAGGGTGAAATTTTACCGGCGTCTAACATAGTCGATTTAATTCACGACACTCTGCGGCCTCGAAAAACTATTAATCCACCCGGACGCCTACAGTTTGCTGAGTACATCAAAGACCTTAACGTTGCTAATGTGCTGCTAGCTAAACCTAAACAGCAAAAGAAGCCAACCCCGACTGGTACTACAGGAAAAACCGAAATGGAAACTGATAACTGCGAGTCCGATTTAGAATATAAATTAAAAACACCAGCTACTCATCCAAGTCCACATCAAAAAGGTTCAGACAGAAGAACGCCGATAAGGAAACGCCTCCAAAAAAGGGCCGTTAGAAAAACGCCTCTAAGGCAGATGTCATCAACACCAAAAACGAAGGGAATTCTAGATTGGGTGCATCTTAAACTTTAAAATTACACAATGAAATTCTGATTTTATTACTTGCAGTCTTTTTAATTTGAAATGTCGTGCACCTCAAACTACAGTTTTGTAAATTGCTAGCGAATTTTTTAGAAATAAGACATTCTGCTGTACATTTATATTTATATTATTAAGTATTATACGAAATAAGAACAATATATTTGTTTATTACAAAGTGTTTGTGTTTTTTATTTCTACTCTGCTTTGTTTTTTTTCTCGAATCTGCAATAATTACAAAGTCTAAAGCTAAAATATTAGTATTTGCAGTTATTTTACAGTTACAAAGTGTAAAATTTCAAAAAATCAATGTACGATTTCATAATAGCGTGATATAATTTAGAAAATTGTGATTTCTTTTAATTTTGTGCGATACATTTTATAAAAAAGTGTAAAACATTTGCAAATTTTTCAACGAAATTGTGTGTTTTATTCAGGTTTATGTTAATTTGTGATCAACATACATATATTTTGTATAATTTCAAGTGTTATGATGGCAGTTTTGTAAAATTTTAAGTGAAATGACGGGGCCAGAACATTTTTTCAACAAAATTACTTGTTTTTATTCAAATTTATGTTAATTTGTGGACAACATATATATATTTTTCAATGAAATTGCGTGTTTTGGTGGTGTCAGAATATTTTTTTCAACGAATTGCGCGTTTTTATTTAAAAATTATGTTAATTTGTGGTCAACATACATATATTTCCGTCAAAAGTATAAGATTTTTTGAATTTTGTTTATCGAAATGATTGTGGTAGTAGATTTTTTCAACGAAATTGCTATTTCTTTTAATTTTGAGCGATGCATTTTATAAAAAGTGTAAAACATTTGCAAAATTATGCATAGTTTATGTAACATGATGTCGATTTTTGTGAAAATTTATGTGAGATGGCTTGTAATTGCGTGATTTTTGTTCAATTTTCATCGTGTGTTGAATAAAATATCGTTTTTTGTATAATTTCAAGTGACGTGATGACAGTTTTTGTATAATTTATGTGACATGATGTCGATATTTGCGAAAATTTATGTGAGATGCTGTATGATTGCGTGATTTTATTCAAATTTTTGTTACTTTGGGGGTCAACATATACGTCTTTTCGTAATTTTTGCGTGTTTCTATTCAAATTTATTTTCATTTGTCGTCAACACAAACGTATTTTCGTAAAATTTTACTATTTTTCAATGAAAGTTGTATAAAAATATTGTTTTTTGTCGTTTTTGCAGAATTTAATGTGACAAGATGCCGATTTTTATAAATTATCATGCGAGATGCTGTCGATTTTCTAAAATTTTAAACGAAATGCTTTGGAAATTGCATGTTTTTATTCAAATATTAGTAATTGAAGCTATTTTTCACATACAAAGTATCGAAATTCATATAAATTGAACTACGATTTCATAATTGTGTGATCAAGTCCTCAGGATCGATAACGACACCTTCGCGAGTTATTTTATGGTGCACAATATCGTATGCCAATAAAATAAAATTCTCGTCCGTAAAACGATCACCCTGTACCCAGCGTAGTATCTCTGCAACACTGATTGGTTGGGAGGCGTCCATGTTGCACTAATATTTACAACACAAATCACGATGCACACGGAGTAGCAAGTGTAACGTGAATGCCGAAGTAACTGCTGTGTACTTTATGCCAGCCTGAATATAACAATTATTAACAAGCGTCGACCTGTCTCCCGCTGCCAGGTATTAGAACAAAAGGATCTTGACGTCAGACTGTGGGGGCATGCTGTTTGCATCTCGGACAACCTTCACAAAAGTTTTAAATCGGCCCCGAGGCCCTATTCATTAACTGCTTCAACCGCTTTTGGCGCGAATCTGTTTTTGGTGGCTTTTTCCTTGACGAATTGCAGCTACATGTTCTGACAGGAATTTATAAAATAATTTTGATAGAATTAAAATAAACGGGCTGAATTATTCAAACGTCTTATTAAGTACGAAAAAGGCATCACATAATTTTATTATTATTATTCACAAACCATAAATTTATATAATATATATTGCTACGGCTGTTTTAAACTACAATCATAAAATTTACTGTTTAAACATCAGCCTCGTAGAAATTGTAGTGTTGTCTAATACAGTGTAAAATACGCCTTACGCCGTTGTAATAAAATGGTCAACTTGGTTACTTCAATTAAAATTATTTTGAATATAGCGGTTTTTCGCCTAATGGCTTATATCTCAATGAAAATGTATCGCAAATCACATACACAAAAGTAAAATTTGAAAAGGGTTAAGGGCTTTTAAAACTTGCTTTAAAAATATCATATTTTCATAGAAGTTATAATTGCATAGCTGTAAATTTGAAACATAGATGCAAAAAATTAAATCAACATTTAGAATTAAAAGCATCAGCCAGCCACATCTATTAAACGGGGTTTTAAACGGCCTCCTTTTGAAATTTCTTCGAGGGACAAAATGTAATTGCTCTAGTAAAACTGAGAATAATTTTAAAAAATATCTATGTTTATAAACAGCGATGTAAATTTGAAGTTTATTAGTTAAACAGGGCACCGAAAACCGCACGCAAGTGTTGAAGTTTTAACCGCATTTACGTACGATGTCCTGGGTAGCTCAGGTAGTTAAACCTTAGACTCGTGATACTGGGGTCGCTGGTTCAAATCCACCAGAAATTGTCGACGGCTATTTGCCCCTTATTTAAAATTTTTAGGCACCCCACAATGCATCGTGGTGCGTGAGCAAGCGCACGACCTCCTTCCAGGAATTATCGATCCAACAATCAAAGTACGATTTCATTCCATCAATCAAAGTACGATTTCATCAAAGTTCGAATTTAATTAACATGTGTGATTAATTCCGCGGAATTTGATTAGACCAATTAATCCGCTTTAATTTGATTTTTAATCGATCAATTAATTTTGATATCAATTTGATATAAAAAGGGGTGGGGGATTACAGCCTGCACTTCTACTACTAAACTTGTTCTCGGGGTCCTTTGTAATAATCCTGCAGGTATCATTGTTCACGTACTCCACTGTGTGCTCAGTTAATTCACATCTGAAAGTCCCCTGCTTGGCCATCACAAACATGTTCGGTAGCGCTTCCACAAAAGTCACGAACGACTCGGCTGTGAATGAAACACCTGCTCCAATGTCGGTCTTCAAAATTCTTGCAACAGGCGAAAATTGTTTATAAGGATCCAGTCCCAAATGAACAACCTTGCTGGCGCTATTGTTTAAAGGCACAGTGAGGTCGCATAATAACCGTTTCTTTTCCCGTCGGGTTTGGCGGATCTCAGGCGTCACGATCGGTGTTACGTCATAGGAAGGCATCGTCTCCTCAATGAACACCCGCAGGTCCTCCTCGGTGGCATCTAGACGTGGTGAATACCCCTTGGCCTCCACGTTCATGGCTGGAGGCTGTGGCGGTGCACCGTGTTGTTTTTTATTTAAAAGATGCGTTTTCTTACTTGTTTTTTCTGCTGCCGGTCTCCTCGTGTAGGGGCCTGGTTTTTCTTGGCACTTATTAACACTTCGAGGATCCATCTTAGGTAAAACTTGTGGTGTTGACACGACGACTAGGAGTGAAGCAATTCGATGCGCTATTGAGTCCGCAGCCACTTTTATGAAGGTACGAAAAACATTACGTCAGAGTCACCCCACTCTCGAGCCGGAGCATGTCGGTACCTGTGTTTTACAGTGCAGCCTCCGACGGACAAAGCAAATACGTTACCAAGGTTGAACAAAGAGCGACCAGTCTCGACCTGTTTTAAAAGTTTACAACGGTCAAATTTATGAATCAGCTTTCGCTATATAAAATGAAGTAATTATAGCGGATTCGCTGATTTATTCGCGGATTTCGCTGTTTTAATTATAAAATTAATTATTTCATATAGCTTTTCAAATTTTCTGCGGTCGAATGGAAATTAACCACTGAGTGAATGGAAATTAACCAGAAACTTGGGACAACGACTTTATTGCAAATTATTAGTAGCAAAGCTGTTGCATATATAATTTTTTTTAAAATTGTGTCTGCCTGTAAACACAATATGTTAAACAGTCCCTATTCTCATAATATAAATTTTTGAAAAATAGTTTGTTTCAACTCGAACGGTGTGACGGCACAGCTGCGAAATGACGTCTTGTTCAAATCCTATATTTCCAAGTCGCCTCGATAGCGCAACGGTAAGGTGCTAAGACTGTTAACCAGAAAACTAGGGTTCGATTCCCACTCGGGTCCGCCGCAAATAGATTTTTTAGACGACCACGTATGAAAGTAACATTATCGCGACAGCAGCCTACTACAGAAAGTTGACAATTTCATACACTAGCACGATATTATATCGTGCTAGTCATATCGTAACGGCACAAAGTTATTCACATCACGGCCTGCTTAATTGTGTGACAAACGTCACTTTGACGTTTGTCACACAATTCAGCAGACCCTGATTCAAATAATCTAGACGCTTTTGCTTTATTCGCTGCTCTGCTTCCAACAAGCTCTAATTTTTTATAATTGCACCAATAATAATATAACGATCAATTTTGCAAACCAAATAAAAACAATTCTTAAAAATAGAATTTACTTTGAGTGGTCGTCTAAAAAATAGTGTTCATAACTCGCCCGAAAGTGCAAATATCTGTGCTCGTGTTTTAGATCCACTCGGGCTTCGCTTCGCTACGCCCTCGTTTGTCTAATCAACACTCGCACGATATTTGCTACTTTCGACGCTTGTCATGAAAATAACTATTTTAAATTTAAATATTTCCACGAGTGAATGCAAGAGAGAGACAGCAGCTTCGAAGAGCGAAATAGATCTATCAGTTTGAATTTCAAATATTTCCGCGAAAATTAAAAACAACCGCCGTGAGAAGTGCGCGCGCACCAAGATGGCCGACACACCGCGAAATTCAAATCCAACAAATTAAACTTAGAAAAAATCGGAAAAAATTCAAATTTCAAATATTCCCGCCAGAAATCCAAGATGGCCGCCGCGCGTAATTTAATCGGAAGCTATTGCGTAATTTATTCAGTAGCACATGTGAAAATTAATTAGATCAATCCGCGAAATTAATTAGATCAAACCGCGAAATTAATTAGATCAAACCGCGAAATTAATTAGATCAAACCGCGAAATTAATTAGGTCAATCCGCGAATAAAACCGCGAAATCCGCGAATTAAACCGCGAATCCGCGAATCAAATAAAAAGTGGAGGGGGTTTCTCGCCCTGTTCTACTAATCACTGCACAATTTAATTCTTGAGATGAACTTGGTGGTATAGTATTTTGAGCCAAGGTCTTTTTGCACTATTAAGCCACTTATGCATGTTAATTCAAATAAATTGAACTTGACTTAAAATAAATTAATTCGACCAAAGATTAAAAACTACAAGATTCACAGAGTACAAAGCACAAACAAGAATGACAGACGGGCGGCGCGGGTGGACGTGCGGACGCTCGATAGCTCTGCGACACCGCGTGTCAGAGCGCGAAATTTAAAAACGTTTTATCAGATAAACTTAATGTAATTATTTACTGTGTATGTCCTATGGCCATGGCTGCTTGCGTACCACCTTAATAATCGTCGCGTACCACTGGTGGTACGCGTACCATAGTTTGGGAACCACTGCTCTAGGCAACTACTTTTGTCACTTAGCAACCCAACTCTCTCCCACTTGTTTCCTATTTCATGGCCAGTTATTTAAACAAATATCTGGCGCGGCCGTGGCTCTCCTCTTTCAGCAGTCATTTCCAATACCTTTATGCAAGCTTTCGAAACTGTAGCTAGAGAATCTTCAGAATCGAAACCCAAAGTTTGGCTCCGATACGTTAACGATACCATTATTATTTGGCCACATGGTAAAGACACTTTATCCGTCTTCTTAAACCATCTCAATAGTCAACATTCAGACATTAACTTTACCATAAAGATAGAAAGTAACGGCTTCCTTTCTTTCTTAGATGTACAGGTTTCTCGCCAACCCAGTGGCAAACTTGGTAATTATGTATATCGCAAACCCACTCACACTGATCGCTATTTACATGCTGATTCCCGCCATCATCAATTCGCTGGTACACCGGGCTGTTTCCATATCCCAACCCGATAATGCTCTTTGGAACAACGGTTACCGTGCTAGAGATATGCAGTCTGCCATCAATCGCCATCTTTATCCACGATTACCCAAACCTCCAAAAACTGATCCTCTCGCAGCAATAGTCTTTCTTCCCTATATCCACCAAGTCACGATCGTGTAGAAAAGTTAAAACAATATTCAAACCCCCGAGCAAAATCTCACAGTTTCTTTCTTCACCTAATGATAAATTAAAGAATATGTCATCTAAAGGTGTCTATAAAGTCCCTTGCTCTTATAATGTTATATGCATTGGTGAAACAGGACGTTCAGTAAAACTTCGCATCTCTGAACACCATCTCAGTCTCAACTCGGGTCACTCAACCGCGACGCCGCACTTGCCTATAAATTCTGGCCTTTTTCCTTTTGATCGTTAGAAGAGTTTCGCCTCTGGCGTGGTTTGCACGTTAAGTTACCGTGATCTTTTGCTTTTCCTCCTGATGGAGTCGCTTACAAAAGTGGACAAAACTTTGAGTTCTTTGACCTCAATAATGACACGGTCCAATCCCGGAAGTAGTTTGTTATTTAATGACAATGCCCGTGAAAGCTTTTGAAATCATCTAAATATTATGTTTTGCTGACGATACGGTTCTGTTAGCAAACAACGAATACGACCTCCAACGCATACTGCATCAATTTATTATGATGGGGAAATATACAGAGTGTCCCAAAACAAATAGGACACCGACTAGTCATAGATTCCTTACGTTATAATAATTCGATTAAACCTAATATACCTTAGTACAAAGTCCCTTCAGTAAGCAGTTATAGGGCCTTGTGAAGTTAAATTTTTTATTTTTTATTTTTTTTGTTAATTTTTACAAATGTAGAGATATCGATTTTAATTTTGGCATACATGCTTACTATTATGTACTGCACTAACGAATTTTTTTTCATAAATTATACTTGACTGTAAGAGGCACTTTACCAATCTTTCAAAACTTGTTTTAGCTTTAACTTCGTTGTTTGAAATTTTTTTTGAAATTTTAGGTTATTATCTGAAAGAGAATAAAAAACACAAAAATAATGTACTCTTAGTTCTTAAGCCTAAAAGCAACCGATTACCTTAAAATGCCCATCAAAGGTTTTTGGTTGTCATTAAGACGTGCAATTATCAAGTAGCCATGATCACAAAAACAATGGTCATATAGTAAAAAACAATGATAAGTCAATTAATAACATTAGTGACATAAGAATTTGTTCTTTTATGTTTAAGAAAATGCCGCTACGTAATCAATTCTCCAATGCTGAAAGGTTCGTTATGTCGCAGCATTTTCGTAAGCCCAAAAGACGAAAAACTGATGTCACCAATGTCATTAATTGATTTATTGTTGTCGTTTACTAGATTATAATCATTGCCCATTGTTTTTGTGATCATGGCTACTTGATAATTGCACGTCTTAATGACAACCAAAAACCTTTGATGGGCATTTTAAGCTAAACGGTTACTCTTACGCTTATGAACTAAGAGTACATTATATTTGTGTATTTTAATTCTCTTTCAAATAATAACCTAAAATTTTACAAACTGTTACAGATAACGAAGTTAGAGCTAAAAAAAGTTTTGAAAGATAGGTAAAGTACCTAACCCTTATAGTCAAGTTAAGTTTATGAAATTTTTCCTGTTAGTGCAGTACATAATATTAAGTAAGCATACCAAAATCGATATTTCTACATTTGTGGAAATTAACCAAAAAAATAAAAAACAAAAAAATTTACTTCAAGGCCCTATAACTTCTTACTGAAGGGACTTTGTACTAAGGTATATTAGGTTTAATCGCTTTATTATAACGTAAGCAATCTATGGCTAATCGCTGTCCCATTCTTTTTGGGGCACCCTGGGTAACATGAAAATATCCGTTGGGAATATATGGAATATTCCAACGGCGATTATTAATACTCGGAAAATGTTTCGAAATTTACTAGAATATTTCCACTTACTATAGTTTTGACAAACAACAATAAATCAGAAATATTTGCAAAACATGCACGGCATTATTGCTTTGAAGAAAAAAATCCTCTTCTTTCGGAATCGGATTTTTTCAGTCGGCATATACTCATGTTTTTATTGAAAAAATGAATGCAGAACATTTTCCAAATATTTTCTGGAATTTTGAAGCACTGGTTATATTTCCACTGAAAAACTAAAACAATGGTGATTGATTGATTGATTAAAAGCAGGGATTTAGATGGGTTAGTAGTGAGCCCAGTGTTGCACTTCGACTCTGTGGTATTTTGTGCCCCCCCCCTGACCCTATTAAAATAGATCTGCACCTTCAACGAGTTGTAGAATGTTTTTTACGAGGTGCTCGTGTGTGAGAGCTGCTCCATGTGGAGTTCCCCCGAAAGGTTGCTGTCTTTTGCGGAGTAACGCTGGCCAGTCGAAGGTTATGTGTGAGGCTGTCTCCTCCTCTTCCTGACATAACCTACAGAGTATGTCCCCTCTGTATATGCCTATTTTGTGTAGGTGCTTTCTCAGGTAGCAGTGTCCTGTGACTAGTCCTACCAGCCGTCTGATCTGAGTTCGTCCTAGATGGAGGACATCAGCTGTTAGTCTGCGAGAAGGCGTTCTAATTATTTCCTTCCCCAGTGTTTGTCCCTGTGTGGCATCCCAGCGAGAAGCGTGTTGTCTAGCGGTCCATTTTTCTATCGCTGTTCGGATGCTTTGTTTGGGTATACCAAATACAGGTTCTGGGCCTATAATGGGGTAGATGCACCAGCTTTTGCGACGGCGTCTGCCGCTTCGTTTCACTCTATCCCTGTGTAAAAAAATGCTAATAAGTAGGTATGATTTTAATTAGATATAAAGTATGATCAAAAATTAATCGCATCTACTATGGCTATGGAATTTTTTTAAAATTTATGAATGCAACTATGTTTACACTTAAATGTCAAACTTGACATTTGATTTTTAAGTGAGTTATAGTTGCATTCATAAATTAGGAACAATTCCATAGCCATACTAGATGAGATTAATTTTTGATCATACTATATTTTGGAAATAGATGGTGGCATGCTAACAAGCTATGTCCTTCAAATACACAGATAACAAACATTAGATCATATTCCGAAATAAAGAAGTTCAACAACAAGCAATAAAAAAGTAAGCCATGTCAAGGGTAATAATTCAGGACAGACAAAGAAGTAGTAGCATCAGGAAGAATTGTGGTATTCAAAACGTGGTGAAATGGACTGATATCAGAAAAAAGGGAAAGGAATGACCATGTAGATAGAATGGGGGAACAGGGATTTGCACACATTTGTAAAATTGGACGACCATCAGGAAAGAGACCACCAGGACGACCGCGCAAGAAATGGGTCCAAAGCTGGCAATCATCGCTCAACGAACAACAATAACAAGCCGAGCAACATGAGAAATATCCTAGCTAATAGTGAAAGATGGGAAGAGAAGAAGAGGTAATTCAAATTGTTTAAACGGAAGGTATGGTTGAGGTATTAAGAAGATATTTGCATAGATACAGTTATTATTATTTTTATCAGCTCCAAACGTCTTATGCCTTCCACAAACTGAAGTGACAATAAAATCCAAGCGAGTTAAGGCGATAAATTTGAACTTTTCAAAATATTTTGCTTTATCGTATAGTAACGTTAGCACCTGAATGAAATTCAATTAATGCATAAACAACGTGCCGGAAATTTGTGCATCGCTAATAAGTCACAATCGGAGCTTGCGTCTCAAGCATGCGCAGAATACGCGATAAAACCGAGAGCCCAGCACTGCGCGTCTACGCGCAGAAAGATATTCAGCGCATTCCCACACAGCCTACTTCCCAGAAATTGACGTGGATTGGATAGTGATGTCTAGAAAGGTATATAACCAGGATTTTCAGTGTTGGCAATCCGTACTATAGATTAGAGGGCGTATGATAACTCGGATCTCAGTACGATGTACGATACTTCGTGTACTATACTCTTGAAATGTATGATAGTTTTGACCCTCAAAAAAAGATGTTAGACGATCTTAAAATTGGTATATGAATTAAATTTATTGTTGAAAACAATAGTTCAAAGAAGAAACCAAGCTTTTTTATGACCAGAGTAATCAAAAATGTTTTCAGACCCTACCCAGTTTATTGCTTGGCAGGGTGTTTATTACAAACTTCCCCGTAACCCCATACAGCGCCGTTGGCATTAGCTATTTTCCGTGATATGTAGCACTATGTCATGCGTTTCAATGAACGAAAATAGGTAAACATAATATGATTTAAATATATAATTTCGAAGCTAATAACTACTGCTGTAGTTTTGCTGTTGTATGATAGTTTGGACAAGAATACAATAGTTTTGAGCGGTTGGTGCTATATTTTTTCCTTCTGTGGTTGGCAACGCTAAGGATGTTTGACCTGCCGCAAGGACTGCGATCCAGCGATCCGTCCAGCAGTTCTAAGTGGAAGAACCCCCTGTTCTTAGGCCCTTTTGGGACTTAGCCAAAGCCGGTCAGAACCGTAAGATACATTTGAGTCGATGAACCCAGCCTTCCCTAGCAACCACAATCTTTTTGAACTCTTAATGTGTTTGTTTGGTAGCCGGTAACTGGTATCACCAAACACTTCCTTGAAACCGCCTTACGCCGTATTTTTGGTTGCCGGCTCCGGTATCAGGATATGACGCTGAAATCCGTCCTTAAAACCAACCCTGTATCCTATTTCGGGTTATGACTCCGACAATGTACCACCAGAGTAAGGGCACAACTTACCTGCCAGAAGGCTACGTATTTCCTCGGCCCCGAGGGTCTCCCCAGGTAGAGATCATAGTTTTTTTTCCAAAGGCCGGTAGCTTGTAGTAACTTTCAAGATTACCCGGCCACTTGGTTGCAAAATTTAAGCATATTACGACCCTTACGGGGTCGTAACACGAAAACATAGAGTAGGATCGACACGGGCACATCATCAACTACACGTAGGGAGAATTCAAATCCAGGTTACTTGACGGAACTTTGTAATATAAGTTTGACTCGAAATGTAAACATCGCCATTGTAAGGGTTGTCGTTTTAATCCTTTAGTTGCAAGAGTGGCCACAAAAAACAGCGCGTCGTCCTAGCCAAATTTTCATCTCGTCGATCTATACCAATCCTGGTGCATGTAAGTGGGTTGCAGATCGTCCAGGACTAGCTTCACGTCTACCGTCTAGAATGCATTTTTATTTATCATTTTCACATTGTGCATACGTTACTAAATTAATTTTAGGTTAAGATCTGACTTGTAATTTATAGAACAGTTATGGATTGGACGTTGGCATCTGAACTACCTATGGTGAAATTAATTAAATGATCAACTTGATTACGTAAACAATATCCAGGCAAAATGATTTCGTTGCTTTTTGACTACATTACAGTGTACCCTTAAAATTGTCAGCTCTCCTTCTATATGTTTAATAGTGTTCCGGGATTACGATTTTTTATGCGACATATTTTTTTCTATTACTCTTCGTAATATGTTAGATGCTATTTTATTGATGTGAGCTTTCCATTGTCGCCTCCTTTTCTTTACCCACTTCAAAATATATTCTATCTTACACTTTTCTACTAATCAGGATATTCTACACGTTTTATTTTCCTGAGATTGTGCATTTTATTAATATTATCTCACACTTGCATGAAAACACAATGTAATAAATTCTTGATACACTATTCGAAAGAAGAAATCAGCAACAAGGGTGAATTTGCAGGTAAATTATAAGAAATAATATTATTGTTCAGTGCAAAGTTGATCTTTTTTATAATTCTAATGACGTAAGGACGAGTTGAATATACTCCATCTTCACACAGAATCTTAAAAATGTAATGGCCAGGACTAAAAGTTTTTTTAATTACCCGTCATAAAATCACATCGTTGTTGGCTAAACTCATTCGGACTAATATTTCGAATGAAGCCTATTTTCCACTTTATTACCAAATAAACATCGTATCTACTGAATTCGACGATAATAAATTGTGTAAGTATTACGTAATCAGCTTACAAAATTACAAATGTATGGCAATTTAACCAAATTACTGTTTCACACAAATAGTTACTAATAGCACCAGGATAAATTACTAACTACATTTTGTTTACATTTGAAAGGTGCCATTTCACTGCTTAGGCGACTTATATTGAAAAGTCCGACATGATTTATATACTAAATTAGACATTATACAAGCCTGCCAATTCAAACAAATTCGTACGTAATTTGGAGTTTAGAGCGTTCTCTGTCAAGTTCATGTTTTATTAATATCGGCTATTAATAAGCCCATGCATTTAATGTACTGTTAAGTAGATGCATGCATCATCCTTCCGATTGCGTCGTTCTTCTAATTCCGATTAATCTCCATAAACTGCAGCCTCTTGAACGTACCACAATTGCATGCGTTATTTATAACGTTGTTCAACCGCGCAAATAGGAAACAGGCGTGACGTAGGTATGTACAAATAAAAAATAAATGAAAATAGAACGGTCTATTAATTGATTATGCTTGATTATTTAGCAGAGATACTATGGTCATTTTGATTCAATCGCCAGAAGCGAGGGCATCATAGAAAAGGATGAAACGTTGCAATTTAAATGAAACCTAAAAAAATGTTCCCAACTCTAACTGTTTAAGCTAGTTAAGCATAGACATATGGTTATTTGAGATTTTTACTTTATGCCACTTTAAAAATGTAGAATTTCTTGGATTTTGAATTGACATTTCTATATCCAGCAGCCTAACAATTATGCTCAGAATGTAACGATTAAATGATTAAACGCCTTTTTGGAAATTACAGAATTAACACAAGCGAATTAATATTTAAACAAAGACAACCAATAGGCGTAAACCTCAAAAAGACGAGATAATTTATATTGAAGGTCGTTCTAGTGATGAAAAATTCGTTTCATTTCTTTAGAGTATTTCTATTCGTGAAAAATGTATGAAGAAGGTTTTGTACACGCAAAATGCAGTTGAAGGTAGTGATGGTAAAAGCTAAGATGAACATTTATCTGTTGACGATGCACAAATCGCAACGAATTCCGAAGAACTCTCTGGTTGTTCTACTTATTTTTATGGTGAATAGATTATTACTCTTCTTTGACAATGTTTCTATGCATTTTCTGATTTCATCCTCATAGGAAAAAATTGATCGGAAGTAAATTACGATTACGAAATATTGTGACATAACACTGTTGTGGCTGACAAACTAATAACATTATCAATGCCATTTACACTGATTATGTAGCTTATGTAAGCATTATTTATAAGCAATCGCTGTATAATTACATGCACCACAAAAACTAACAGTCTGCAATATTTATGTACCCCCAAGTTACGAGTTAGACAAAGAGGGTTTAGAAACTCTAATAGCTCACCTCCCTGTCCCTTTTCTAATAGTGGGCGATTTTAATTTCCATGATCAACTGTGGGGAAGTTGTAAATCCAGCGTAAATGGAAAAAAGATCAAGAATATCCTAGAAATCGATCACATAACTCTATTAACCGACGGTTAATTCACCTATGTAGAAACAAGAACCCAAACTCTTTCTGCAATTGATTTAACTTTTTCTTCTTCTTCTTCACCTTTTATATTAGGCTTGCGTTTGTTTTTCTTCACACTTCTTTACGCTACTTCAGACGATGAAGTAAGCCAGCTATCCCTCCAAGGTTTGAGGGGTCTCCCTGAGTTTTTTTTTGTCATACGAAGATAAGAACATACGCCAATTGATCAACTCTACCAGAAGCCCCATGACCAATGTGCGAATACAATCAGAATCAAGATGGAACAGAAACAAAGTAAACTGGCAGTTCTATGGGGAGTACATTGAAGATAATAATTTAAGTTTTTGTGAAAATGACGATATTAATACCAGCACAGAAAAAATTACATCGGAAATATTAAACGCAGCAGAAAAAGCAGTACTAATTAAAGAAGCAAGGATTAATAAATACACCATCTCATGGTGGAACCAAGCATGTAAAGAAGCAATCAAAAATAAGAAAAAAAACTTTCAACGCGTACATACAGAAAACAACTACTGAAATTTTTTATATTATTTAAGAAAGCCAGGGCTATGGCAAGAAATATAATAAAAAAGAGCAAAGAAAATACTTGGGCCAATTATAAAAGTTCGATTAGCTGTATGACAACCAACAAGGAATTATGGAATCGCATTAAACAAACTAAAGGAAGAAACTCTACGTTTCATGTTCTTGCCTTAAAATACAACAATATTACTATAACATCCGCCAGTGGAATAGCAAAGACTTTCAGTAAATTTTTCTCCGACGTATCGAGTGACAGCAGCTACACAAGTAAATTCCAACACAAAACAGTAACCACTATTTACTGCGCCCCTTCAACCGCTTTTTATTAGCAAGCTGTATGGTGATTTTACACAGTGAGTAGCTGGGATGTGCGGGTTCAAGCTTGGCGCTCTCATGACTGAAATCTCTCAAACGCCGTTGAAGTTGCGTTTATCGCTGTACATACCAAGTCGCGCTCTTCACACCTTAAACATGACTGTATTCGAGCAATTTTAGCAACATTAAGTTAATAATGATCAAATGTAATTTACAACGAAAAATCATGCAAAGATAAACTTGCTATACTATATGTAATTAAAATAAATAGTCCAGGTGAGGGTAGCCAAATACCCGTTATACCATCGACATTAGTTACTCTCACTTTTCTATCCTACTGTCTTCAGACACTCATTATGTGCATCTTTTCATGCTGTAGGGAGCGCACACACCCTGTCTAATCTAAGTTTAATCATTGCTCCTGCTTTAGTAACTTCCTTAAATACTCAATATTAATGACTGTCAGTTGATACTATTTCTGCGATTTTTCATTTTTCTTAGAGATCTCTTTGGAAATCAATTTCACATGTGTGACGTTTCAACCCCTTACTAAGAGCGTCAAAGATATACCTTTCGAGTTAAGTACAAATCGGAAAAATACCTTCACTCATATATATATGCGATTAGGAAAAACACCAGATAATTACCAAAAAATATATTATGTTTAGCTATAATTACAAAATACGCATTAATTCAAAGTAAATCTGAATTTTACATTATTTAAACTAACATAATCGTCTGGAACGGTTTTTCTGGTTTCCTTGGGAAAACTGCAACCCAATGCACTGGCAAGCACTGCAGGCTCCTTTGGTCAGTCGGCAGGTACGATCGTCGGATGTTCTTCCACGTTTGACCTTTGGCTCAGCTGTTGTTTTGGTTTATTGTGCTGAGGGTGTTGATGGTGCCTAGATACTTGTGCGAGGGTTGTTGGTGCCTTACGGTGGTTCTGAGTTGGTCTTGGAGCGACCGCGGCCAAATCTTGCAGATGGAATTTATTCGCCTTGAGCCGGCAAATGTCGTTGATAATCCACCGGCAGCGAATATGCGGGATGAGGAGTCGAACTTCTAAGTCCAGGAATTCTCCTTTTAATGGCCAAAATGGCTCTTCAGGTGAGTTTATGAGGGGCGGCTACATGGCTCTAGCCGCTCGCAAGCGGTGTAGGTGCCGCGATTCCTACAGGTTCAATTATTAGTAAATTGAGGTTATGTGATGTATTCAACACATCGGAGCGCCGGGATTTACGCTTATTAATTAGGCGGTCGGAAATTACTTTTAAGTGGTCAGCCCTGCAAGGCAGTACAGCAAGTCAAGCTAGGGCTGTAACCTCAGGGATTCGATTTTCCAAGAAAGTGCAACAATCAAGGTAACATCGAATTCTAGCGGCTTTGCTTTACAGATGCGGTACGGAAAGTTTCAGCTTCTAGGGCTGACAGTACAACACGTCATTTCCCATAAAGCCTGGATTGGTAAGGGTTGGAAGTCTACTCCGTTAGACAGTACAGCATTTCAGACCGGAGGACCCAGGTAGGAAAGGAGAGAAATAGTTGAGAAGATAAATCTCAAGTTGCTCAAACTGGCACTGCAACCTTCTTTTATACCTTTGCTGCCTCGTTATCGGGGTACTTGTCTTAGCTTCCACTAGACACGGAAACGACGCCGTCGTTCACACATCGCGACTACGCACATCGGATAGAGGGTTTGTTATATAGATGTGTCGCTCGATTAGGCGATGTGTCAAATTTAAATACATTTTATGTATAATTAAAATTTAATGCAGGAGCTAGCGTTACACATGAACTTACAAAACGGTGCAATAAAGCAATGAGAGTAGAAGCATTCTCAAATTGACATCAGCAATGTTGATACTATATTCATAATACATATATAATAATATTATTAATAAAGATTATTTAACATCGGTATTTATAAAAGTAAGACTTACGATTGCAGATTAATATAAATCGAACTTGCAGCAAAAATAATCTCAAATTGGAATGACAAATCTAATATAATAATTCTGATGATATCATACACTTTCAATGTAATCCAAACGTGTCCTACGGTTACTATACCTTTTCTTTTTAGTGATAACTGTTAAATGGGGTGTTTTGGATTGTGGATTATAGGTTATAGGTGGAGGATGAACCAAGTATAAGCATAATTATTATTGTCGTCCGGTAAATGAAAATTTTAAGTAAAAAATATATATTCGCCTGTGGTTTTAGTTAGGTTTGGAATTGTTGAAGTTTTGTCCTGCATTGTATCATGTGGTTGGAAACATAACCTCATACTTAATTTAACGTTGCTTCAAATAATACACAAATTATTGATAATGAAAAGTTATTACCGTTGTTAGTAAGTCCAAATTTTGTTTGTTGCTATTGCTGGTAAAACAAGTTACTAGAAGCAGCAACAGTTAAGAATTTGCGTGAAGAATACACTACCACGTACATAAACAACGATTGCAGCTAACTAGACCACAAATTCAAATAAACCACCCGCAAAAATAGTGTTAGTGCTATATTTGTAATTAAAATCGCCACGACCTTAGACTTCGTTATAACCAAAGTAGGTGTTGCTTTCGACATTGACCATTTCACATAAGTTTACAATTTTTGTCGCAACCTCTCAGTCAATCGCAATCATCTTTATATGAAAAGTTTCATGAAAGTACACAACTTTCGTGATGACAACAACCGCATTGGTGTTAAAATATGTAATGCCGGATAAATGTAAACATGATAACTCGAGAACGACACAACCTGTAACGCTGATTTCATCGCCAGTTTGTGCGCAATATTAATGTAGAGAACTGAGAAGATTTTTATGCGGGATCAGTCACCTGGGCCACCTCGCTCTTGACCAATCCCTCAAAATAAGGTTTTTTGTCATAACTTTTCATGAAACGTATCAATCAAGCTATTTCTTTCACTGGTTATGTGTGTTCAGCATACTGAAGCTAAACTTAAGATAAATTAAAGCTAAGTGTTCATCCAATGGCATCACTCTCTTCTTCTGTTTCTCTTAAGCCTTCTCATCTGCTGCCAAATGTTCAAGAGCTGCAGGCTGCAGGCCTCGTGGATTACTTGATCCTGCAGTCTTTTTTCATATTTCCAAGGAAAGTTTTTACTCTCTTCGTCGACTGTTGGCATTCTCAGGTCTTTGTGGAGGTCGACATTCTGTATTTAGAAAAATATTCATCAAAGAAAGCTAAGAAAGAAAACGATAGACATAAGTCGTATGTGTAGAGTTGATTCAGAAAATAGGTCATTTTACTTAATACAGCTGTCACTAAGTCAGCTTAATTTCGAGCAGCTTTTCAGGCAAGAACTTTAATTTTCTATATTTTAAGTAATGGTTTTCGCTGACCATCAAATACGGTGCCTGCTAGATATTTACTTTGGAAATGCGGAACGATAAAAAAGTCAGTTTTAAAGGGTTTACTCTAATAGAGTTGTCGCAAATTGTCGTATATCTTAAGAAATCCAGATGTTCCGATCAATCTTAAACGTAAAGTTTACGATATTTGCATACTACCAGTGGCTACATATAATATGGAAACAGTGGCTCTTACAGTACGGAACGCAGATAGATTAAGCGTTACACATAGAGCCATGGAGCGTGCTATGCTTGGGATATCATTAAGAGATAAGATCCGCAATGAAGAGATTCGACATAGGACAAAAATAACTAAAATAACGGACATCATAGAACTCATAGCAACCCTTAAATGGAAGTGGGCCGGTCACATTGCCAGACAAGTCGATGAAAGATGGACAACGAAGACACTATTATGGCGCCCACGTGAAACTAAGCGAAACAGAGGTCGACCTCAGAAACGATGGGTAGATGACATTCGGAAGATAGCGGGTAGGAACTGGACACAAAAAGCCAGTAACCGACATAGATGGAGGGAAATGGGTGAGGCCTACATCCAGGAGTAGATGGCGGAAGGCTGAAGAAGAAGAAGAAGACTCTAATAGAGTAGATGTTAGTAGTTCAAATGCGCCAGTGCAGGCAGCGAAATAGGTGATTTTTTCCAAGGCAGCTATGATAAACATATTTTTTAAATTCCATGTCATCATGGTACGTCTGCGATTAATTTTGCATAGGAATTTTATCTAAATTAGTTTTACTAGCACTCGCACAAATCTGTATACCGTAAGTTCGTGGTGGCATTAGTATTTTTTTATAGATTAATAGTTTGTTTTTTTATTGATATCTACGGATTTTCTGTTGATCAACCACTACAATTTTCACATATAATCTCATAAGAGCATTAATTCTTTCCGGAATTTTTTTTTGAGTGCGGTCCAACAACGTCGTATTAATTTGCCCGAGCGGGACGCGAGGGCAAATTAGGACGGTGTTGGAATGCACGAAAATAATTTCCGGATATGAATTAATGCTCGAATGCAGATTCGGTAAGAAAATCGTAACGCCACAAACCCTCACAGTTAGGTTGGCCTACCTACAAAAAATTTCCAAGAAATTTTTTTATTGTCTTGGTTACGGCTCGTGAACTAATTTTTCTATTGGTCATTAATGAGTGTCGTACGATTTTCTATTTAATTCCTAATTCTGCATGTTTTTGTTTTATAGGTTTTCCATTATTTCTTTCATATCTAGATTCATGCCTACATGTTTTGCTGTGTTAGCATATGGTGTTCTATTGTTGTCTATTACTACTGGTTGATATTCTACTGTTTTTTTATTTGTGAAATTAACATGTACCGATTTTGTTTAATTTAAGTTCGTGTACCATTTTTGTGTCCACTCGTTCTAGTTGACTCTTTTGTGGTTTTTCCAACAGCTAGAATAAAGATGCCATCGGTAAATATTGTTATTTTCATTTTTTTTGTGCTTCTGGTATGTCAAATGTATACAGGAAGTAAAGTACGGGTCCCAGAAGATTCCCTGTCACACTCCTGCTTTAATTTCTTTAAATGTGGAAAATTCGTCCTCTTGCTTTACTCTGAAGATTCTACCAGATACATAATATTTTCTTCTTCTTGTTTCCCTTATTATAGGCCAGTAGCCTGTTAGAATTACAAAATTTCATAATATATTGTAATGGTTACCATCAGAAGGTTGAGTTATTTGGTAATAAGATTACAAGAGTTTGATATTAGCTTAAAAAAATTGATTAAAAATATTTCATTATTAAATTACAAAGATGAATTTAAAGTATTAAATTAGAAAATCAGAATTATTAATATGTGTATTTGGTAAAATAATGAATTTATAATTTAACATTCAGTTGAACAATACAAAATAAGAAACAGAAAGGGTCTAATATATGATGTAAATATTACCTGAATTAAAGTGGATGTCCGATGTTAAAATAAGTGTAATAAAATTTCATATAGTGTTAAAATTTAAAAATATACTTAATTTTTTTAAACAGTTTTCCAAGAATTTTCTATTTTAGTGAACAGTGAGCAAACTGAATTTAATTGTAAATGTTATTCTATGGCATGAGAATACTGAACAAAAATACTTTCTTACACTTTTAGCTACCTATATAAGGATTCTACAATAGTATAATGTACTATGTAAGACAAAAAAACTGGGACAACTCGTGATAGAGATTTTAGCATAATTTGATTAGCTTAAACGAGGCTTTAAACAATTGCATTTATTATAACAATTCTGATTCATAGCAACGTCTAAACAAGTTGACGGTTAAGTTAGAAATACCTAGCAACTGTACATATTAAGGCAGTCACATTCACATCAGACTATACTAACTGTACCAGTTTTTTTTGTCGTGCATAGTACAAGTTTGACAGAAGTGTAGCTTTTATTAAACTCGCGCCAAGCACGGAAAAACACCTTTCATAGGTGTTGCAAATGCCAATTTTTCACGTACTGTCGAAACATACTTAAAAATGTTTATATAAAAATATCAAAAAACATGCAAAATATGGTCCGTTCGTAGTAGTTTACGTAACAAGTCCGGAAAGAGCATTTTCGGATGAGTTATGTACATTTTTGGGCACTTGTGTTTCTTCTTAATCTTACCTAAATATTGAACATTACAAGAACAAACAAGCATTAGACCTTTGTAAATATTCAGAGATATTTGTAGTTGATTTCCTTTTATTAATAATATTAGTTTATTTTACGGATTATACCATTTTACATAATTTATTTATTTATTTATTTATTTATTTATTTGCAAGAGAGAACAAACAGAAATACACATAATAATAAATATAGTAAAAATTGTAATAATAGTAAAAGCAGTTGACAGTGTATTCCTAAAAAAGTCTCCTTATAAATAAACTATAATGATCAAAACAAATCGAAAACAAAATTATTATTGACAGCGAAAGTAACTATTAAATAATTATACTCAAGAACTTAAAGTTGTATTCCCTAGACCAAATTCTATGAAAACATGTAAGTAATAGTAATCCTATAAGTATGTACATATATAACAAGTATTTTAACTTAAAAACATAGAAAGTTCTTTTTTAAACTTTTTTACATTATTTGTGAAAATGTCGGCATGGGAAATCATATTCTGAGATCTAATCATTCGAATGATAGGCGAATAAAATAAGTAATTTGTACTTGCATGCGGGACTAAAAACAAATTAGCCGTTCTCGTGTGATATGACGGAATATTTAAAGAAATTAGTGATAATAAATCGATTGAATCATAACCACCGTTCAGAATTTTGTGGAACGCCATAGAATCTCTCAATCTTCTTCTTTTTTCAAGGGAAGTGAAATGAAGTTCAACATTAAAGCGGTATCGCACAAATTTGTAAAATTTGTTTTGAATATTCTCAATTAAGTTAATATAACGTTTGTAATTCGGATTCCAAATAGGTGATGCATACTCCAGGTGCGAGCGGACATAAGCAAAATATAAAGTAATAATAGTGTTAACATTAGTAAAATCATGACCAACTCGAAAGATAAAACCCAACATACGAAAGGCTTTGTTTACGATTCTATCGAAATGAGAGTGAAAAGATAGTTTAGAGTCAACAAGTATGCCGAGATCCTTTATGATATCAACCTTTTTTAGAGTACAATCACCTAACTTATACTGATAATTAATAGGATAACGAATTCGGAAAAAAGATATATATTGACACTTATCAGGGTTAAGAGCGATTTTATTACGAAGACAATAATTATACAATTCGTTTAAATCAGATTGGAGACGTTCACAATCATCCTTACCCCTTACACAAATGTACAATTTCAGATCGTCCGCGTATAGAATAAATTTACAGGAGCGAAATACAGAATTGATATCATTAATAAATAAAAGAAACAGCAGGGGGCCAAGATGGCTACCTTGCGGCACGCCGGAAGTGACTAAAAAATATTTGGAATGGAATCCGTTTACAAGTACTGATTGAGACCGATTACGAATATAAGAACAAAGCCAACGAAATAAATTGCCATGAATTCCAGCGTTCAATAACTTCATCATCAAAATATTGTGGTCAACTTTATCGAAGGCTTTGCTAAAATCCGTGTAAACAGAGTCAACTTGTACACCTTCGTTCATTCCCTTCAGAATAAAATCTGTGTAAGTTAACATATTTGTTTCTACAGTGCGTCCGTGAAAAAAGCCATGTTGTTCAGGAATAATGAAACGTTTAAGGTTAAAAAATAAGAAATCGTAGATGATTTTTTCGAATATTTTTGAAAAAGAGGACAAAATCGAAATAGGCCTATAGTTGCTAACCAGACTTCTGTTTCCCGATTTAAAAATAGGAATAACGTGTGCTTTTTTCCACACCTCGGGAAATACGCCGGATTTAATAGATTTATTAAAAAGTAGTGTTAAAGGGGAGGCAAGAACTTCAGAACATTTAATTATGAAATATGGAGGAATTCCATCAGGACCGGCTGATTTGTTAGGATCAAGAGATTTTAAAATGGCTACCACGTCTTCTGATTTAATGGAAGATAAGGTGATGAGATTAGTATTACTCAAAAAGCTGTTGTTATCAACGGAGTGAGAAGGGTTGGTGGACGTAGAAGATAGGCTGTATACTGATTTAAAATAATTAGCGAAAAGTTCAGAAATTTCATCACCAGTCGAAGCTAGTTGATTATCGCATTTCAGCACATTTGGGATCAGCGATTCACGCTTTCTATCAGAAGTGACTTTCCAAAATTTTTTTGGGTTAGATGCAATGTCATTTTCTAAATTTGAGATATAAGATTTATAGTCACGTTTAATGCTGGCTTTTAATTTGCTACGAATATCACTGAAGATTAGGTAGTCAAATTTATTCTTATAAGTTTTCCAGCGTTTATGAACTTTGATCTTACTCTTAGCCATTCGTATAGAACTCGGAGAAAACCACGGAGGGTAGTGATCATTCTTACACACAGACATTGGAACATTCCTATCAATGATAGAATTAATGAGTTTATAAAAAACAGATACATCCGCATTAACACACACTGAAGAAAGCTCCGAGTGCCAGTCGATAGAATCAATTTCGGCAGAAATTACATTAAAATCTGCTTTTTTAAAATTCAGAAAATGCCTATTGTTACCCAATAAAGGTTTAGGGTGATTAATGTGAATTAAAAAGTCAAGTGGAACATGAAACTGATCAATGTTCGAAATAGGATTTAAACATTCTGTTGTTGTAATCGAATCTATATTAGAAAGGATCAGATCCAACAAATTGCCGCGGGAATTTGATAGAGAGTTAAATTGATTTAAATTTAAGAATTGGAAAATATTTAGCACTTCGTTACTATGGGCGTCATTAGAAAAAGGTTTACAAAAATATGATCCTGCTATGGCGTTCCACTTAATCAAAGGAAGGTTAAAATCTCCGGTTACAAAGAAGAGGGCATTTTTATGACAGGTTAAGTTGCTTTGCAATTTATTTAAGAAATGAAGAGTGATTGCATCTTCACGAGGGGGAAGATATACACAACAGAAAAAACATTTATAGCTATTTGGTAAGTTAAGTTCTACCCACACGTCTTCAGCTTCACTTTCCATATCCGGCCGATGTAAGAGTGGAAAATTGCTTTTTGCTGCAATAAGTACGCCGCCACCATTAGTTCTCGGGTTGGCAGTAGATTCACGATCCCGGCGAAAAACGAAATATTTGTCATTAAACAGTTCGGAATTACGCACCGACCCGTTAAGCCACGTTTCGGTGAGAAAAATGAAATCGTATTCTGCGTCACTAATGTTAACGAAAAAATTTAGTGTTTTAGAACGCAGACCCCTGACGTTCTGATAATAACAAGCTAGAGCATTAGCCATTGTAAACCAAAAATAAAAATAACGTTGCATTGATTAAGTAAATACTTGAGTGACCGAGAAAATACGCCTAATTGAGTTTACGCAAAAACTCATTGTTATAAATACCAAGAATCCTTGAATCCTCAGATTTGCGCATAAAAATTCTGCCGTTCCTGATCCATACATATTTATAATTTAAGTCTTTGGCTCGTAATCTAGCTTCACGGAATAATATCCTATTGGTCGAAGTAAGGTTTTCGTTCACATAGTAGCGGTCGGAGATTCCTTCAGTCTTCAGAAAGTTGTTCGATTTCTTGAATAGTTTGGCGGCAGCTAGAAAAGCATCCCTTTTCGATCTTCTTACGAATCTAACGATAATGTTACGAGGTCTCTTTACAGTATCGCCGTTATCAGGTTTCCGCTGAGCAACGCGGTGAACCACATCGACGTCATCAGCAGAGATGGGACAGCTTAGAGCTTTCCCAATTTCTTCGATGGTTTTAACCAAATTCTCGGAATGCCTTTCAGGAATACCCTGAATCTCCAAATTTTGTAGACGGGAGTATTGCTCCATATCGTTATGTTTTGAATCGACAATCACTAATTGTTTTTTAAGTTCTAAGTTTTCCTGTTCGAGAGCATTGACGCGTTTGACTCTATCTTGAAGTTGCGTAAGCGATTTTTTAAAATCGTCAACCTGGGCACTGCAGAAATTAACTGAGGCAAGAAGATCATCATAACGACTATCGAAGTTAATAAAGGAAAAGAAAATACAAGCGAACAGTCGCTACATATAAGATGCCATATAAAAATAAAATAAAATAAGAATTGAATAAAAAGGAAAAAAATACAAAATTTAAATGCTTATTAAACTTTACATTCTACGGTGCTCCTTAACATTACGAATAAATGTGTGCAAAGATACATGGAATAAGTCAATATCACTAGTAAGCGTGTTTACAACTTTAGCTATTCTATTTACTGGACTCTTAGTACCATACGTTGTTCTATGATACTTCACTTGCAGCATATAACTATTTCTAGTATTAACTTGAGGAACATACAGGTTCAAGAGTGACAATATTTCTGGGCAAGATATAAAGAAATTTAGGCATTTATATGCAAAGCATAATTCAAAATAGTTTCTTCTGATATGCATCAGATGAAAACCAAAATACTGTAAAATTTGAAGATAATTGGCGTCTTCAAAGGGAATTTATAGCAAATTGCTTTAACAATCGTTCTCTGTACATTTTCTATGCGATTACAATGCACTTTAAAGGTAGGAGACCATATAATACAATTAATATCGAGTATTGATCGTACCAGAGATACATAGAGTATTACCAAACATCGTATATTAGTAAACTGTAGAGTAATTCTTTTAATGAAACCAGACATCCTTAATGCTTTAGCAGTCATGTGATCAATATGATCAATAAACGATAGAGAACTGTCTAATAAGACACCCAAATCCCTAATTACTGGAACATTTTCAAGTACTTTATTATCAATACAATATGTAAACAAAGTATTCACTCTTTTTCTACTAAATCTAATGGATTTACATTTACTAATATTTAATTCCATATCATTGACAACACACCAATTGTGTAAACTACCTAGATCACTTTGTAACGCTAAACAGTCATCTTCTGTTTCATTTTTTTTTAATAGTTTTAAATCATTAGAAAATACAAGAAAGTTTGAACTTAAACGAGCAGAAATATCATTAATAAATACGGAAAACAAAATAGGTCCAAAATGGGAACCCTGTGGAACTCCAGATAATACCTCAAATTCTGATGATTTAAAATTATTAATTTTTACCAACTGTGTTCTACCTTTAACAAAAGAATTTATCCAAGATAATAGCCTTCCCTAAATACCATAACGTTTCAGTTTAGCAAGCAGTAAGCTATGATTGACTCTATCAAATGCTTTGCTAAAATCTGTATAAACAGCATCTACATCATGCCCTGCTTCAATAGAGTCACTAATAAAACTTACATAAGGAAATAAATTCGTTAAGGTACTTCTTCCCGGGTAAAACCCATGCTGATTTTCAGCTATGATATTCATGAAAAGTCTTTGAAACAGTTTACTGACTAATTTATCTAAAATTTTAGGTATGCTAGATTGTATACTTATGGGTCTATAATTTTTTATGTCGCAACGATCGCCGTTTTTAAATACAGGAACAATAAATGTGCGTTTCCAAATGGACGGAACCGTACCAGTACTAAGAGACGTATTATGCAGTTTCACCAATGGATCCGCCAATTCAGAAGCGCACTTCTTAAGGATACTAGGAGGTACACCATCCGGCCCGGCCCCCTTATTAATAAATAATTAATCGAGAAATTGTAGAATTTCCTCATGCGATACTGTATGTGAGCTAACACAAAAAGAAGTATTAAATTCAAAAGAGGTATCAATATTATTGCTTTCACTATACACTGATTTGAAATATTTACAAAATAAATTAGGAATACCAATTCACAGACTCGTCACCTAGAAACATATTATGCGGTACAGTTTTTAAACCGTTATTTTTATACTTGACATAACGCCAAAAACTATTTACATCATTAACAATATTACTTTCCATTTGATTTAAATAGTTGTTATACGCAGCTGTAACATCACTTTTACACATATTTCTTAAACGACGAAATTCCTCATAATATACTTCACTGTTATATTGCTTGAACATTCTATGCACAGCTTTTTTTTGTTTAATTAAGTTTATAACGTTTGGTGTATACCATATGGGAAAAGTACTGTTTCTACATTTTTTCTTCTGTACAAAAATATTAAAAGCAGAATATAGCGCATCATAAAAAATATTTACACAGGAATCTAAACTATTATTCTCGAAAAGTATATTCCAATTTATGTTGGCTAAATGTAGTTTCAAATTGTCGTAATTTTTAAAGTTCAGATAATATTCCTCTAATTTGGATAGTTCAGTTAATGAGAAATAACTAATTTAAACAAAAGTGGGGAATGATGAAGATCACATGGAAGTAAAGGATCTGTTGCAGCATTTTGCAAACAAACGTTTGAGAACATTAGATCTAGTATAACATTATTAATATTTTTAACATTATTAAATTGCTTTAGTCCACAATATGAGAAAGTATCATATACAAGTTGTTCAGTTTCATCTGGTAAGCGAATTGCTGATAAACCTTCCAACTCCTATACCGCTTGCCATTGTATATTGCGAAGATTGTAATCTCCAATTATTATAAATAAACTATCTTGATTTTCACTGACACAGTCTTCAAGTAGAATACATGTACCTTAGTAAAAACGGCCACAAATTTTAAAAATAGTCCTGTAAGACAAGTTTTCGAAAATAGTTCCGTAAAGAAGTACTTTGCAGCCTAAAAATTGTACAGTAATGCATGATTTTCAGAACGGGTGCCTAAAAAAATTAAATAATACGTGCAATTTTTTTAAATGATTTGTCGTTGCTATGCAGAAAAGTGGTACTATACAGAAAAGTACCACTTTTTAAACTATTTTGTATTTAAAAATACAATACATTTTCCTACAGTACGTTAAAAATATTATAGGTTGAAAATTTCAATATTTGGTTTAATTGTTCAACTTTTGTCTATCTTTGTCTACCATTGTTTTCTATATGAAAACTGAACTATTGCAGTTATATACATTACATCACGGCGAATAATATTTATAAAAAAGAAGCGTCTAACCAACATGGTATGAAGATGGTGATATATCAGCAATTAACGTTATGGTGCAAACTATCTCGTTTTGATGTTATTATGCTTGTTCTCTTGTGATATAAATTGCCTAATGTAATTTTTTTATTAACGCAGCATAATTATCAAGCTTCTCTTTTTCCTCTGTTTTCAGTAACATTATTTAATGCAATTTCTTCAGATATCCTTAAAATATCATTATCTATTTTTATTGTTGTCGTCGTCATCGTCGTCTTCCTTTCTGGTTTAGGCGTTTTCCCCCATTCCAGCTTCTTATTTCTACCTATTCCTAAATTTCTATTTCCTTTGTCATTCTTTTGATGTGATTCCTCCAGTCGGTCTTTTTTTAGATCATTGTATAATGTAGGTTGTATATTTGCAATTAGTTTCTTATGTCTTCATTTTGTAGATGTTCTTTTATACATCTTTCGGTATCTTCAGTTCAGTCGACTGAATACATATGCATCGGAGTATACACCACTTTGTATGTAAAATTTCATTTTTCTTTCCGGGTTCGTCTGTTTTGAAGTGTTCCATCTGCAAGTATTCCACAGCATGTGTGTTGGAATTTACAATTCTGTCGTAGTTAGCAACTTATGTAAGCCAAGTAAGTAATCCACTGCTCTCTTAAATATTGTCGATGATCTGGTTTCTGCTACTGATGCTGGCAAAGTGACTATGCTTATTCTCTTTGATTATTCAAAAGCTTTCGACACAATTGAGCATAAAACTTTGTTATCGATTGCAGTTTCCTTATTGTCGAATTATTTATCTGGGCGGTTACAAGCTGTCAGAGTTGGCAACAATATATCCAACTTTATAGTTAATAATAGAGGAGTGCCACAAGGTTCAATTCTTGGTCCACTTTTGTTTAGGATTTACGTTTCTCATTTTTCTTCTGCGATCGATTCTTGTAATTCTCATTTTTATGCTGACGATTCGCAGATTTATTTTTCTTTTCATGCTGCAAACGCAAATTTAGCAAATTCATTTATTAATAAAGATTTGGAACGTCTCTCTACCATTTCTCAACAGCATTCATTAAAGCTTAATGCTAATAAATCGTCTGTAATATATTTTGGAAAGAAAAAAGATATTGAATTTGCGAAACTTCATGTACAAGTCAAAATTTTCGACAATTTATTAACAGTTGTTGAAACTATAAAGAACTTGGGATTAATTTTGGATTCCTCGCTACGTTTTAAGCAGCATGTCTCTAAATGTTTGGAGAAAGCTTGTTGCAATCTGCGATCTATATACCAAAACCGACATGTTTTGAGCACCGCGGTGAAGGCTGCATTATGCCGTAGTTTGGTTTTATCTCAGATGGACTATTGCGACGTAGTATACGATATATGTCTTGATTATCCGGATAAAGTTAGGATTCAAAAACTACAGAATGCCTGTTTGCGACTTATTTATGCTATACGTAAATATGAGAGGATAACTTATAAACTTAACCATACTGGGTGGTTAAATATGATCAACAGGCGACTCTTTCATCGCTCCGTTTTGTATTATAAAATTCTGCTATTTAAGACTCCACCGTACGTATATAACAAAATCTCATTTCGTACAGATGTGCATAATTTGAATTTGAGGTTTAGGGGTAATATCACTGTTCCATTACGTTACAGTGAATTTGGAAAACGACGTTATCTATATAACATTGCGAAATGGTTTGGTAACTTGCCCGTACACCTCAAAGTACAAACACTATCTTTATCCTCGTTTAGGTGTCAGCTCATCAAAACATTTCATTCAAGACAAATTTAAGGTGTTCCCTATTTATTTATTTATTTATTTTTTAATGCGTTGTGGTTTTCGGGAAACAGTGAAGGCAAAGCCAGACTATATTTTTAGTATTGTGGGTTTTTGTTGTTTTTGCAACGTAGGGTTAGGTGAAAGAACAGCTCACTGCTTCTGCTTTGAGCTGAATCTCGCCCTCCATATATTTTTTCTTTATTATTAATGATTGAATATAGGTATTTTTTTACTTTTTATGTAAATTGTGATCGACTGTTATATGTGTAAATAAAGACCATATTATTATTGTTATTATTATTAAGTGTAATACTTGTTTTAAGGGTATATTATTACTTATTTATTTTAGCTCGACTACTTGTGGCCAACGGCACGGGTACAAAAGATTTACAATCAATAAACTAAAAATTAAATTAGCTCAGATGGAGATTCGGATAGAACATGAGAAATTAGAATAGGGGTGTCTGAAGAGCAAAGCTTATATCTCGTAATAAACATCAACACAATGGCGGCCAAGTTTTGATTTGTGAATGTATCTATCTGAAATGAAAATCTGTAGACTGCAATACCATCCAACTAAGTTTTAAATAATTGTAGAGACGGCTGGAGCCTTGGCTGACACCTTGATTAATTTTAATGTTTTTACTTAGGCTTTTGCCTGTATATATTTTTATGCTATGTTTTCATATATTGTTTTAGTTGTATATATTAAGTGATTGGGATATCCTCATGTGTATTACATAACGGCCATAAAGGCTTTCAATCGACGAAAGCTAGATGCTAAATTCTCGTAGTTTTTCTATCGGTTGTTTTAAAGAGAAGACATTGTCAACGATACTTCTTCCTTTTCGGAAACCAGCTTGGTCTTCTGAAAATAATGCATCTGAAATGGTTTTCAGTTTGTTGTTTATAATTTTAGCGTATATTTCTTTTCTTCTTCATCGTCTTTAGGCCTTAAGGCCTGTTTGTTTTACAATTTCTATCTGTATTGTGATGTAAATTGCCAGCTTCGTGCTGCGGTCGGAATATTTGTTGGATCTTTGAGCATGGTTGATTTTATCATTAGCAGGTTGCTGGCCTCACTCATGGACCCTCCTCCTTTACCCGGGCTTGGGACCGGCAATGATAGCAGCTGAGCTACTCAATCCACTCATCGGCTACTACAGGCGTATATTTTATACCCGATATTAAGGAGGCTAGTTAATATCTTTTTAATTTATACAGTTTGAATTTGACATAATTGTGAGCTCTTGTTGTTCAGTCATAATGAAAACTCTCTAGGAAAATTTCTCTCCGCTATGGAGTAATTCATTATTTCTCTCACGATTTTGGTATCGTAGAAACCGTGTTTTGCTCTCAGACGTGAAAAAATTTGTTTTCTCCATGCCCATCTAGTAAGTTACACTTACTTTGACATATCCATTGCAGGTAAGTTGATTTTACTGTTTGTTTACTGGTTGTCATGACATTAGGAAAGTAAGGTAAAACCTACTCCCCAAGGGAAGTAAGTGAAAATAAACGCAAGTACAAATGATTGTTTATATATATAGCAACTCAACACTAGGTGACTATTTGCTTTGTTTGTAATAGGTTAATTTTCTATCAAATAACGTGGAATTATTAAGGAAAAATTATTCAAATTTTTGTTGGGCATGGAGAAAAATATTATTAGCATGCTCGGGAAGTAACTATCTACAGCTAGCCTCGAAATTTACCAGCCCGAACGAGCGAGGGCTAGCAAACTCGTTCTCTACTGGTAAAAGCTACTTACTTCCCTTGATGCTTAAATAACTATTGCCTCTTTTTCCGAAAGATGTTCTTTATTCTAAATTTATTACGCTGTTGGATACAGATTTCCGCTTATGGACATGCTCAAAAACGCATTCAATTGATATTAAAAATTTCTTATCATTTTGTTATGTTTGCGATTTGTTCTTCACTTAAAAAAATTCAGCTATTCTTAGAATGTCAAGAGAATTCGTTTATTTATTATTTTCACTATAGCTTGAGTCGTAAATGAAATAATCTAATAATTTTCGTTTCAACTTTTTCATATAAGTAACTTTTGAAATTTAGAAACGTCGAGTGCAACGCTTGTATACTTTGTCTCAGGATGCCTAAATTCGGGGTAACTGGCAATTCTTTTAGTTAAAATGCACTTGGACACGAAGACTAAAGCTACTGTTGCGAGATTAATAAGAACACTTAAGTAGAAATACTTGCATTTATTTTTCTGCCGTTTACAGAACACTTAATTTTAATACCGTTGCTTCTTAACTTTACTTATTAACTTCTTCTTATTAACTAACTAAATTCTAAGTCCAGTTTGACCAAGAAAACTCGGTAGGCGTTTACAAATTTCCAAATAAGCCTATCAGAGCAGTTCTAATTTTTGGACTTTTGGCACGTACATACGGACGTGACAGTTCATAATACTTCTATGAATTTGACAAATTTGAAGCTTTCACACGATGAAATCTGTCAAGCTCGACCCCTCGCAAATTATTGCTAATAAAGTTTTACAATGCTGCTACAAGAATTTACCCCCGCCGGCACGAAATTTTTACGATCGAGTTGCAACAGTTGCACTTCTGATCACGTTCTGGCCATATACCTTTGCCTAATTTTTCGGCGTACGAAGTAAACCCTGCACAAATTTACTCTAATATATTCGTGAGATTGAAATATCTCCAGCTTCCCAGAGAAAGGCACATTTCTAAACAACGGCTAACATTCGCTTGTTGTAATTTTAATATTACATTTTGCCTACGAATTCTACCTTAAAATATTTATGATACAAATGGCTTATAGCTAACTAAAGTACAGTTTCCTACAACCGCGTATAGTTCATTTCATTAAAGAACGCAAATCGTAACAACTTGAAGAAAATTAATAGCAACGGAATCGTTGTACTAATAAATATCTTTGTTTTGAAACTTAATAAGCGACCTAAAGGTTTACCTAAATTCGGATTTGGAATGGGTGTTTTACACTCAAAACAGGGGAATAAAAATGTAATAAATTATACAGGTACATCATGTTTTTGCCCTTTTCACTTCGACGCGAGAGGGTTACTGCTTATAAAAAAGAAAAACTTCCGGTATCACTGACTGCAGGCATTTCGAGTGGGTTCCTTGCCCTTAAAGAGTTAATAAAACAATCCAGATGTATTTAATAAGCTACCACTTCCGCAGAGCGGAGCCCTCTGAGATCCACAACTTACTGTAATTTTCGAATCGGAATTTGAGCTAATCCTCAAAGTCCAGTTTTAGCAAAAATATTCTAATAAAAACGATCTGATGCTCTACGCCATTTAGAATAATGTAACGAATTCAGGTGTTATAAAAAGTGCAAGCGGCACGTGGTGATCTGTTTTGAGACAGGCCGCAGACACGTGTCGGAAAGCAGGAAGGGGTCCTCGTTCCCCTTTCTGTAACATCCTTTCTCCTCCCACACATCTTGAGGAAGTGCAGCAGCTTTGTATATTATCGCACCAGCGGAATGTCGCTAACTGAATGTGTACAGATTTTCGGCTTGAGCAAGAGCCACGATATTTTAATACCGAAATCTGTGCTATCAAAACAGCTGCACCGAAGGTGAAATGTGATTGGTGCAATTTTAGTCATGCAAAAATATATCGTGCCCAGTTGAAAAGTTGTTTTCTTCCATTGTTTACGATAAGCTGGCAGATTGATTGCCCACTGTTTTTGCTACAGTGGTTGACAAAAATCATGTGCGAAATGAACTACTTTCAATTTAACTAATGATAGCTGATGATACTCTTCTCAAATAGAGTAAATGTTGCACTCATGAATGTTTGAGAACAAAGTGCAATGTTGATGTGCTTCACCATATGATATTAAATAAAATTATTTAGAATTTCTATATAACGTATAACAGAATTTCATCGACATGATTTTATGTGCATTAAATTCGTAATTGATAAATAAAACTAACAACGGAAATCTTAATTAATATGGGAGAATAATGATAATTTCCCTTTATTCGAAGATTACAATAAGTCACATTACTGTATATTCATTCTCATAACGGTGCGTGAAGTAATATAGTGTATTGGGTCACACAAGGGCAAAAAACGAGCATTAGCATGTACAGAGAGATGGATGACCTGTAATTAAGGAACATGTATAAGAAACTAGAAAATGTTAGAATACAATTTAGAAGAATAAGTGTGCAGTAAAAATGAGATGGGATGCAGTTCTGGCGTATGAATTTTTAGATGGGTAAAGGATGGCTATAAAACTAGACTAGGTGCTAGGGAAGCAGTAGTGTTAAAAAATAACAAAAAGTGTATTATTCTACTTAAAGGAAAATACACATATAGATTATAAAATGTATAATTACACTAAAAAGTATAGAAGTAAAGAATAATTTGCAATTTAAAATAAACATTGTGTAATATAAGTAATGGGATGTCAGCATTGTATGATGTGAGGTATATGGAGGACATTGCTGTGGGCTTGTTGAAGTTCATTAATTGGCTGTAGCCTGTAGCAGAGAAATGTATAATTGTTGTGAGTTAGTACCTGAGAGATTTTTAGGTTAGACTAGTGTTGCGTTTGAAGAGCGGAACGAAAAGTATCTGAAAGCCAAAAGTAAACCATTTAATGCTTGATCAAAAATAATTACCTGAAATGATCTGAGAAATGCTATACATAAGAGGTGTTGAATTAGAAGTTTGAATGAACTGTCAACGTACATTTTAGCTAAAAGGAATCAACATAACGATATCGAGTTTGAACAGAAAAAGTGAAATTTAAAATCAGAATAATAATAAACACGTGTGTTAACCTGATAAAAGAGTTATATGTTTAAAAAAGGCTAATAATAAAAAGTCCATACATATACAATGTTTAGTACTAATCAACTCATTTTTCTAAAGTATAAGAAATTGTATGAGCAGTAAAATATTGCAAATTGCACAAACAAAATATTAAAAGTGGCCAGTAAATATTCATGGTATTTTATTATGTTTTGTACAGTTTAAAGCTCACATTAAAAAATAGCACAGTATTTTATTTGAATTTGCACGGTACAAATTATAATTGTTCAGTAACACTACATTTACCAGATGAATATTTGAAGTTCGATTTTATGTTACATATCTGTCTGCACCACTATAACCACACCGGTTTCATCATCAGGCCTAAACATTAATCTACAGAGGTATGCTATTATTCGTAATAAAATATTGCAGTTACATGAATTATCATACGTAAAGTAGCACAAGACCAAAATGAAGTTTAAAATTTAGAAGTTGAACATATATGTCAAAAATCGGGAGTGTGCTCCCCTAGACTTTCTCGCATTCGCCTTGTTTTCTAGCAAATTTGAAAAGTTTATTGCAATGTATATACATTATACATACAGCGATAAAATTACATTTTCAGGTAACCACTACCTGTTTAGGTAAAGTGCCGCTTTAGGTTAACCTATCATACTGAAATTTTATATCTGGGAGTTTTTCTCAATAATAAATTTATGTGCAAAATTTCGTGCAAATACCTTGAAGCAAACTGGTACTTTACTTGAATGGATACCGCTACCTGTTTAGGTAAAATGCCACTTCCGGTTAACCGATCATGCTGAAATGTAATATCTGGTAGTTTTTCTACATAAGAAATGTATGTACAAAATTTTGTTCAAATATCTCGAAGAAAACTGGTACTTTACTTGAATAGGTACCGCTACCTGTTTAGGTAAAGTGCCACTTCCGGTTAACCGATTTCGCTCAAAATTTGATAGGAATCTACAAATTTTGAATAATGACTATGTACATAATTTCAAGGGTCTAGCTTATTTAGTTTTGAAGTTATCGTGTTCACACACACACACACACACATCCACACACACAGACATATTCGAAAAATGGTTTTTTCGGACTCTAGGAGGTCTAAAACGATTCGTCAAAATCTCGAAGTCGATTTTTTTGACGATTACAATACTTTCTCTATGCGAGAAAGTAAAAAAGGTTGTAAACCAGCATCAAAGTGGAGAAGTAAATAAGTAATCAGTAAACTACATTATAAAAAACATAATAATTAGAAGAACAAGTTAAAAAGTATGGGACACTAAAGATGACCCAAACTTAGCATGAAGTGGATTCCATTAAGTATCTAAACCTAAAACAGAAAAAGTTCCTAGATTCAATGATAACAAAGTTACCAGAGCGGTTCAAAAATAAGTACGACGACAGAAAAGACAAAAGACCACTTTGATTGTTTTGTTTTTTATAACCTTTTTTGACTGATACCGGGTGACAATGAAACTACTACCCACGGCGGCATTTCGAAACGGCTTGAGATAAAAATATGCAATTCGGTTCGTTTCGAAATGCCGCCGTGGGTAGTAGTTTCATTGTCACCAGGTCGATGTTCAACTTCTAAATTTTAAACTCACTTTGACCATGTTACCATTGATAATTCATGTGAGTGTAAACCTTCATTACAAATAATACCATACCTCTGTAGATTAATGTTTGGGACTGATGATGAAACCAGTCTGGTTTCGAAACATGTCGCAACTTACAAAACTGTAATAAAATCGTAGAGAAGACAAAAGGGTTTTATTGCTTCATATTAAGGTAACTCCTAAAAAACATGACTTTTTCTGGAAAAACATCCCTTTCGCAGTAGAGGGGCGCTGCCATACAGAATCAATTTTTTACAAGCCCTACAAAGAAATTGATAATCGAAAATAGCTATTTATGAAACAAGTATATAATCTAACACTTTATTACAGTTGCATACAAAGCTTTTTATGTTAGGCTGATTTTTTACTTAAATAATAAAAAAATAAAGATCTAGTAAAATGTAATTAATATGTTCTAAGATAACTTGAGGGCCTTGGTGGATATTGATGAATTTACAACAAAAACAAAATGTGTTATATATATATATATATATATTCATTACCGTAATAATTAATTACTGATTCTTCATTTATAAGCACTGTTTCTTGTTGTTGTTATTCTTTTTCTTCCTACAGTAGGCCAGTGGCCCGTTTATTTCCATAAAGTTGTGGATTTACGAGTCCTCTTTACTCGTAAGTTGGGTAGGTTGCTAGCCTTGTCCGTCGAAAATAGAGGAACAGCTTCCTGGTTAAGGGTTAACGACTACAACAGGTGTTAGTGCGGTAGCCGGGGATTGTACAATTTGTAAAATCCTTCTACGGAATCACAGGGAATCGAACCCGGGCCAGCCACCTGAGAGTCGAGCGTTTGCTCGCGGGGCCATCCGCTCACTGTTTCTTGGTAATCTTTAAATTTATTGAGATTTTTTTTTGCATTCATTGTAACATTTACTTTATAGTGACAGTTTAGTCTAAATTACATTATTATTATGGTACTAATACAATAAAGTACAATTCAAGCACTTTTATAAACAAAGGCTCTATGATGCAGATGAACGGAAAAAAATTGGCCCACTCTACTGCGTTGTGCTCTGTCTATAACTGAAATTAATTCAAATCATGCAACAAAGAAAGGTATTTGATACAGTAAATGTGCGATAATTACGAAGAAATTTCAAAGTATACCTATTTTAGAAGTTCGGTTTGATGTTGTTCGAATATAATAGAAACAGGTTGAGCAAGGGGAGCCCAAAAATTAGGTTTTTCCAAATTAAACTAGACGAACAGCAAAACATTTGAAGCTGGAGCAGTAATATAAAAAATGTTTAGTGAAATAGGAAAAATTCCGTAATAATATATATTATTATTTTAAATATTATTTTGGGCCATTTATTGTATGTATCATATATCAGTTTTATTTAATATTAATTCGTTTACTTACTAATTTTTTTCATATTGACGGCTCTTTATTTTATTTACTAGAAATATTGTTTTTACTGAGAAAAGTTATTTACTATTTTAATATAATACTGTGCATTTAATTTTTATTCTCCTTAGCATAGAATTTCGGCTTAGACCGCGTAGTATTTGTATATGAACACCCAGCATTTTCTGGCTTCATGTGCCTTGCACCTTGTGAAGTCGAGCAAAAACCCGCGCGATGGCCATGCTCTTTGGTGGCTCGTGTTGTTTGAGTATCTTGAGAACGAGGATACTTAGGCAGATTTGGCCGTTTTGCTGTTTGTGCATCCATATTCACTAACGTTTCGCAAGACCTTGCAGCTTGCATCGATGATGCCTAAGTATCCTCGTTCTCAAGATACTCAAACAACACGAGCCACCAAAGAGCATGGCCATCGCGCGGGTTTTTGCTCGACTTCACAAGGTGCAAGGCACATTAAGCCAGAAAAGGCTGGGTGTTCATATACAAATACTACGCGGTCTAAGCCGAAATTCTATGCTAAGGAGAATAATTCGAGTAACCGCGAAAGCCTCAAACAATACATTTAATTTTTTATCTTGCAATGAAAATTAAAGTTATTACTGACCGACTGATTCTGTACAGTTTTGAATTAAATATTTATTATTTATAATGAACACTATATTTGTCCGAACATCTATAATTTTTACTAAATTTATTATTTTACTGGGCTCTTAGCGGTTTCTTACTGATCATCTATTACTTTTACCAAACATTTATTCTTTTACTTAGCATTCACAATTATTACTGAACATTTAGGATTTTTACTATGCATTTATTATTTTTATTGATGATGCTTTATCTTACGAAACATATATTAATGTTACTTGTCACTTATATCTACTGAGCTCATGCATTTGATTTTAAATAAAATGCAGTGCATTTATAGCTATTAACATATCTAGAAATGTTATGATTCCTAAAATCCGTGGTTTGTTCAATTTTTATCGGTTGCAGTATGGTAATGATTGTCAGGTACGGTAATAGTTATTTAATATACAAGTGGGATAAGAGCACTAGATATGTAAGCACACAAGTATATTAATGATGCATTATCACACATGTATTGTACAAAATTTTATCTACTACTGCCTAAATTTGAGAAAAGTACATTAAGAGAAATGTCAGATCTGTCATTTTCAATAATTTTTTAGTAGGCAAATGACATTATGTCATTCATTTGACACTATTTCAGTTAGGTAATGTAGCCATTACACCACTCACTTAGGTAATGAATCCATTACATAACTAAGTGGTGTGATGAGCTTCATTACCTAACAGAAATAGTGTCAAATGGGTGACGTAATAAGTTACTTATCCCACTGGCGTAGATAAAGGAATATTACCGTACAGATACAGTTGTTTCAGGATGGTAATGGTTGCCATGTACGGTAAAGGGCTATTAGCGTACAGATACAGTTATGACTTAGTTACGAGCCTACTTTTTCATATGTAAACTAAGACTTAACATCCTGAAACCGATAAATTTAATTTAATTTAATTTCCATGCCTTGCGCAGTCAATATCCAATGTTTGTTTACAGCTTCTTGGGCATCTACTTATATTTAGCATGATCTTACTACTCTTCCTTGCTTAGTTGCTTCAATTAAAAAACTTTTGACGTTCACCTATTCCTATCTTTGTATCCAGCTCATTGCGACTTAAGTCGGGTAATTCTGTGTATGATTCTTGTTTTTTCTCATTTCTGACATAATCTCTTAAACTAATACCCAGCATCATTTTCCCTATTGCTCTTTGTAACATACTTAGTTATTAAACACTTATGTGTGTCATGGTTTCTATGCAATATGTGTCACCAGTAGGACCTTTATCTTAGCACTCGCGTTCTCTTTCTAATTAGAGGATAATATACGCTACTCTTCAGTTTTGGTCTTTATTTGTTTTTGTTACACGTAAGTTGTACGTTTCTAATAGGTTACACACCTACAGCTTTCCACTGGCAGCGTCGAGCAGAGCTTTATATTTTAGCTTTTCTTACAGATATACAAATTCAATGAAAGAGAAAATGGAGATAAGTTTACCTTTATTTAAGAAAATATTGAAATTCTCAGTGGCACTATGACGAACATAGGGAATATGATGAAACAGATTAAGCACTAAGTAGTAAGCTGCATTTACGAAAACTGAACAGTAAGTAAGTACTTACCGTTCATAAAATTTAATAAACTTGACAAAAGCGACTTATCAAACACCAAACGTCATTTTTGACAGTTAGTTCAGCAGTATAATATATTGCAGTAAAAATAAGTGTTTAAGTTATCCCAATCGTGTAAAAATGGTATAAGCATAACTCGCCTGTCTCCTGTTTTAATTTCTTTTAATGTACTATTATGAGTTTCGTCTTCTTGTTCTATTTCTTCTTCCTCCAGGTGTGTGTTTATGTTTTCAGAGCAATGTTCTATTAGTAAATTGCTTAATGATCCTTCCATTGTTGTATTTTTCAGATTATCTTCTTAAAGTTCTATTCCCGTACCATCGCACTTATTCTTCCAGAATGTTAATGACCTTGCTACGTATATTTTGAATAATTTTGGAGATATGCAACACCATTGGCAGTAAATTTAAATAGCTATAAAATAAGTCTTCCTATATGTGCCCTTGTAGTCAAATTTTCCATCAGTAGCTCTTATATTCCCATACAGTTATAGGGGTAATCTGTAGTGATACTTCTTCTTTTTATTCTAGGCCAGTGGCCTGTTTTAAAAACATAGTGGTCTATAAACCCTCTATGTCCTTAGCTCGGGTAGGTGGCTAGCCTTTCCCGTCAAAAGTGAGAAAGAGTTCCCTTGTTTAGGGGTTAACGACTACCACAGGTGTTAGCATGGTAGCCGGGAAGCGTACGATTTTAAAATCTTTCGGGAGTCCTCCGGGATCCGAACCCGGGCCGCCCGCCTGAGAGGTGATCATTTACTCGATGGGTCATCCGCTCACCTAGTAATACTTTTTTTTTACATTTTATATCGTTAATAAATTACCAGAACTCTGATGAATATTTCTGCCGCCTATATATAAATTTATCTTTATACCTGTTGATATCATATTTTATACTTTTGATTTATACACTTTCATAACCTTCGTTTTTATATCTTTCTGTTTTTCTTTATCTTGGGTTGTATTCGTGTGTAACCATTTCAAATCTTGTGCTTCCATTTTCTATTTTAATTTGTTCTTTTATCTCTGCAACGCACAGGTGCTTATAGTTTCTTATTTTCGCTATTATTATTTCACATTGGGCTTTCTTGGCTGTTGGCTGTACAGTGTACAGCGATCTTATTATGTTTATACATGGTTCGGCAAGTAAACGGATGTAGAAGATATTTATAAAACGATCACATAAAAATCGCTTATATAAAAGTTGTAGATGCAAAAGTGGTGCATATTACCAAATTATTTATAATTATACAAAATGCATAAAAAAGTGTGGCAAATCAAACCTACTTTTTTAGATGTAATACCCCATATTTAGATTGCTTAAAGGTTTCGTGCTGAAATACTAATCATTTTAATATAAAGTTGTGTGGGTTGAACGTCAACTGTTTTGGAGATATTAAGGATTTTATGCAAAAAAACTCTCAATTTCAGGTGGAGCGAAAAAACTTTTTGTAACATTTTATTTCATATTCATTTATGTCTTGTTATTTACAGAAACCGCCTGAAATTCAGCATATTCATTTGCATAGAATCGTCAATACCCGCAAAACAGTTGATATTAGGACCAAATAATTTTATATCTTAATAATTAGTATTTTAAGACAAAACTTCTAAGATAGCAAAAACAGGGTATTTTATTAATAAAAAGTAAGTTTGATTTGCAACATTTTTTTGAACTACACTTTATAATTAAAAATATTTTAGCAACGCGCACAATTTTCGTACTTACAACTTTTACATAAGCGATTTTTACGTAGCTCATACTAAAACACTGCTGGAGCCTGTGGCTTGAATTCGATTCGTTGAAAACCCTTAGCCACACTAATATTTAACAACCGCTAAATACGTATTTTGACAACTATGCTGTCACGCTCAGCAGCCCTGAAGAAAAATACTAACCAGACAAAGTTGTCCGAAGATATGCTCTTCACCAAATCACTCGTGAAGGTCAGAACTCCCGCACATTCTAATGCTATTTATACCATCTGATTCGGAGGGCGTGTCCTGTGCGACCAATCAGGTGTCAAATTCAACAGAGCGTAAATATCCATCTCCACCTTTGTTATAAATTTTATTACCTTTATTCTTTAAAATGAAGAAAGAATTCAGCTGCTTTGTTGAAGTTAGACCTTTACAATTTTTAAGTCAGTTTCCGTAATACTATGACCCGTTTCGTAAATATGTTACGCAACACTAGATTTTTAGAACCTGTTGAATCTAAAATGAGCTATGTGATGTTTAAACCTAGTACCAAAATTACGCCGTGTTTGCCCAATATATTTAGAATCACAATGGAAACATTTCATTTCGTAAATTCCAGATCTCTCTAAAATCTTAAGCTTGTATTTTGGATTCTTCCATAAATGTAGACTAATGTTGTTAGAACTATAAACAACTTTATAGGCTGAATCTTTATATTTGTTCTCTAGGGCCTTTGTAACCGGGTGAAGGTACTTTTAGTTGGATATTTGACTTCTAAGACTGGCCAGAGTTGTGGAATTACGAACGTCCAAATTTGTTTTTGTTTCCTAATCAAATTGTCGATACTTTTAGAAGAGAAACCATTGTACACAGCTATGTTTTTGATGGTTCTAGGTTTAAATGAAAGGTTAGCAGTCTATGCACTAAGAAATTTAGAGCAGCCATTTTGTGTTGAAAATAATGATTTGAATCTGCTAAAATGAATTTGTTTACATTGGTTTCTTTTCTATAAACATTGAATTCCAACTTATTTTTATCTCTTGTTACTAAGGTATCCAGAAATGGTAGTTATTCTTCGTTTTCCATTTCATATCTGAATTTTATATTAGGAAATTTAAAATTTACCTGATTCAAAAAATTACCAATACTATATTTAGATAAATCAAAAACAGCAAAAATGTCGTCCACATATCTGAACCAAATTCTTGAAAAATAGGGGAAAGGATGTTTCCCATTGATGTTCCCTCATGCTGTTTATAGAATTTTTCATCTATAGCAAAGCCATTCTGGGACATGCAATGGGTAGTTAATCTAACAAATTCGTCAATTTTGTTTGAATTTAAATTATTATCCGAAAATAATTTCCGCAGATATGTCATGGTTTGTGGGACTGGTACGTTTGGAAACAAGGAACATACATCAAATAAAACTAGAATCTCTTTTTCACCAAATTCCAAATTTTTAATTTTATTTTTCTACGACCACTACTAAAAGTAGGCCTTTTAGTACTAGCTTGTTTCACTAAAAATGACGTTTTAGAAATCAGCGTGTTAAAAGTGAAATCAGCCCATGTGCTAAAAGTAAGCAGCTGGTGTTGAATTTTGAACAGGAAGTGAGGTTATAAAGTTATTCTACTTACTTCCTTCGTTAGAGGTAAATTGTTTTTTAAATAATTAAAGTAAAAAATATGTAATGAATAAAGTGAAATGTGTACTATTATAATTACCTTTGATAACTAACTTTGACAGCTACAGGTTGCAGAAACAGTCACTTGCGCCGTCATGGCTTTCTCTTTACTATGACATAAATTATAACTGTCATAAATGCAAACCTTCGTTAAACCGACATTTATAGATTAATAACAGTAAATTTAACGCCGTAGAAAAAATATTGTGTGCAAACTCGTGCTGAAACATCCACTTTTAGCACTTGTTGCACAAATAGCTATTATAAATTCCAAAGAGTTTTCGACCGAAAAATTATTTTGAGGTTTGGGCAAATTTCTAAATTCAAATTCAATTGCCACTTTAGACGAACATTTTAAAGAATTCATTAGAAGAGCTTGCAAAAGCAACATAACTAATCACATATTAAAAATCTAAATTTTACTTTAAACCATAATTTCTATGTATAGTCTTAAACGATTGTATTTGTCATCTTTTTATTCAGGCGTATCACGAACTTATTCATCTCCCAAGCACCACAACTTGAAATTTCTGTTCCTTCGAAAGTGCCAACCTGAACATGCTCCGTTAACAGGCACTACCGTTGGCATCTTCCCACGTCAAGCTGCTATGCTGCATGATCGGGTGGCTTGGCTTCTCCCAAATGCTTATTTGAATCTTTTATTGTTTTGATTTTCTGTTTATACTTGTCATAACCACACTTTCATATCAGTTATATGGTTTATTAATCTTATTGTTCTTTCACGTGAGCTGCTTGTTCATGACTTTGCTGCTGTAACGACTTTCCACCAATATTATGAGAACGAACAGAAAATAAAATGGCTCCATTGTCACTTTCAAATGAAATAAATTGTGTATATTTAGACCTATTCTGGATTAAGATTCCTAGTGTTAGCTGTGTTTATTAATTATAGGTCAAGTATTATTGAACTAGCAAATATCAATAACAGTGGCTGTCCCCAACTTTTAATGCAAATATCAAATTAATATTATTTGCCGAAGCACAGAAACACTGCAATATATTGTCAGTATTATCTATGTATGCTGTTATTGTATTTATCTTCATCGTTGTTGTTATAGACCATTAACCAAATTAATTTTAGTATCGTTAACAGCTTTATTACCGCACACCGGTAATGGATATTAACGCACCCTTTTTATATAAAGAAATACATTGAACCAGAATTTATTGATGAAGATAAAATATTGAACAATACACGTTTGCTTCTGGCACGAGATTCGTTTGATTGCTGCAAAACTCGGCTCACCGCCTCATAATCAAATTTGTATCGTTAATATCTATAATATATCCAGTACTATAAGGAAAAGTGAATTCTTTTTACTAAATAGTGGCCCATTCCACAATTTGGACCTCGATATGCTGTAATATAAATATGATGTTTTTTTTCTATTGTTTTAGGATGATAATATAGATTTCTTGTATCATCCCTCCAACTATATTGGTGAATTCTTCTGTGCTTAAAAAATCCTTCATGGTGTTAAAGAACAACTAAATTGTTTTCAACAAAAGTGTCTTGCTTTAAAAGCTCAGACAATAGACATTTAGCTGACTTCAATTTATTTACACAACATTGTGTACTTCTAATCTCAGCTTCTACATAATTGCTAACTACGTCTGTCGACAACTTCTTTACAAACAAAGCCGCCGGGTGCACTTATTTTTTAATGTACAAAGCGCGATGTTTACCGTGGGCTCTGTCGCAACAAAAAGTGCTGGCGAATGCGTACAGCGAGTGCGTGCTGGTGTCGTTATTTTAAGCCAGCGTTAAGGAGTAATTCTTCACCTGCTCTTGCACACATCAGTGGCGTAAAAACCGCAATGGAATCTAAAGACATTTTTACGAGTGAAATTATACATACTCCCTCTTATGTTGTTCATTTCGCTGCCGTTTTATGCCACACGCCAATCCCATAAAACTCTCACACGTGCTCGTAATTCGCAGACACAACACAGGCTGCGTTTCGCACCCCAGACGACTTTCCACTTCTGCGGAATATACAGAACACCCGAAGGAATGCAACGTGCGCATTTTACTGTCCTGGTTTTTGTTTTGTTTTTAACTAGGACTACATAGAATTATATTAGTAATAGAAGAAAAAACAGTAAATTGAATTGCATTGTCTCTGATGTTTACAGCTGAATTCAAAATTACAAAATATAAATGCATTATATAGACAGTGCTAGCTTTTGATAGATATCTTTATTATAATTCAGTGATACTTCATAGCCTAAATACTTAAAAAGGTATATTTATTCAAGAAAAAGTCATATAACAGTTGTTTGAGACGATTTTTCTCAAGACATTTTCATGTCGAGTGTTTTCACGCCTTTGTTTTTAAGAACTGCCAGGACTATTGTTTCTTCTTTGAGGAAATTACAGAAATCATTTTTAATTAAACATGCGCTTATAATTAATTTACATTAGAAGGCTTTCAAACCGGCCAAAAATTTAAAAACTAATAATTACGAGTTGCAATGCGGCACTGATCGATTTTCGGAAACATTTCAAAAATTGAAACAAAATTGTGAACAGAAGCGGTTAACAGTTAACTATCGCTTCAGGACTAAATAACGAAACCCCAATTAAAATATGGATGGGTATAAATCTAATGTTATCAATCTCAAAATTTTCGGTAGTGTAGCTGTGATTCATATTAAAAATAATAATAATAAGGGAACAAACTGGGATAAAACATTTTTAAAAATGTGGGGATATGGAGAAAACGAAAGAATATCGTGTGTGTGTGTGTGTGTGTGTGACCCACAAAATAATACTGTGTTAATTAGTAGAGATCTGATGATCATAGAAAACTTAACGAGAACTCAAAAGAAACAGAAGTATTGGATTCAGTGGGGATTACTGTGTAAACTGAGGAGGTTATTTCTGAAGTTGATTCTGATGCAGTAAAAGTATTATCAGAAGGAATAGAAAGTAAAGAAGATGAAAATTACATGCCAGAAAAGAAAGTCCAATCAAGGGAAATACTAAGAAGAATGAAGTCACATCCATAACCAAAATCTTTCCACGATTATGTGACTTACCTGTGCAGTAATAATGATAAGTGGTGCGGTTACGGTAGAAGAAGCTTTATCGGGACCTGTAGGAGATCAGAGGAGGCAAGCGATGGTGGATGAATACGAGTTGTTTATACAGAACGAGTAGTATGGAAGCTATGGAAATTGCTACTTGGAACGTGAAGAGATTATATGCACTAGAAAAATGGGCGAATAATACAACAGAAATGAAAAGAAGTTGAGTATCCTTAGTATTAGTGATGTGCAATGGTCTGAATCAGGGCAGCAATGACGAGTTAATCCATAGATATGGTATAGGTATTAATATAGAAAAAGGTATTAACAAGTTTTACTCCATACTCTGATCGAATTATAACGTCACAACTCGTCTCAAATAAAACAAAAATTAATGTTATTCAAACGTATGTACCGACAGCGACAAAAGAAGACGATGATGTTGAAGAATTTTATGAGCAATTAGAAACTGTTCTGAAATCCACAAAAACAAGTTTAATGATTTAATGCCAAAGTTGACAAGGTTAAATCTGAACGATGCACAGGAGAATATGGTTTAGGGCAGAGAAATGAGTGACAGAAACGATTGATAGAAAACGAAAAACTGGCAATAATGAATATAGTGTTTACGTTGCCAAATCGTAGGTTGTATATGTGGAGATCACCTATGGAAAACAAACAAAATATTGTTAGAAATAAAATAGATTACTTAATAATTAGAAGTTTAAAAATTCTAGTACATTAGAGAAAACATACACCGGAGCGGATATTGGGTCAGATCATAATCCTACCGGACCGGACTGAACAAATTAAAATGCAAAGGTGACAGGGAAGAAATACATTTAAAAAGACTGAACAAAGAAAGTGTACTAGACCACGCAAAATAAACAGTTAACCACAGTCTTAGAAACATTGAATAAAAAAATAAGGACAACGAAAACGTCAACGAGAAATGGAGAAACATAGAAGTAGCACCTTAAAAGCTGATAAAGACACCTTGCATCAAGTGAGAGTCAAGACAAAAGCTTGGACGACTAATGGAATTCTAAGGCTTATGGAAGAAATGCGAAATAATAAAGTTAGAAACGAAGAAAAGCGGAAATAATCAAATCGAATCATTAAAAGGAGAACTAAAGAGGTAAAAGAGAAATTATTTTTAGAAAACTGCATTGTGATTGAAGAATATAAAAGCAGATTTGATAGCATTAATATACGAGGAGCGTTCAAATATGAATTATAATTTGAATTACGCGCCAAAAGACAAAGCCATGCACAAACGTTGTATACATGAATTAATGCTCTGGAACAAGTTCTAACTTGACTCAGTTGGTGAGTCGTTACAATTTATTTTTATTCATTTAGCTAGCATGAGTGAAATGGTAGTGCATTGAACCATCGAACAACACATTATTAGTACGTTTCTTACTAAGGAAGGTATCAGACCATCAGACATTTGTACCAGCATTAAAAGGCAGTTTGGTGCGCAAGCACTGTCAGACATAAGCGTTTATAAAGGCAGTAAAGCGTTTTAAAATGGCAACAAACGTGTCAAGAATCAACCGCTTTCTCCTCGTCCAAACACAGAAGAGAATGCTGACAGAGAAAAATGCATTTATTTGGAACGATAATCGAATTACAGTAAATGATATTGCCTCTGCATTAAATATCAGTAAAGGTAGCGAGGAAGAAAACTCGAGTTCTCTGTCTCCTTCATATAGGAAAATGCTCGACCCCATTTTGCTGCTCCTATGATAAATACAATTCAAAGATTGAAATGGACTGTGCTACTCCATCTGCTATACAGTTCAGACCTTCCTCCATCAGATTTTTATTTGTTTAGACACTTAAAAAAGTTTGTAAGAGGAAAACAAATCGTTTCAGTGAAGAGGTCATCAAAATTGTTCGGGAATGGGTCTGTCAGCAGCCAAAAGAATTTTTTCTCGTGGAATACAGATGCTACTATAAAGATAGCACTATCCCATTTAAAGGGAAGGAGGCTATGTAGTAAAATAACATAATATACATTAGAGTCTTTATGTTCGAATAAATATTAAATTATAATTTATTTTTGAACGCTCCTCGTACATAAAAAGATTAAAGGAGTAATAGGTATTAAAGGTTCAAAACAAGCTAATGCATTAAACGACGAAGACAGTAGAATAATCATCGACATCGAAGGTAAGTTGGGGAGATGCCTCAATATTGCTATGAACGCATTTTAAGCTTTTATGATTATAATAGCAATTAATAATATTTTAAGCATATCAAATATTATTTTATAAAATGTTCCAGAAATGTGGTAGTTTAATTTTGCAAATTGTATAAAATAACATTGGTCTCGATTATAATTTGTAAAACGATATTAAAAATAGTGTTATCCTTGATTTGAACAAAATGTAATCAGAGTAGGCTTGGATGTAATGTAAAACAACGTACGATCGAAGACAAACAATTGGTTAATGGAAGCCAAGCTGTAAAGTAGTGTTAATTTTTTGCTTCCCCAATAAATAATTATTAATAGGTGAATAATTACCCTTTTCCCAATTCAGTGTACCTATTTGAAAATTAAGTCTATATCATTTGGGCATGCTGTAGTAGGTTGCAGTAATTCGTCGCACCTCTGCAGAGTTATAAAAAAGTGTTTAATTTGTGCATCGAGGGTTGGCCGGTTTTTCCTAGATTGTGTACGAGGTTCGAGTAGTGTAATTCGGGCCGTATGAGCTAGAGGTAGACACCAACGTTTGTGGGAAGCAGTTGGAGCCCTAGGTGTGAGACGCCGGATAAATTAAAGGCGGTTTTCGCAGCGGTCGAGCTACAGAAGTCGTTCTGCAGGGCGTTCAGTAGCATGTATCTGCAGTCCAACCGAGAAAGTGGGGTTCTGGCATCGTGGGACTTGCTGGGGTTCGAATTAAACCCTAGTGTCCATTGGAAAAGCAACAAAAAGGTCAAGTTCATCCCAAAAGTGCAAATTTAGTGAATTTCAAGCGTGGCGTTGGGTTTATGTGCAATCTGAGTGTTTTTTGTTTGTGATGTGTATTTACTTACTGCAACTATTATCACCTAGGAAATGCTTTAATGTCGTAATCACAGATAATTGTCGAATATTAGTGAACTTGTTTTACTAATTGTGAGGTTGGATCGCCATATTTGAATTTAGTTCCCATTAGTTATATAATATCCAGTATTGTAGCGATACCAGTAGTTAAATCAGCATTATACAAAGTGTTTACAATTAATTTACTAAAAAAACAAGATAATTAATTTAATAGCAAATATATTTTTTATAATTTATACAAATCAAAATAATACTTGCTAGGATGTAGAAACCCGACCTATATGAGATAGAGTAATTTATTTTACACAAAATTAAATAATAACAATATAAAATATAATCCACAACAGTTATAAACCATAGTAATATATAGGAGAACTGTTTAAAGACAATAAATAGATCAGAAATCGAAACAGAAGAGGCACGACGGAAACTTTATCACGGGCTTGAATAGAGAATTTACATTATCCAATCTTTGGTATAAATAAGATACTGATACCATGTCATCGATCTTGCCGAAGTGCATGCATTAGTAAAATTTGTGAGAGAAAACACTTCCTAAATCCCATATATTATATGTGTCCAATAGCTAGTTTGTATTAACTTAGCCATATATATCGACACAGTGCCATATGTGTATATTGATATTAAAAGACGGTTTGTAAAGTGATACAAGTAATGAAAGCCAATGTTCTCCTACAAAAGAAGATCCAGTTCTGAGAAAAAATCTGAGGATACTTAAAAATTGTAAGATAGCAGTGGCAAAAAGAGTAAAGTATTTCGTATTTTATATTTGAGCCACGTTAAACATTAAAACTTAATACTTAATATCCAATCATTGCCAGAAAATAATTTCCGTTTGTTTGAAAATGTTAGTGTATTATAATATTATAATTTATTGTAATTTTGTATAGTACTGCAAGCTTCGCAATAAAAATTCGAGATGACGATAGAGTGTGAGACCGAAATAATTATTAAAGGGAAGTTGTTATGAACTTTACTAACTGAAATGCAGACACACACTATTGTATGAAGAAAAGTGGAAGAAAGTATCTTCCCCCTGAGTTTAACATTACTAAATTGATTGTAGCAGATGTACACAACATCAATCTTTAAGTTAAGAAGTGATACTTTCGTAACATACTAACATCACAGATTTTACGTTTGCTCTACCTGATATAATAAATTAATATCTACTAAAAAAAACTGTTAGTCTAGCACGTGTTTTTCTTGAATACTAATCGAGCTCCGTAGCCTAGTGCGTTGCACGCCTACCTAGCGTTCGGGATGTCGCTGGTTCGATTCCCTCGGCCGTCTGCCTTGATCCAGGTTTTTAGGTGGTTTTCCTGAGTCAACAGAGTACCTTCTCTGAGATGAATGCCGGGACAGTATTGCTCTACGTTTCCTGACCTTTCTTCCAGTCTCCACCCCCCCCTTTCTCTCACCCATCCCGAGTTTCCCGTTCTTGGCTGAAGAGGGACGGAAGGTCCCTATAGCAGCCCGCCCCCAGTTGGGGGAATGGAAATGACCTTAAGCTTTGTCCTTTTCCTTGAATACTTAAAAATTTGAAAAAGTGGAGAATGCAAGTTTTGAATTTAGGCCCCTCTGTGTACCCGTAGTTTTCCTAGTATTTAGTCGTTTTGTCGATTTTTAGACACTGGAACGGTTAATAATCCATGTGCTTCTATCAATTATATTAATTGTTGCTGTATATTTAATATCTCTATGTAAATGCTTTACAATTTTATGAAAAATGTCTTGGCGTTCATGGACATTGTTTTCTATAATACTTAGGTACTTATCGCAGCTCACCTAATCAGCATTTCTAACTGTTCGCTTAGCTTATTCACATTTGTCTTTACATATTTGTCTGTAGTCCAAGTATTTCCGTTGATATTATATGAACATTCTTCTTGTACGTCAACAGTAGTATCTTGTTGTAAATCATGATTCTGTCCAATGCCATCGTCTTGTAGCGAATACATTTTATAAGTCTGTATAACTTGTTTAGTAAGATCAGATTTTATCCTTGCCCAAGGTTTTGGAATATTTATTTTACTAACCACTACTAGATAGTGGTCTGAGTTTATTTCTGCTTCTCTATAAACGTGAATGCCTATAATTAGCGGAATAACTTTTTTATTAGCCGTTATATCGTGCGTCTAAAAAACCCATGTAGGGTAGGCCTTGAATAAAAAATAATATATCACCTTTAATTCAACTCTACCTGTATTAAGAAAAAATCCAGTTTGGTCACCTTGCACAAAGCGAGATCCTTTTAAAACACACTCAAGTTAATTTGAGTAGAGTCGAATTAAAGGTGATATATTCAAGGGTAATACCACAAGCAGTGGATATATTTTTGACAAATATTTTGTCGTTTCCATGTAAATTATTGCGTTTAAATTTCACGAAACAAAATCACATCAAAAATGTCACGAGCCGAAGGCGAGTGACATTTAAATGTGATTTTGTTGAGTGAAATTTGCAATAATATCTATGGAAATGGCAAAATATTTAAAAAATATATATCCACTCGAGTGGTATTTGGGACGACTATTTAACAATATTAATACATAACGATTAACTTTATTGAAAAATATTCCAACAATTAATATAATTATTCATTCTCAATTAAATTCCGCGGAATACTTCCAAAACACAGCATTTTAAAATTTTTAAAACAAGCCACACAGATTGTTGGGGTTTAGTGTTACGTAACCTAGCGATATTACTAAGGACAGAACATCGTTGCTAAGCGATACTTCGCAACAAGGCTATTTATTTTTTGAGTACATACATTGTTTTGTGAATATTTTGCATGGTGCCCAATATTCAGTGATATACTGCTGTTATTGGTTGAAAAAAGCAAATGTCTGCAATGTGATTGGCTTATATTTTATAGTGTTGAATAGTCATTTCTATACAAGGCCTTCCCTAAACGAGTTTTTTTAAACGTACGATACCAGTGGAGCAGTATGTTTGCTGCGGAAAAATACACAATAAGATTAAAGAGATGGAGAGACTCCAGGTTTATATCATGGGTATCAGTGAAGTGCGGTGGAATGCCGAATATACGACCACGTTAACTACTATAAAGTTGAATAAAGTTGCCTTCAAGGATTCTACTCGATAAAAAACATTGTCTGCTGAAAGCAGCTACGCCCCTCTTCAAACTCAGATCTCCTCTCAATATCAACTTTATACAAGTCTACTGGTGACAAAAGTGGCGAGGGGCAAGTGGACCTCTACGCCTAAATTCATTATAATGGGAGAATTCATTGCCAGGACTGAGCTGGGAAAAGAAAAGGACATCGTGGGACCCTTTGGATGAACGAAAAAGAAGTCAGAGAGAAGACAAGCTGGTTTAGTTGTACAGGGAGGAGCAACTCGTTGTGATTAACACTTTTTTAAATGGTCCTTCAGGCGCCTTTACAGGATGATGCAGTGCAATTTCGGTTTATATAAAATCGAAAATGAACAAGTCTATGACATTATCATACTTGAGCGACTTTCAGGTAATCATAAATTGCTTGCGGCCATGAAAAGTGAAAAATAGTCTCTAATTATCATTCCAAGTCTCAGATGAAGTAGTGCTACTATGAGTGCCAAGACACATGATTAATGATTGTATTAAGTCGTCCATGATTCAGCACATCTTTCCTTCTTTTTTAATCACATACTTGACACAATTTTGTAGACACTTCTGTTTGGTATGAATATTATTTGACCTCTGGTAATTTTCTTATACTTTATGCAAATCTGTAATCCCTTTCCGTCTATTTCTAGATCATGGATTTCCCCCCTTTCATAAAAATCTTCTAAATCCCATATTCATAGACTTCAGCATATTTTTTCATAGTGCTGTAAACAGTTATCCTTTAATAATTTTATTCCCTTTGTAATGAACCTGAATTGTTCCGGAAATTTGAATTGTTATTTCAAATCCCTACGGAGGGTGCTTATTTAAAGTTGACCAAATTTGCTAAATTCAGTTTTGAACTGGTTGCCTCGGGCAAAGCTCAGATGCCCAGCATCCGTTCTACTGAAATGTATAAAATATAGGAATAACATAGTCTAGAATTAATTCGTATAATGTATTTAAGTAGATAAAAAATAATTCTTAGTAATGGAAAATATGATCTACATAAAACAAAATTCTTTCTGCGGAGTGATTCTGCGGTTTAATGTTTCTAGACACTAGGCAACCCAAACGGCACTTGGTTTGGCCCGGTTGCTGCCCCTGCATCCTCTCAAAGAAAGCTCGAAGATGGTAGGCGCGGATGATCCGTAGTTCTGATGTACTGGAACCGACGGATCTGAAACAGGCGCCTGCAAAGATGGCGTTTGTAGCACTCGGAATAATATAAACTGGGCAGTTTTACCTTACGCAAAAGTCAGCCTTTGATAGCTCGAATCACCGGGGAACCGCTGGAGGTGTTCGGTCGGTCCGGACTCACGGCAATTAGCCCGTAATTTGCCTGCGGCGAGGCATCTGAATTATGCTGACGGCCTGGAAGTTTCTCGTAATATTTTGGCAAGCCATGTTTTATGTCAATTGGGTTATGGCAATAATAGCCGAGGGGGGGGGGGGGGCAGCAGAAAATTTTTTCTAGCGAGATGGCAACCAAGTCCACCGGCGCGAGACAGGTCAAGAGGGATCAGGAAAGGAGAACCAGGCCCGAAGAGAACCTTGTGATCAGAATCGGGTTCAGGTCTGAAGACTCAAGGTGTCGTTAGCTAGCTTCGGATTCTTCTTTTGTACTTTTCGAGCACCTCGTTATGTGATCGTTTTTAGAGGGGCTTGGAGAAGGTAGTGCGTGGTGCACTTGTTTACGCTACGTCCCCGCATAGCGGCTAAGAACGCCTTATCGAAAATCCGAACGCTATGAAGATGTGAGTGAAGATTGTAACGGGAATTAGTGTGCGCTAAGTAAATTTGATGCGGGGAATAACGTTACATTTTGGTCTGCACTCTTTTGATACTTCATTCATGTAGATTTTAAATAATAATGGCGAAAACTTACAGTCCTGACAGCTTTTTAAATATAGTCCAATAAATCCGCTGATAAAGATATGAAGTCTTTATAAACATTCATTACAGAGAGTTTCTGCAGTCGGAATTCTAAGACTGAGACGTAGCCATGGAGATAACTGAGACGCGAGATACATGTGGTGGAGTGGGGACGCGATGACCGAAGCTGGTCATCAGTCGAACTTGATTCAATATTTCGTCTAAAATTTAAGTAAGCGTTATGATTTATACCCTCTTCTAAACACATGTGTTAAACTTTTTTTAAGAATAAAAATTTTTGATTTATGCTTTAGTTTTATAGAAAATGTGGTGTAGACAGAAATAATTAATTTTCACTTAAATGTTTGCGAGGCTCAGATGGAGATAATCAGATTTTAAGATTTATTTTTCCGTAAGAGCCAATACATTTTGCAAGTTTTGAAAATTTGAATAATATATATTTGGAACAAAATTAATATTAAATTTTGAATAGAAATTCTGTTTATTTTTTTTCTTTATATTAAAACGATATTACCTCGGTTTTCAAAAATAGTACTCTTTTCCCATTCTAATTGTTGACTACTTCGGCATCATGAATTATTACCATAGAAACTTTGATTCTGTGTACGTTTTATCTCGTAACTCTGAGTCTCCCACAAAAGTTAAACAATTTGGCAGCGTTTACGCTTTTCTTTATAAAACACCTACGTGCGAAAGTTGTAAGCAAGCATCAGTAACCGGACGCCCGACACACGCTCTATCGCCGACCGGCGCAGGTGAAACTGCTTGAGCCTAAAGCCAGGCCGCACCTATTGGAAGTTAAGATATCCTTATCTTTGATGTTACTTGGTGCCGCTCTGCACCCGCTGTAGCCTATAAGCGGCCGACAAGCTGAGAAGCAGCTTCGATCTGGCACCAATGCATCCGTGAAAGTAGGTACCGCTTATCGTCTAGTTTATATTCATAAAATAGGCATTGTTCGTTCTTTGTGTAAGCTTTAAAATGAAAAGAATGATAAAGATCAGTACAAAAAAATATTTATTTTAGAATAAAAAATATTTGAATGACATAGCGAGCTGCCACTGAGACGTACATCTTCGAATAAATTAAATATGCCATAGAATGTATGTATTTGATTACCATTCCAAAATCTTATGCATGTGTACATTTACTCGAGCAGATATTATACTCGAGTATAATTTTTTAGGACATTTACTAGAGTACTGCTTAGTTTTAATGAACAGCTAGTTACGAAAAAACTGGATTACACACAACAATATTAAGAATTCAGTTATAACTTAAAAATTTATGCAAATTAGCATTGTGGCGCAAAGACGTAGCCAGTCATAGGTATTTATTACTTTGAAATCGTGGCAGTTTAATAGGCAATGTAAATTAGTGTATTTGACTTGTTGATCAAATAAGAAAGAGGACGAGGAATATCAAATATAATCGTGCGTATGTGCAGTTTCTAAGTAAAACGGAAACGGGAAGTAATAACTTATTTGAGAATGCATTTTACTATTATTCTGCGATAGAGAAACTATTCTTTGCCAAATGCAAGTGCAAATGGTCAGTCGCAGTTCAACATAATTAGAGACATAGTAGATCCAACCTCTTAATAAAACTGAAGTGCATAATGCATAGGAAAATGTGTTGATTAATATCGAACATCTTGTAGAAGAAAAATAAGATCGCTGTCCTGCCATATTTTAAAAATCTCGACAGAGAGAGCAAAGAGAGCCATGTCATCAGCAAACATAGCTATATTTTCTTGAATTTGTGAAATATCGTACACGTATATTGCTATGAACACATTTTAAGTCTTTATGATTATAATAGCAATTAATCATATTTCAAGCATATTAAATATTATCTTATAAAATATTCTAGTTTAATATTTCTAAATTGTTTGAAATAGCATTTACCTTGATAATAATTTGTAAAAAACTGTATTAAAAATAATGTTAGCCTTGATTTGAACAAAATGTAATAAGACTAGGCTTGGAAAAATTTAAAACAATGTAAGATCGAAGACAAACAATTGGGGAAAGGAAGCCAAGCTTTGAGGTGGTGTTAATTTTGGCTTCCCCAGTTAATAATTGTTAATACTTGAATAAACACCCTTTTCCCAATTCAGTGTGTTTAAAAATTAATTCTATATCTTTTGGCTGTGCTTTAGTAGGTTCCATTGATTTGTAGGCCTCTGAAGAAGTTTTAAAAAGTGTTTAATTTGTGCATTCAGTGTTGGCTGGTTTTTCTAAGATTGTGTAGGAGGTTCACGCAGTGCAATTAGAGCCCCGTAAGCTACAGGTAAGCAGCGACCCTCGTGGGAAGCAGTTGGAGCCCTAGGTGTGAGGCAACTGCTGAATTGGAGCGTCTTCGCAGCAGTCGAGCTACAGGAATCGTTCTGCAGAGCATTCAGCGGCGTGTATCTAGAGACCAAAGGATAGAGAGGGCTCCAGAGTAGTAGGGATAGCTCACTTCTGGATCACTTCAAGGTCACCGATTAGACTCTGACAGACTTTCACTTCTGGATATTGCGCAACATGTTCTGGGTATTGCGCAACATCAACCTCGGGGGCAAAGCCCCAGTCGCCATATTGTGGGGCCCCCTTGAGCAAGTTTGGGAGCGGAGAAAGTTTCAAGGTCACACCAACCCCGAGGGGCAGAGCTCCAGCCGCCGGGGCTCGTATCAGGTTTTTTGTATATTTAAGGTTAATTTATTCCAGCGCTGCGGTTAACTGTCAAATTTTGATGAGCGTGGGAGCCGGAAGTAAAACCGCAAAAGTGTCATCTTCATTATCTTGAGTGTCATCTTCATAATGCCAAATGTCAAAGTTCATCGGAGTCTGTGCCGCCATATTGTGGGGCCCCCTTCAGCAAGTTAGAGGCCGGAGAAAGCCTCAGCCGCCGGACCCGGGGGCAAAGCCCCAGCAGCCGGATCTCCTTGTGCAAGTATATATTTTCGGGTACAATTTTATTGTAAGAAATGTAAGATATTGCGTAACATGTTCTGGATATTGCGCAACACCAACCTCGAGGGGCAGAGCCCCAGCCGCCGGACCCCCATGTTCAAGTATATATTTTCGGGTAATTTTTTAAAGCCAAATATCAAAGTTCATCGGTATCTGCCAGACACCGGGGCAGAGCTCCAGCCGCCGGGCCCGCATGCGCAATATCAACCCTAGGCCAAATGTCAAAGGTTATCGGAGTCTGTCAGACTCCAAAACTCTATCTTTCTCTCTCTAACACATAGGTTTCTACAAAATCCATCTTTCTCTCTCTAACACATAGGTTTCTATAGGTATCTCTATCTACATAACATAAAAATGCAAGAGCGGAGGAAGTTTCAAGGTCACATCAACCCCAGAGGACAGAGAGGACGAAAAGGTGTCATCTTCATTATCTTGAGTGTCATCTTGCCATTGTGGAAACCGGTTTCAAAAGTCGTTAGATGTGAATAACATCCCCTAAACATGAACTCCGGGGCCCCATGTCCAAGTATATATTTTCACATATAATCTCATAAGAGCATTAATTCTTTCCTGAAATTTTTTGAGTGCATTCCAACAACGTCGTATTAATTTGCCCGAGCGGGACGCGAGGGCAAATTAGGACATTGTTGGAATGCACGAAAAATAATTTCTGGATATGAATTAATGCTCGAATGCAGATTCGGTAAGAAAATCGTAACGATACAAGCCCTCAAAGTTAGGCTGATCTACCTACAAAAAATTTCCAAGAAATTTTGTTGTTGTCTTGGTTACGGCTCGTGAACTAATTTTTCTATTGGTCATTAATGAGTGTCGTACGATTTTCGGGTAAATTTTTAAAAGCCAAATGTCAAAGATCATCGGAGTTTGTCAGACCCCGCGGGCCAATGCAAATTTAAGGCTAATCTATTCCTTAATGTAAAAAATAGCGCCGTGGCTAACTGAAAAATTTTGATGAGCGTGGGAATCGGAAGTGAAACCGCAAAGGTGTCATCTTCATTATCTTGAGTGTCATCTTCATAAAGCCAAATGTCAAAGTTGATCGGAGTCTGTCCGCCGGGGCCTCCATGCACAAGTTCGAGAGCGGAGAAAGTTTCAGCCGCCGGACCCGGGGGCAAAGCCCTAGTCGCCGGACCCCCATGTTCAAGTTAGAGGATGTAGGAAGTGCCAAAATGAAAAGGGGTTGTATCTCGTAAACGGGTGAAAAATGGCACCCCAACACTACTTGTTAACCCTCATCTGGAAATGAAGCCATCTATAACATATTAAAAATTGAAAGTGCCCTTATGACAATTTTTGTAAAATTATATTTTCGAGCCGAATGTCGGGTGGCTGAACACTAAAAGGGGTTGTATCTCGTAAACGGGTGAAAAAATGGCACCCCCACACTACTTGTTAACCCCCATCTGGAAATGAAGCCATCTATTAATATATTAAAAATTGAAAGTGCCCTTATGGCAATTTTTGTAAATTATATTTTGGAGCTGCAAGAACTGATAAACAGCCGAATGTCGGGTGGCTGAACACTAAAAGGGGTTGTACCTCGTAAACGGGTGGGAAAATGAAAAACGGGTGAAAAAATGGCACCCCCACACTACTTGTTAACCCCCATCTGGAAATGAAGCCATTTATTAATATATTAAAAATTGAAAGTGCCCTTATGGCAATTTTTGTAAATTATATTTTGGAGCTGCAAGAACTTGTTGGGGCTCGAGTTTAGTCCTAGATTCCATTGGAAAAGCAACAGAAGTCAGGAAAGTTTATCCTAAAAAAATTGAATTTAGTAAATTCCAGCGTGGCGTCGGTATATGTGCACTTCCGGCAAAAGCGTCATCTGAGTGTTTTTTTTGTGTGACGTGTATTTACTTACGGCAATTGTTATCATCTAGGAAACGCTTTGATGTCGTAATCACAGATAATTGTCGAATAATAGCGAACTTGTTTTGCGAATTGTGGGATTAAATCGCCATGTTTGAATTAAGTTCCTATTAATTAAAAAAATGTCCAGTATTGTAGCGATCCCAGTGGGCAAATGAAAATTGTTCAAAGCGTTTACAATTTTAAATTATTAAAAGTAATACCACGATAATCAAGTGCAAATGTATTTCTTATAATTTCAACAAATTAGGATAATATTTGCTAGGGTGTAGAGACCCGACCCATGTGAGATAGTCATTTATTTTACACAAAATTAAGTAATAAATAGTTAAATCCCCAACAAGTAATAACAACCATAGTACTATATTAAATAAAATGGGACTAAGGGCACTACCTTCTAGAACACTAGCTTGAACTTGTTTGGTGTCTGAGAAAAAACCATAAACTTTAACGGGGAATGTGCGGTTGTCAAGGAAAGAAAATAGGATTGCTTTGATATATTCAGGAATTTGTAATTGGATAATCTTATATTTGAGGCCGATGTGCCATACGCGATCAAAAGCTTGGGAGATATCCACGAACGATCTTACTGTGTATTTATTCTGTTCAAATTCTGTCTCGATAAGGTTAGTTTATTAAATGTCAACTGAACTTTTTATGTCACATAAATCATGGCCTGGTATTATTAAAGTTAAAAATTAAAATCGTAACCGGAAAATTTAAGATCTAATAACTCGAAAACGAAGCCCTATTGGCAAAAATGTTATTTCACATTTTTTAACCAGAACATGATGCTGTAAACGCCTGTTCATTTTGTTCAACCAGTTATGAATCCCCCTGTATATGTGGAACAGATCAAAAAATGTGAAAAAACCTAACAAAAGAGATCGAAATAGGAATACGATTAACGTGGTAGAGTTTGGTATACAAAACTAGATATTGAAGAATACGAAAATGCTGTTATACATACAGTGTGATTTTTTAAAAACTCCATTGCAGCGGGATCTGGATAGCCTGAATTAGTTGGCAGTGCTGAAGTGCATTGTCAGTCTATGTCAAATTCCAGGTTAGTAGGTTAGGTTTTGTTTGTTAATTGACGCAGACTGACGCAAAACTTAACCCGCAAATCTCGAATTTAACTAACCTGACAATACACTTCAGTACTGCCAACTGATTGAGGCTATCCAGGGTCTGATGCAATTGAGTTTAAAAATCACTCGGTACGACAAAGTTTGTATAACCAAGACTTTGGTAAGAAACATCGTGCACAAGCTGGCTAAAGCACAGAGGGCCATGAAAAGGCAAATCCCAACCGTCACGCTGGAGGACGAATCGGAAATTATGATATTAGACACAGGACGAAAGCGATTGACAGCATAGAGATACACCATTACTGAAATGGATATATATGCGACAATGGGAGAACAATCCATGGAATAAGAAAATTCAATAGTGGTGGTCTGATGGAGTTCACAAATACGATGTAGAACGATTTAAAGAATTTACTCCCAGAAAAGTCGAAGAAAACTTATGATATCGCATACAAAATTTTCTGGAATGAATGTAATTAAAGTAGTTGTAAATAAAATAGCGTATTTCACTCGCATATAATATCTATTATTAGTATACTCAGATGGCTTAAAGAACTCGCTCGCTTCGCTCGCTCGTTATTTAAAAGCCATCTTCGTGTAATAATAGCATCCATTATATGCTCGTATAATAATATACTAATTATCTACTCCTACTGCACAATGGCCATGAATTATGATTCATAATTCACGGTTTGCAGCCAATCATAAAATTCTATTTTCATTATTCAATAGTTTGCAAATTGCAACCAATCAGAAAATTCTATTTTCATTATTCAATAGGTTGTAGCCAATCACAAAATTCATTCTTATTATTAAATGACTTTTGAAGTTAACAGCTGTCACAAATGTCATAATTCTGAAATATGAACACAAGCTCCTATTGCATAGCTAGTAGATAAAATATCGTATTATATTCGCGGATTATGGCCATTATTCACTCAGATGACTTGCGCACAAGCCGAACGGCGCGTGGCGCAAATGTCATCTTCGTGAATAATGGCTGTCATAATCGCTATATAATAATATACTAATTTCAGTGCCATCAAGCACCAAGGTATTTCAATTCTCCCATTGGAGGCGGGCTGGTATGGGGAGCTTGCATCGCTGTCAGCCGAGAACGGGAATTACAGGATGGGTGAGGCAAAGGAGGAGCCGAGAATGGAAGAAACAGCCAGAAAGGTGGGAGAGAACTTCCCTGGAATTCGCCCCTAGAGAACGTACCCGTTGACTCAGGAAAACAACCTAAAAAACCTGCCATAAAAACCATTCCAACGAGTTAACTTTTTCAAACGCTTCATAAATATTCATTTTGAAAAGTTACGAACGCATTAGGACAATAGAAATAAGAAAGAAAAATTTTTATCGGACTTTTTCCACTGTCTCGGGTGTCATCACAAGACGTTTCAAACCCCGGGGTAGGAACGAGTCACGAGTGTACGTTAAAAGACGTACAAAAATCAGTCTTTCTCAGGACGAATCAGGAGTTCATTCACCTGAGGACGGAGTAGATCAGAAACTCCTAAAGCGTTGTGTGATAAACACACAAGACAGTGAAAAAAGTCCGGTAAAACATCTCATAATAGACAACTGTCAAAAATGACGTCATTCAGAAAATAAAAACAATATGCGTCTTTGATTTTTTTTGCTTGTTAAACATTACAACGGCCACCTGTAAATTCGTGCTTGTCCTTAGAAGAATTCTATTGATCTTTTCTCAGAAAAAACAATTTGTAGACTTGGCATCACACAATGGAAATCATGTATTTTTAGGATATAGCCTGGAGAAGAAATTATTGCAATTAAGCTAAAAGTTTTTCCAGAATATTAAACATTTGATATTTATTATTGCGCATGTGAGTTTTGCGTTAAATTGTTTAAGTACAAAGTTCAAATTCTTAAAGTAAAAATCAACGAATAATTCGATTTCTAATGTAACGACGATTTTTTTTAATATTGCAGGAATGCTATTCAGTATTAGTATCATAACATCATATCTGGGCTACCTAGCAACATCAATTATATATTTATGCTATTTGGAGAACATTTTAACATCCTAATTAATTATCCAGCTATTTATGCCTGCAGTTATAAACAATAGTCAATATTTGCTTATACTGAATATAAGCAACAATAGCCAATTAAATATAATTCAAATTTAAACATTTTTATTCCAACACTTTTTGTCGTAAACATGGTGCAAGAATTGATTCTTATTAATTAAAAATAAATAATGAGTTCATACAATATTTCCCTTTTTAAGATATTAAAGTTTCCAAATCAGGATTTTCTGAACCTTTTATATTACTTGGAAAACGCATCTTCCTGGAAATTCACATGCAACGTCCGTTTGGTTGGCCAACAAAATAAGAAGGAATTACGAGAGACAGCCCAGAATTGCGTACTTAAAATTTTTAAATTGAACGGGAAACGGGAAGTAATAATTTAGTTTTTGGCATAAACTTGACCACTACTTTGCAATGTAGAAATCACTCTTCCTCAAACAGAACTTCCTTCCATGTCGGTTTCAAGACACATGAAATATGTTTCCGACAATTGACAATCGCTGAAAACTGGATCATGCATATATGGAAGGAAACCAAATGCATGTGTCATTCTCCAATGCTTTGGTATTAATCAAAATCGCAAAATTATCTGAAATGACCTTGACATATTAAGAAAGGTAAGGAATCAGTACATTCTTATATATTTTTTTCAAATAATTATAAATTAATTTGATTTTACAATAACTAATAAACCGAAGAAGAAAGAACAAAAGCAATGGGAATGTATTTTTTTGTTCTGTTCCTACAATCCAACGGATATCGGGATAGCAAGAAACGAGTTTATCACTGAAAGAATGGAAGTGGACGAAGTCATCGATGACACACTTGACACAAAAAGCAATGGTATAGTTTGTATAAGTTTACACAGTGTCTTGGACGGGTAGGTGTTTAAGTATGTATCATCCATCATCCGAAAAGAAATAGAAGATGTACAAGATAACGTCGAAAAATAAAAGTAACAGATATAACGTGGACTAGAGGGTTAGAAGAACAATAAACAAAAGGTAAGGATGTTTAAAATCGCTACATAGATATACTGGAAAGTTAAAGATCAAATGAAATTCTAATAGCTAGACCTGACACTACTACAGTACTATCTGTACATCAAAAAATTAAAAAATGGTTATGAATAAACCTGTTTTATTGATTTTTAATTGCTAAACATTAAAGACTAAAGACCATTGGCGGGTAAGCCGCTAACCGATCACCATAAAAAACATATATGTTATTATATGTAAAATGATTAAGTGTAACTCAATTGTCTATAATCAGATATAACAAGCTGATTGACATAATACAGTTTCTTACTAAGGTTATGTTTCTGCTTACAATAGATTTTATGTAATAATTTGACAACTCGCAGTTGCATAAAACAAAATTTATAAAGTGGAATAAAAAGAATTTTTTTTTTAATAATCTTCATCTGAAAAAGTTTCAAACTAGTGCTTAGAAATACTAATACTTGATAAGACGATCAACATACTAATGACAGCCTTTGCAACTGATTGATCGCAGTTGTCGACTCTTGGAACATTTTTCCTTTATAATAACGTTGTGTTTTCAGAACTTTTACTTTTCTATTCTTCCAAAACTTAAAATTTCGTATTTATTTAGTGTTTGCCGTTGTGGCATCAAATCATGTCTTTTAAGATAAGAATTTGGAAACTGCTGAGAAGACCATGAATGTCTCGACTAGGATATTGTATTCTAACTTTAGGTAACATTTCCTCTTGGAGTAGCAGTAATGCTGAATTTAGAATTCTGATTTGAACATGGAACATGTATGGCAAAATACATACCTACATACTTCCTCTTCTTTTCTTATTTTAGTTGTATATGAACGAGATTATGCTTCCTCTGATTTTATTTCTGTCCTTACCATATTATGATTAACATTAATATACACAGTGTCCAATTCAATACAATCTTTTGCAATCGTTACTTTTGTGTACACGTTTTTTCCTCTTCTTCTTTGTTTGGCCCATATCACAATGTTTCGTATTATCTTTCTTCCTATAATGTTTTCATTTAACTCTATTCGTCATATTTACCTACTTCATTTTATTTCTAGTTTTATATAAGGTTATCTGGTTTTAAAATCTTTTAAAGTTAACATAACGTTTACAGACTGTGAAAACGGGACCTCCGTCGCCTCAATTGCTGGTTTAATAATTAAATATATAGCCGATTTGTTTTTACGTGCTTTTTCGTTGTTAATTAGATTTAGCCGTTGTAACTTAGTAACAACTAATGTTGTGCGCGCGTCTAAGCTCCTGACTGGCTCAATTGTGTGTGTGTGTGTGTGTGTGCGTGCAGCATGGAAGTGAATTTAACGGCCATACCTTGCCTGCCAAGCTGAAATGATACACCCCCTTCGGCTTGCAGTAAAAAATCGCCTACAGCGAACTAAATAAAGCAGCGAAGCCATACAATAAACATAATTTACTGCCTAAGTGTTTGCGCTTCCAAGGTGGGGATTAACCGTGTACTTAGTAAGTATGCATTTGCGACGATGCCAAAGGGATTTCGTAACGTCCAGATTGTTTCGTGACCCCACCCGTCAGGAGTCCATCGAAGTTGCAGCTGGGTGCTTTCCCGCTGTATACCGCGAAAATTTTCATACGTCGAATCATTCAGCGAGAAAGAAATGCAGTTAATAGACAAACAAATGTGTACGTAAAATAGTTTGTCAGGTAAAATTCAAATCAAATCCTATTTAATGCCTTTATATTTAGCATCTGCGTTTAGGTTAATGCATTAAAATTAGTTTGTTCTATCTTTTACTGGGTTTTCATTTAAATTTATAATCAGAGTCACCTGTGATTTGTGTTATACGTTTGGCAGTACTGACGTCTATGTCAAATTCCAGAATATTAGGTTAAGTTTTGTTCGTCACAGACTCACGCAAAACTTAACCTGCAAAACTCGAATTTGAAATAGCTTGGCAATACACTTCAGTACTGCCAAACCTATAACACGAACCACAGACGACTCTAATTATAAATTTAAATGTACACCCTTTATATCTTTGTTTATGTATGTTTTCTTTTTTGTGATTGAAGCCAAAGTTACAAGTCAGCTTCCTAGTTTTGATAAATAGTGGCGTAACTTAAAAATGTTTGGGATAAGAGGTAAAAGAGTTTTATGATTACTGAACTAGTTAGGTAAAAAATGTCATAAAGTGTTACAAAAATTAAACGCAACGGCTGGTCGGAGAAAAACCGCGTTATAGCCGTGGTGTGAGTATAATGGTGTGCTCTTGCGCAACTTCTATCACTGGTTCGCAGTCCTAGTGACGTCACTCAGGGAGCATAACTGGTAACAGCTCGAGCCGCGGACATCAGGCACGCGTTAGTTATTTGTTTAATACACATCACATTTTTACCAAAATATACTCTGCAGTATTATTGCAGCTTGCAGCACAGCAATATAATACCATAGACATGATATCTATACATATATTATAATAGAATAAAAAATGAAACTAGCGTAAGTAAATAAGGGTTTTAATGGTAAAGGCATACATTTATTTGCTGTCTCTAATACAAACAGCTGCCTAATTCTATGTAATAAATTACGATTCTCCACATAATTTTAACTATTTTGTTTCGTGTTGGTAAACTTAGAAACTTTCTTATTGGATTTTCTTTTTCTGTTATTTTCGCTTAATTGTCTGTTCAAGTCCCTTAAGCGAATATATGTTCTTGTACGAACTAAACAAAGAATAACTTCAAAAGGAAAATCTGTTGAAACTTCAGGAGGCAACTTTTGTTTTGTTTTTTCAGCAACTTGTGTAAAAATCGAACGTTCATCTGATAGGCCGCTGCCATGAAATTCTGCAAAATCTTTATCCATTGCTTTTGTAATTAGCATCATATTCTCCGAAGGATACTTTAATTTTCCCCTTGAAATAAAGTGTATCCAATCAGGAAGATTATCACTGCAATCTTGAATACACTTAGCGTCTGTACCTAAATTAGGATATTGATCACGAAATCTATATGCTACGTATCCAGCGACATACTTCATCCCTTCTAGACACAGAACATCTTCGATTATTTCGGATTCAAATGCTGTGGCTAAATTGTAGTCTTCATCATCATTCATCTGCAAATGCGAAGTATTGTGCTCTGGCTCAGAAAATGATGTATGTAGAAATTCATCAATATCGTCGTCATTTAGACAATATTCTTCTAATTGGATTGCAGAGTCTTTAATAAGAGGTTTCAGCACGGTTTCTGTAAAACAAACTTCTTGTGGTTCAGTAGGCAGTTCTGTTTCTAAAGGAGTTACTAAACATCTTTCTTCTGAATGTTCTTCTGTATTCTTGTTCATTGTGAAAACTGCAGCGGAATGTCTTCCAAGAATGTACCATCGCAATCTGTATTTCATATCAAGAGGCGTGGGATGGTCATTAGTGGCTCCCATGCCGCGTATGTAGGAAAAGAAATTTTCAAGAACGTCTTGATTAAGACGGAATGTTAATATATATTCAACGTTATATTTACTACTTAGGTATTCATACAGTTGAATTAATGCTTGGTTAGACCGCAGCACTCCCTTCTGAAACTGAATTTGGGATTTATGATTCCCAACACGCATCGATGAAATTAAGTCGGACATATTTTTAAGAACTTGCAACTGTGTTTCTTTATTAACTCCAAATGCGTTACCTCCAGTATGAGTGCCAAACTTTGCTCTAGAGTTAAATAGATCAAACCACTCATTTACCACTTTAAGCAGCTTGCTTGTTTCTTCCCAATTACTGTCTTTCATGTATCCTTTTCTACCACACCATTCGACAGCTTTTGACACACTATTCGAAAGGATTTGAGCAGCAGGACGAACCTTTTGTCTTTCGCTACCACGTACTTCTAGGTGATACCTTGTAAGTCGGTGTGCAATTTTAAACTCCGTAGAAGAAAGGGAGAGCAGAATATCTAAACAAGATTTATCAACAACGTTCCCTTTTATATGAAATCCATGGTCAAGTAAGTGATTTCGAAGAAGTTTAAGAAGATGCGGGACATCAGCAAAAGCGAAAATTTTTTGGCCATTATTACTTGGATGATCAAAATAACATTTATGTTCACCGATTCCTAATTTTGACCAGAATCCCATGTTGGCAGATCCCATATCACTGGTAATAGCTACGACAAACCGCATTCGGCAAGCTTCACCAGTATTTCATTTATAATAGATTTTGTCATGGGTTGATCAAATTAGTAGTAAATAGGCTGTTTCCATTGCCCAAAGAGCCCTCTAACCATAACAGTTTGACAAGCATTATGTGATCCATATTTCTTCTCCAGTTTTCTGTCCAAGCATATGCTATTCGAAATATGTATTTCGTCAAATGTCAATACAGTTAGACGTTCTCGTTCAGTTAATAAATTTGCTTTATGTGCCATTAGTTTTAAAACGTCCATTAAAATCCCTGGTTCCAAATTTAAAGACAAAGCCCATTTTCGCAATGTTGACATCCCCGGAAGTGGATAACCAGTTGCTCGTAGATATCGATAAGCTTTCGGGCTTACACTTCTTAAGGAGATTGCTGCAGAAATATCTTCTGAAGACCAACGTATTTTTTTAAATAGTGGGTTTAACAGCATTTTAATCTGACCAGGAGTAAATATTTTCCCCAGCATCTCTTTTATTTTTTGAGGAAGAGAATTTTTAACCGTCTGAAATTCTTTATCCAGATATGCCTTTTCTTCTTCGAAGCGTTTACATTTTTTTCTTAATTCAACATTTTCACTTTCAAGTGTAATTATTTTTTGTTTCAGAGATTCAATTGTATCAGATCGCTCAAGAATGCTAAAAACGAAATAATAAAATTACAATATACGGACGTGAAAGATAACTATCTTACTCATTTGACGCTACATTATCATTTCCATCACAATCCTGAATTACTGTTGATGGGGAATTTACTACAGAATTCAAAAGGCTATTTACAATTTGTCGATTTTCACGTTTCTCAACTCTTTTTGAGCGATCAAAATGTACTTCCTTCATTTTTTCAGTAACAGGAGGCTTGGTTGGCAAATTTTCTGTAGGAATTGCATCCGCCTTTAAATTTCTGAAGTTTGCCGGAGAATAGTGTAATAATTTATGCCTCATCGAGACGATAAAATTAGAGGCAGTAAAATGAACGGAGCAAATCCTGGCTAAAAGTATATAATACCCTATTAAATACAGCTAAAAATATAAAAAACGTGTACACCTACAATGTTTTATGTCAAATTTGTCTTCTCGTTTACATGCACTTATCCACCGTGTTTGCAGGTCGTCATTCTTAGGAAAACTATAATATTTAATGTCTGTGCCTTTAGTTTTCCTGGTGTAATTATTACACCCCGCAACTGCACAAGCAGGCATTTTAGTTCAGTAAAACTGCAAGAAAATTTATTTCACAACACCGTTTCCGATCACTACAAAGTACGAGAAGATGCAAAATCAGTTGTAACGGCGGTTGTAACGCAAACTGCACTGAAGCCCGCCAAAGCCCGCTTGTGCCTGCTCCCAGCCTGACGTCATAATTCGATGCGCACTAGCCGACCAATTTGGGCTTCGTTTGTAGCACACCATTATACTCACACCACGGTTATAGCTAATACCTTGATCTTAACGAAGTGTGCTATTATTTCATATTACACTAAAATGCTTTTCTTTGAGACATTCATGCTACATTTGTATCAAAAATATTTATCGCCTTCTTCCTTATCATGTCCCCATTTTACATTATAATGTTATGGTGTACTTAGAATCGTTTATCCATCTTCTAAAGTTGTTTCTGCTTCTAGTCTCCCGCGGAATATGAATATTCCTTATTTGTGGAGATACCTTACTGTATTACGTATCTATGTCTTATAAATAAAGCTTTTTAACAACGTTTTTCTTAAACTTATTGAGGTTCTTTCACACCTTTTTCCCTAACAAAGTTCTCTTATTTTTCTTATTTAATCTAAAGCGTCTTACACTATTATATACACTTTTAATTGTTCTTTACCAGATTTTTTCTTTTGGTACCGTATTAAAAGATAGATCTACAAATGCGTTTCCCATCTTTACTGTTTGGAACATGATCATTGTGATTGTATAAATGTGATCTTGAGTTTGTCTTCCTGATTTATAAGATGATTCTTTTTCGTTTAGATTTTATTTTGCTTCTTTTCTTTGTCCCCTTTTTAGAAATTTTGTATACTTTTTCAGCTCTACTGGTAAAAAACGTATTGCTTAGTAGTTTTTACGTTTTGTAGTTTCTTCTTTCTTTCGTAATTCTCCATTGCTTGAGTATTATCTCGGTATACAATGCTTACTTATAATTTTTTCCATAGCCAGTTTTTCTCCTCCTCCGGTTGAATGCTGCCTTCTTTTGCTGCTTTTCCATTTCCTGCCTTTTTAAGGCTATTAGTGATTTTTGGCCCTTGCTTCAGCTTCGTATGTTACTTTGTAAAATTGGATTTATAATATAGCAGTCTATCATTCGCCGTCCATTGCATTGTTTCTACATCACCATCTTTAATTCCGTCTTTCGTTAAAGAATCCGAAGTTCCTGAAAAAGTCTAACACTTTCCTACGTAACCAATTCTATTTCCATTGCCTACGCTTTCTTTTATTAGTTGATGGATATATAACCTGCAGGTTCAGTATAAGAATGGTAGCCATATTAGTTTTAAAATTACCAGTAGGTCTAGATTAACGATTTGTACCTTTGAAGAGTGCAACTATATACAGTGTGACCAGTAAAGTCCGCATCATATGGGATTTTTTTATTAATAGCTTTATTCGAAATTTGACGTTGGCATCAATTTCTGCTTCGATCGAGATCAAAATTAACCACAAAAATTATAGTCATGTCATTCGCATTATCTGTAAAATTTTAATTTTTTTCAAAAAAAAAATTCAAAAGTGGGGTTATTTCTTAAAATATCGAAAAAAGTCATTAGAAAAAGTTTTTCTAAATGCAATTTGTAACCGATATGAAAAAAATCAGCGGTATAAGATAATTTACATTTTTTGCCCATTTTTTGTATTTTGCACCACTGTTGCAAAATAAGACTTAACGCCTTAACCTACATAAAACTTCTTAGTTTTGACAATGCTTTATTCCAGACACATTTTCTTTAAAGTAGCGCCATATTAAATATGTGTTTTTCTACAAAATCCAAATAGGGCTATTAAAATTTGGTCACATGCGATGCAAAGTATTTATTTTTGACCCTGTATAATGTAACTCCATAAAATAACTATTTTTGAAAACGCAGTTTGTGTCTAAAAGTAATACACGTTATTATAGCAAGAAGAACTGCCTTTTGAAGTTATTAAGTTGTTGTTGAAAATAATAATGCACGCATTGGCTTGTGCCTCCATTTTGCGTTATGTTAATGATTTTAATGTTTTTTATTACTATAGTATGATCAAACATTATTTTCATCTAGTATGGCTGTGAAATAGTTCTTCATTTATGAATGTAACTATAAGTTGTTTAAAAATAAAATGTCAAGTTTGACATTTAAGTATAAATAAGGCCGGACTGAGTGTTTGAACCGACCCGGGCAATTACCCCGAACCGATTTTCATGAGAAATCTTATTAGCAGTATGCCGCGACGTCTCCGAGCTGTGATACAAGCTCCAGAAATACATACAAGATATCGAGGCAAGCACAACCAATTATACGAGCTTCTTTTGTTCTTGTAATGATAATCCATATTTATTAAAATTTCTAGAAAAAGAAAAAACAATATGGAGGTTACTAGGGTTCGTCTTACATATATGTATAGTATTAAACGATATTTTTCAATAAAATATTCTGAAAAAAATATATGCGTCAATTTTGCCGGTCAGTGTATATATTATTTGCGAAATTTGTGATCAACGGAATTGCTATTTGCTTCGCCATCCTGTTTAGTTTATTCTTTGGTGTATTTCTCTGGTAATGATGATGACAACGTATTTCACTTGGAACCAAAATCTAAATGTTTAATTTGCAGATTATCTTGCTTCACTTCAGGATAAAACTTGAAACTAAATTTGGATCTCTCGCCAGTAATTTTTATTTTTTATTCGAAGCCAACTTGTATTTCTATACGTTTTTTACTATTCCTAGATTTAATAATGTATTTTAGAATTATAAATGTTCTAAAAGACGGTCTTGCATAAAGAAATCATTGTGCATTGAAATTTGTGTTTGTGCCGCGAGAAATACAATGTTGCAGCATGCAGTGGGGTGAGGGGAGTCCTAACACCATTAGGGTGCCACTTATTTTTTAAATTTTAAAATGTATTAAGGACTTCCCCTAAATTTGATCCTTTGGATGTAATAAAAGACTTTGGAATATTTCAGCTACGTCGGATAATATTGACCCGTGCCGACTTATGCGTGAAGTTTTACAGTGTACGGTGTAAATTACCTTCTATCGGGACGTACTAAAAGTTTTATTTTACAATTTAAGATACAGAATTTTTTTCTTATCTACAAGTATTAAGCTCATTGCTGAAGAAATCATTTTCTATTGGAAGAAATCCAGGATACCGACGCAAAATCCTGATAAAATTCGAGCGAAAATAAAAAAATTGTACGTAACATGACGAGCCTCCACAAAAATGAATCCAAAGATTCGGCAGTTTTCAGACAGCGAGCAAGTTATTTTAGGGCAGTGATGTAAATTGTAAAGTGTCTAACACTTCACTGGTATGGAAAAATGTTATCGAAGTGTTCTGGTTGTGGCAAAAAAGTACAGATTGGCGGTCATTGCTTCGGCAACGAATGTTGAAAGATTATTATGAATTCCTGAACTTTCTTCTTCTACTGATGCAGAAATCAGTTCTGTTGTGTACGACATTGTATATAAGTGGGGTCGAATCGAAAAAGTTCAAGCATTTTATTTTTATTCAACTGCTTTCAATACAGGCAGGTGGAATGGCGCTTGTACGTTACTCGAGAGAAAGATGAATAAAGATGTATTATTTTTGGGCTGCCGACACCATATAGCTGAAGTAATTTTAGCAACTACATTTAAACATTTCATGCCATCCTCAGGTTCTAATATTGTTTTATTTCAACGATTTAAAACATCGGCCAAAAATAAAAACTAATGATTATGTGAGCGATTGCAGTAATTTAAAAAGCATTTTAGGGGAAAATGCAAACATCAATCCAATACTTAATTTTTGTGTAAAAATGTTAGATGAAAAATGGCCTGTTGTGTTTAAGCAACCTAGATCTCGCCATCATGCTCGATGGATAGCCAAAGGGTTCTATTCCCTAAAGATATATCTTTTTCGAGAACAATTTAAACTGACTTCAACAAAGACAACAGCGTTATTACAAGTGAAATGTTATTGCCAATATTGGCTTGTGGTTCATCGGGCAGAAAAAGCGCCATTAGCAAATTTGAAATGTTTGAGGAGCTCATACAATTACCCAACTAAGGGCCGATTTCGTAATCAAATTTAAAGCTTCATTTAATTAAAGTGACATCAGAATGTGCACAGTAACATGTGTACATATGTCATCATGGACATTCTAACATTACTTTAGTTAAAATTAGATATAAAATTGATTATGAAATCGGTCCTAAGTAAGTTGCTGAAGAAATTAGTAAACTATTTATATTATTTAAAAGTGGAATGTATTCCTCTGTGAATTACGGTGTAAGTAACCAGACGAAGGCAAAAATATGTAAACAAATTATCAATGAGGAAGACCAAAATGACAAAAAAATATGATTTTAGTTATGATAATCAAGTGAAAGAGACGGCGATGGAGATCAAGAGGATGTTGCCGATCAGGTGCCCAAGAAATTTATTTTAAGAGTGAAGAATGTGCCAGAGTTTCTAATTCAAGTGATAAGCAGATTGAATAGAAATGTTGTCCGGAGTTTATACAAGGAGAAGAGGTTGTACAAATTTTTAAGGGACAAATGATACGGCCGAGGGTGGAGTGAAACTTCTCAAAAATTACAATGGCAGCGTAACAAAGAGTATTGAGCAGTAAACATATTTATTTCAAGTACCCATAAATCTATTAAATATTTTGAACAATTTGATGCTATGTTTTGTTTTCATTTTTTCTAGGCAATTGCAGACTATCGAAAAAAGCATCCAGATGCAAAATTACAAACATTAAGAAAAAAAAGTATAAGTATTATTTTTTTAAATACGACCAAATGTTTATTCAACATCTGTGTTAACACCCGAATTATTTATATGAGCAAGAAGAATTATTGTAACACAAAAATTACTTGTTCAGAAATAAATTACATGGTTATAGGTCATGAGATAGAGTAATTTTTCAATTTTAAGAATTTTTCTTTATACCTAAAGAAACAAATTTAGGGGGTGTCCAAACAAAATACTTGATTTTTTTTTATCTATAAATAAGTGGCACCCTATTGTTCATCTTCTAGTGCGATGGTCGACGGCTAAGTGAATTTGGCCATACGAAAAGCGAAATAGCGGTTTCAATAACTTCGCAGTGAGTAAATTGCTGCATATTAGTTCTTGTGGGGTTCACAATGTAATGTTTGCTGGAGCAGGCGTCTTCTTCAGCGTTTATATTTGAAGTGAACGAATTATTCAACGTGTACACGCAAGTACACCGTTCTTACCATATTTCAAGAGTACACTTAATGTCCGTTTGAAAACGAAAATTTACGCCGCTCCTAAAGGGGCATTTAGGAAATTTCCACGCCTTGACTTCCAGAATACTTCGAGAAGCGAAGGTAAATCGAAATAGACAAGTGTTGTAGTTGCGCGTCTAAAGTGTTCTCGACCGATCGCCTGCCCCCCCTCCCCCATCCGAATCTCAGTATGAAGGTTTCATAAATTAGAAACTGTATAGTCATACTAAATGAAAATAGTTTTTGATCATGCTTTAGTTATACTTGCAGCTACAAAATTATTATTTTTAATAATAGCAAATATTCATAAATTTTTGTTAATATCAATTCTGATAACTAGATCACTAATCTTAATTTCATTATAATCATGATTAGAAACATGGTTTTAATCAACTACATAAAAAACATTATTTTTGGACATATAGTTTGTCCAAATTGAGGTGGCGCAGTCCAGGTATACGATTAAGCGGGATTTCCTGTAAGGGATTTCCTGTAAGTGATACGTTGTTTAAATGTAATCCCTGGTTGTACATGCTACTTGCCAGTTGAGACGACTTCTAAAAATCTGCATGTATTTAGGTAAATTATTGAGCCCCAGTTTTTAGTACTAAAATAATACACTGCTATGGTATATAATTTTTAATTAAGAGCACATAAAAACACTACATTTTCGTTATTAGATATTAACAGGAAGTCCTCTAACTTGCAAATGTTTTGTAAACGGCGTCCTTTCTGATTAAACAAAATTTACATTTCTTTTTTCCTATAACCAATCAGAAAAGAGCGTACCACATTCAAATTTCAAATAAATCATAATGTGCAAGTATAAATTTTAAAACTGTATAGTAACTAATGAGTCATTAGTAATGCCATTTGGTTGAGTCATAACTGTTTTTCTTAATTTCTGTACCCTTTTCTAAATAAATAGCATAACACTTTATTTGATTTAAATTGTATAATATACAAAAATTGCTGTGTTCCAGGTACTGCTAACTAAATGCGGACCTGTTCTGCAGGTAAAGGGGTTTCGTAATCTCAAATGACTAGGGTAAGCTCCGAAGCCAATTAACTACGGCAACTCCCTCATATAATCCGTATACCTCGACTGCGCCACCTCAATTTGGACAAACTGTACACTCTTGTAAACTGATGTGCGGATTATTCTCTAAATTGTTTTGGACTTTATTAGGCATTGGTATCGAAAACTTTGTTTAAGTTTATGTTTTGTAGTTCTAAAGATTTATTAGGTTCAAATTAAAGAACTGTCTTGATAACTGAAATTCTGTTTGCTTCCGTTGTTGTCGTGCCAAGTTTACATTTACAAAAGAGCAGTTAAGGTTGCCCTGATTATTATTTCATTTCTTTTCCGTCCGCAACAAATCTCTCTTCGCCAACTTCTGATATAATTAATTTGATCTTGCAGATTGAATATTGCCAACACAATTTGATTCAATGGGTAAGTATAATTCAACATTTTTCATTATTGTAGGAAATGAGATTTTCATAAAACAATCAAAACATCTAAAATTGAAGCTATAAGAAGTTCTTTATTACAATTCAGTTTCCGACTAGAACAAGTATTTAAGATTATTTTATAACCAAGTATAAGGTTACATATTTTTATTTATGATTGTTGTACTGTTGTACATAGCCAGCAACAGCCATACCTACTAGTGATAGATCGCTCGTTGTGCTGGGTTCAAAAATAACGTGCCGGAGTCGTATTATGAGCTCTTACCTTGTGCAATGCACAGAAAATAATCAAGGCGCCTCTAAAATAATCCAGCATTTGTTTTAAGTTGTTCTATATCTGCTCTCTGTTGACATACAATTACAGCGATAAAATTAGCTGGTTTATTTAAGAGAATTTTTCTTTTGAAGACTGTTTACTTTTGTAGACATTCTTTGTTATGGCAAGGTAACATCTGAATTGAACTGGAACTTCTTCAGTTGTTACGACATTTAAGCGGAGAAGAATCGGTATATTTTATTTTCTTTAAGAAACAGTATTGTGCAGCACATAGATTCAGATTAGATCATTACAAAACCACTGACGGTAGTTATATATTAATTTTGAATGTCACCGAAAAAAAATAGAGCCACGTTTTCAATGTGTTTTTACTTCATTTTACGATAAAGGAAGTATTGGATTCACCCCAAAAATTCGAAATTGAGTTTTCAACAGATCTTCACGTTTTAGAATCCCCTGATCCCAAAAAACATATTTTTTTTTCATTGGTCTGTCTGTCTGTGTGTGTGTCTGTCTGTCTGTCTGCCTGTGAACAGAATATCTCAAAAACGAAAAGAGGTATAAGTTTTGTGTACTATCTAGATGCGACAGCAAGCTTCTGAAGAAAATAGCATAACCGCAAGTAGGTGTTTACTCTTGTGATTTTTCAGTTTTTTCGATTTTTTCAAAAACGGCTCTAACGATTTTTTCAAACTCTACACTTTTATTACATTTTTAATGTGTATTCATGTGAGATAGGTGATTTTTCAGTTGAATACTTCTAAAAAAATCAAATTTTTGTCTAATTATAAGATCACTGTAAAAGGAAGTCGTGTGAGTGTATCACACCAGATTTTTTTATCTTCCTTTGCCTTCAGACCGTAGCGCGGCCAACATTTTTTTTTCATACACTATAGTATCGTTGATAGATATTTTGAGAAAAGGTATGTAATGTACTAATTCCTCTTCCATTGGATTGGCTTGGTTTTTCTTTACTACCATTTTTTTATCTTCCTCTGCCTTCAGACCGTAGCGCGACCAACATTTTTTTTCATTCTCTATAGTATTGTCGATAGATATTCTGACTTCTTTTAAAATTACGCAAAATCACTGTGTGGTCGCTCAACGAAATTTTGAGAAAAGTCATGTAATGTACTATTCCTTTTCCAGTGGATTGGCTTGGTGTTTCTTTACTACCAATTTTTGTTATCTTCCTTTGCGTTCAGACCGTAGCGCGACCAACATTTTTTTTCATTCAATATAGTATTGTCGATAGATATTCTGACTTCTTTTAAAATTACTCAAAATCACTGTGTGGTCGCACAACAAAATTTTGAGAAAAGCTATGTAATGTACTATTCCTCTTCCATTGGATTGGCTTGGTGTTTCTTTACTACCAATTTTTTTATCTTCCTTTGCCTTCAGACCGTAGCGCGACCAACATTTTTTTTCATTCAATATAGTATTGTCGATAGATATTCTGACTTCTTTTAAAATTACGCAAAATCACTGTGTGGTCGCTCAACGAAATTTTGAGAAAAGTCATGTAATGTACTATTCCTTTTCCAGTGGATTGGATTGGTGTTTCTTTACTACCAATTTTTGTTATCTTCCTTTGCGTTCAGACCGTAGCGCGACCAACATTTTTTTTCATTCAATATAGTATTGTCGATAGATATTCTGACTTCTTTTAAAATTACTCAAAATCACTGTGTGGTCGCACAACAAAATTTTGAGAAAAGCTATGTAATGTACTATTCCTCTTCCATTGGATTGGCTTGGTGTTTCTTTACTACCAATTTTTTTATCTTCCTTTGCCTTCAGACCGTAGCGCGACCAACATTTTTTTTCATTCAATATAGTATTGTCGATAGATATTCTGACTTCTTTTAAAATTACGCAAAATCACTGTGTGGTCGCTCAACGAAATTTTGAGAAAAGTCATGTAATGTACTATTCCTTTTCCAGTGGATTGGCTTGGTGTTTCTTTACTACCAATTTTTGTTATCTTCCTTTGCGTTCAGACCGTAGCGCGACCAACATTTTTTTTTATTCAATATAGTATTGTCGATAGATATTCTGACTTCTTTTAAAATTACTCAAAATCACTGTGTGGTCGCACAACAAAATTTTGAGAAAAGCTATGTAATGTACTATTCCTCTTCCATTGGATTGGCTTGGTGTTTCTTTACTACCAATTTTTTTATCTTCCTTTGCCTTCAGACCGTAGCGCGACCAACATTTTTTTTCATTCAATATAGTATTGTCGATAGATATTCTGACTTCTTTTAAAATTACGCAAAATCACTGTGTGGTCGCTCAACGAAATTTTGAGAAAAGTCATGTAATGTACTATTCCTTTTCCAGTGGATTGGCTTGGTGTTTCTTTACTACCAATTTTTGTTATCTTCCTTTGCGTTCAGACCGTAGCGCGACCAACATTTTTTTTCATTCAATATAGTATTGTCGATAGATATTCTGACTTCTTTTAAAATTACTCAAAATCACTGTGTGGTCGCACAACAAATTTTGAGAAAAGCTATGTAATGTACTATTCCTCTTCCATTGGATTGGCTTGGTGTTTCTTTACTACCAATTTTTTTTATCTTCCTTTGCCTTCAGACCGTAGCGCGACCAACATTTTTTTTCATTCAATATAGTATTGTCGATAGATATTCTGACTTCTTTTAAAATTACGCAAAATCACTGTGTGGTCGCTCAACGAAATTTTGAGAAAAGTCATGTAATGTACTATTCCTTTTCCAGTGGATTGGCTTGGTGTTTCTTTACTACCAATTTTTGTTATCTTCCTTTGCGTTCAGACCGTAGCGCGACCAACATTTTTTTTCATTCAATATAGTATTGTTCATACATATTTTGACTTCTTTTAAAATTACTCAAAATCACTGTGTGGTCGCACAACAAAATTTTGAGAAAAGCTATGTAATGTACTATTCCTCTTCCATTGGATTGGCTTGGTGTTTCTTTACTACCAATTTTTTTTATCTTCCTTTGCCTTCAGACCGTAGCGCGACCAACATTTTTTTTCTTTCAAGATAGTATTGTCGATAGATATTCTGACTTCTTTTAAAATTACGCAAAATCACTGTGTGGTCGCTCAACGAAATTTTGAGAAAAGTCATGTAATGTACTATTCCTCTTCCAGTGGATTGGCTTGGTGTTTCTTTACTACCAATTTTTGTTATCTTCCTTTGCGTTCAGACCGTAGCGCGACCAACATTTTTTTTCATTCAAGATAGTATTGTCGATAGATATTCTGACTTCTTTTAAAATTACGCAAAATCACTGTGTGGTCGCTCAACGAAATTTTGAGAAAAGTCATGTAATGTACTATTCCTTTTCCAGTGGATTGGCTTGGTGTTTCTTTACTACCAATTTTTGTTATCTTCCTTTGCGTTCAGACCGTAGCGCGACCAACATTTTTTTTCATTCAATATAGTATTGTCGATAGATATTCTGACTTCTTTTAAAATTACTCAAAATCACTGTGTGGTCGCACAACAAAATTTTGAGAAAAGCTATGTAATGTACTATTCCTCTTCCATTGGATTGGCTTGGTGTTTCTTTACTACCAATTTTTTTATCTTCCTTTGCCTTCAGACCGTAGCGCGACCAACATTTTTTTTCATTCAATATAGTATTGTCGATAGATATTCTGACTTCTTTTAAAATTACGCAAAATCACTGTGTGGTCGCTCAACGAAATTTTGAGAAAAGTCATGTAATGTACTATTCCTTTTCCAGTGGATTGGCTTGGTGTTTCTTTACTACCAATTTTTGTTATCTTCCTTTGCGTTCAGACCGTAGCGCGACCAACATTTTTTTTCATTCAATATAGTATTGTTCATACATATTTTGACTTCGTTTAAAATTACTCAAAATCACTGTGTGGTCGCACAACAAAATTTTGAGAAAAGCTATGTAATGTACTATTCCTCTTCCATTGGATTGGCTTGGTGTTTCTTTACTACCAATTTTTTTTATCTTCCTTTGCCTTCAGACCGTAGCGCGACCAACATTTTTTTTCATTCAATATAGTATTGTTGATAGATATTTTGACTTCTTTTAGTATCACGCACAATCACTGTGTGGTCGCTTAACAAAATTTTGAGAAAAGGTATGTAATGTACTATTCCTCTTCCATTGGGTTGGCTATTGTTTCTTTACTACCTTTTTTTTATTTTCCTTTGCCTTCAGACCGCAGCGCGACCAACATTTTTTTTTTTCATACACTATAGTATTGTTGATAGATATTTTTACTTCTTTTAGAATCACACACAATCATTGTGTGGTTGCTTAACAAAATTTTGAGAAAAGCTATGTAATGTACTATTCCTCTTCCATTGGATTGGCTTGGTGTTTCATTACTACCTTTTTTTATTTTCCTTTGCCTTCAGACCGCAGCGCGACCAACATTTTTTTTCATACACTATAGTATTGTTGATAGATATTTTGACTTCTTTTAGAATCACACACAATCATTGTGTGGTTGCTTAACAAAATTTTGAGAAAAGGTAATTATGTAATATACTATTCCTCTTCCATTGGATTGGCTTGGTGTTTCTTTACTACCTTTTTTTATTTTCCTTTGCCTTCAGACCGCAGCGCGACCAACATTTTTTTTCATACACTATAGGCCAAGCTCCTTCATGGGGTGTCAGTGCCTCACCATTATTATTATTATATAGTATTGTTGATAGATATTTTGACTTCTTTGAGAATCACACACAATCATTGTGTGGTTGCTTAACAAAATTTTGAGAAAAGGTATGTAATGTACTATTCCTCTTCCATTGGATTGGCTTCGTGTTTCTTTAAAACCAAAAGTTTTTATCTTCCTTTGCCGTCAGACCGTAACGCAACCAACATTTTTTTTTACTTTTTATGGAATTCTTAATAGATATTCTGATTTCCTTTAGAATTAGACACAATTACTGTGTGGTCTGCCAAACGCAAAATTTTGAGTAGATCTGGACACGCCAGAAAAAAACACACTTTTTTGAACAAGCTACATATACTTTAAGTTTTTAATTCACTCCACTCAACAACCCACAAGACGAATATCTTGAAAAATAGCAGCCAAAAGACGAGTAAAAACAGTTTATTAGGTTTTCTTAGCCAGCGTTGTGCAAAAGAAAAAACTGTATTAATACTTTATTGAAGTGCCTTCAATCATCTACAATAAAGTTACTTACAGTTTTTTTATGAAATGAGCTGTTTTACGTTAGTTTTCTACGTCAGCTAAAAAGCGCCATCTTAGAGTTTTGGTGTGCTGCTGAAACAGCAAAAATAGTAAAAACCAAACAATTTTTTTTAGCTATCGAAAACCCCTTTAAACTGAGCCCATGATAAAACAATGGAATAGCAAAAAGTGCAGTAAGATTGGCTGAAAATCCTTCACCTCTCAGGAAGTGGCTAGTATCAGAACCTGAGCAAACAAAGTTACTTCATAAACATGTAGTATCTCGCAAAGACAGTGAGTGCCGGTGTCCATCACGAAGAGGTTGCGAAGTATCAAAGACATTTTAAGAAATAAGCTACCAATTTATAACCAATTATAGACAAACTTGGAAACCGTAACATGATAGACGGAGAACAATTATTGTTTTTGCTTTACGTACACAAAACGGTTTTGATGAATCTGTGGTGGATGAGGCACAGAATCCATACCATGTTGGAGAGACATATTTTAGAGATATTACAAAAAAATATTATTTATAGCACACGGTCAGACTGTGTTAAAACGTTCTGAGAAATGATCGTAAGCACAGTTTTTGGACCCTCTTCGCTTTCAGACAAAGGAAGTTTACGTTTTTGGGAAAAAATCAGATTTCCTTCATGATCCACAATGTTCGACAAATGCGCTCATCGGAAGTTTGTATCATACGTAATACAACTAGAAAATCCAAAACGAACTGATATTTTATGGAATACATATATCCTTTGCAGCATAGAGGAATCCACTAGAACAAAAGAAGAAAATGCGTTTGCAGAAAGATCGTAAATAAAAGGAAACTACCGATAAACTAGTCTGATTTCTTGGGTCACTGGCGTAATCAACAATATTTTTATCAAACAAGATGTAGATTGGTCTAACGGCAAGTAATTTCTAAATAATTAAGAAAGTTGGAAAAATATTGGCTGTAAGTACGAGGGGCGTTCAAATATGAATTATAATTTGAATTGCGAGCCACATAAGTTGTATACATTAATTAATGCTCTGGAACAAGTCCTAACTTCACTCAGTCGTTAAGTCGTCACACTTCATTTTCGTTCAATTGGTAAGTATGACTGAAGTGGGAGTGCATTCAAGCGTCTTATCAACGAAGATATCAAACCATAAGAAATTTTTGCAAGAGTTAAAAGACAGTTTGATGCGTAATCAGTAATCACTATCAGACATAAGCGTTTACAAAAGGAGTAAAGCGTTTAAAGATGGCTGCAGAGGAGCCAGGGATGAACCAGATTCTCGCCGTCCAAAAACATTGACAACAGAAAAGAATACTGACAGAGTAAAATGCACTTATTTGCAACAATCGTCGAATTACAGTAAACGCTATTCCTTCTGCATTAAATATCAGTGACTGTAACTTGAAAAAAGCGCGAGTTCTCTTTTTGTGTCTTTCAGGATAATGCTCGACCCCATTTCGCTATTCACACGCTGACTACGATTCAAAAATTGAAATGGGCCATGTTGCCCCATTTACCATACATTTCGGACCTTGCTGCATCAGTTATTATTTGTTTGGACTCAAAAGAGTTGTTACGATTCATTTTCGCCGCCTTCCAATTTTGAGTTCTGTAGTATTCATTTCGCATTGTTACACATCTTCTCGCGTGGATGTTATAAGAACTGGTATTTGTTTCGAGACGAGTTATTTTCCAACCTCGCTGGCGAAACTAGAAGATGCCGGGGTAGCAGTTAGAATTTCGGAGAATTAATTTTGGGCTGCCGCTAGTTTCGATGGTGTTTATGTGAGTGAAGTGGATTTTCAAGTCCCCGAATTTCGATATGAGGGAAGCTCGACTCCCACGCCGTTGGCGGAATTTTCATGCTGCCACGTGTTTCGCAAATTGCCTGGAATTATGTCCGGAGTAAGAAAGAGTTCGTTTCGAAATACTCTCGTCCTTGTATGCTATCGTGGATTTCTTCCTCCCTTGTAGCCCCTCGTACCGGAGGGCCGATTTGAGGCTTTAGCTACAGCTGGTTTTCACTTTCACGAGCGGACGTTTCACGCGCTAGTATTTTTCTGGATCTCCGGACCCGCTTTAACACCTGTTGCAAATGCTGTTTGAGCACATGAGAGGATCCGACAAGGAGGTTTACCTTCAGGTCTGATTTGTGCGATTTGTCCCAGTATCGCACGGTGAAGTCCCCTGGAGCCACCAGCTTCTGGCCGCCCGAATTTGGAGCCAAACGATTCCGAATATTGTGACATCATACGGCCGTTCGCACCTGGAATCGCGTTTTGCGTATCCTCTGAAACCAATCACTCACCGGATTTGCCGCTGTAAGCTTTGCCTGCCCATAAATATATTTGTAATATGTGTACTAGGGCTATTGCTTCATTGGTGTATTAAAAACTGTGAGTATTAATTGTAATAGTTTAAATGCCTGGATACACTTGCCGTTATTTGATAAAAAAATCCGTTGGCGCCCTTTTTGAGCTTTTAAAGAACTGAACACGCCGTCTTCGAAACTAGCTGGTCGGCCATTGTATCCAAGTAGTCACTTTATGTATTTGTTTTGAGATATTAGCCAACGGAGACTTTTTATGATAATAGATTTTCTAGGAGAAAAATGCTTCGTTGTAATGAAGAAGTCATTGAAATTGTTCGAGAATGGGTGCGACAGCAGCCAAAAGAATTTTTTTCTCGTGGAATACAGAAACTTCCGGAAAACTGGCACCAGTTTATTAAAAAAGTGGTAGACTCAGTAGAAAAATGACATGATATACAATAGAGTCCTTGTGTTTGTATTTGAATTATAATTGATATTTGAACGCTCGTCGTAATTTAGCTTATAATACATTGCATTATTGTTAATACCCGTGCCTAATCTTTAGATTTAAATCAGTACCTACTGTTTATAAATATTCAAATATAATGTTCAGACTACAAAAAACTTTACAAACTATTGAAATCGATGGTGTACATATAAAGAGAAAATGATTCAAAAAAATACATTATTGATTAAAAATTCCTGTTAACAAGCAAATTCAAATTCTTTAAAAAATAACCGCAATATTCCCATGACGAGGAAGAAGTTTCTTATTTACCTAGATGAAAGCTGGATGTACCAGAACGGAATTAGAATACCATTGTGGTTGAAAGATGATGATAAGTCTACTAATAATAAGAGATTGAAATCAGAGGGTAAGAGATTCACAATGCTTCATGCAGGCTATTGTGGTGGTTTCCTACCGGTGTGTGACCTTTTAGACTCATAAATTGAAAATCAAGATTACCACAACAATATAAGCAGCGACATTTTTAAAATTGGGTAGAAAATGAGTTGATGACTGCTCTAACTAGCGTTGGGGGTAAATGTGCTATCGTCATGTATAATGCTCCTTATCGCTCAGTATTGCTAGAGAAGAGACCAACTGCTAATACTAATTTAAAAAGTCTCCAGGCCTGGATGTATAAAAACAAAATTTATTGTGATGAAAACAATAAATATACAACTTTGGAATCTACTTAAAACCAACCTAAACAATTTCGACAAACATATAAATTTGACGATTTTCTAGAGCAAAACAACAAAATGTTCGAAAGTTTCCTCAAATTATATTTACAACCCCACTGAACTTATATGGGCATTCTGTAAAAAACTATATAATAAGTTAACAATGACAGCCCCAAATTCAAAAGCAAAAGTCAGAAAGGTTTGGGAAGAAGTCTTGAGCAAATGCGATGCTGATAAGTGGAGAAACTGCATTAAGTACTATGAATCTCTTATCAGAAGTGATTGGGTGAAATATATGGGAGAAAATTGTGCGGTTGACTTTCGTTCTGTGGTAATTTCGTTATCAGAGTCGTCCGATTCTGATGAAGACTCAGATTTGGAATTATGAAATTGACTTCTTCAGCTTTAATAAAGAGAAACACAACACAATGCTGAAAAATGGACAAAATACAGTCGATGGTTTTGCATTCATTTCTTGGTATAATATTGATGTTTTGTAAACATTTTCCCCAAAGGCCTTTTTCTTATTATGAAATATAAATCTGTTAACACCATATACAATTGATGACATAAGATATGTAACTGGCACTTACAATACTATAAAAATAATATGACACGAATTTTAACAAAATAATGTTGATACTTCCACAAATCTGTGACATAACCTACAATTACTTATAATCTTTGAAACTTTTTTCAATAATTAGGTATTTGGATATTTCGCCACACTACAAAATGAAAAATATTGGAACAACGTTTCGGAAGACGAATCTACTTCCGTTTTCAATAATTTTAGACCATGCCGTATACAGGGTGTTAGAAAAGTAACGACCGTTCACTTGAGGATATATTCAGGAAGATAAAATAAACCGATAATAAAGAGTGACAAAACTTCAGATTGTCCTTCGTTACAGAGTTATTGACCAACAAAGTATTAAAAATGTATGTTTTACAAAATCAAGTTTTATTGATAATAAATACATTAAATGTTAATATTCGAAATTGGTGTGATGCTGACGAAAATCCTCATTTAACTCGACAAAGATCCTTTCAAAGACGATGGTCAGTTAATATTTGGGCTGGATTGCTAAACAACACAGTTATTGGTCCGCACATTTTACCAAACCGTCTAACATCAGCATTATACTACGAATTTTTAGATGCAACCTTATTAGATGACATTCCCATTATTAATAGACAGCGTTGTTGGTATCAACATGATGGTGCTTCAGCACATTATGGTCTACAAGTCAGGAATTGGTTAAATATAAACTTCCCTGGCCGATGGATTGGAAGAGGTGGACCAAGAACTTGGACACCCAGATCACCTCGTTAGATTTCTTTTTCTGGGGATATCTCAAAGAAAAGGTTTATCTACAACCAGTTGATGAACAGGCAGATGTGATTGACCGTATTCGTGCAGCTGTAGCTTTAATAAACGACGAAATGTTAGACAGAATAAGTGCTTCTCTGTTGAACCGCGCTAGAAAATGCATTGAAGTGGAAGGTGGCTTATTTGAACATCTAATGTAACATTTAATGTATTTATTATCAATAAAACTTGATTTTGTAAAACATACATTTTTAATACTTTGTTGGTCAATATCTCTGCAAGGAAGGACAATCTGAAGTTTTGTCACTCTTTATTATCGGTTTATTTTATCTTCCTGATTATATCCCCAAGTGGACTGGCGTTACTTTTGTAACACCCTGTATATGCCGCTAATGTAATCCGGAGTGATGATTCATCTACATGTATATAAGTGTGTACTTCTTTGTTATCAGTGTGTTATTTAATAGGATTGATCAGGTGTGATTATTCATTCTTGTTCATTCTTGTCACAACTTGCAAACGTTAAACACGTTTTGCAATTTTGGTAGAAATATACTTTATTTTTGCTCGTAGTGTTTTAGTGTCTTTCCCCTACGGACTACATCAGAAGTGGTTGAACTGTGTGAGGTGTTTAAAATTGCCCAAAATGCCCAGCAAAAAGAAAAAATCAAAAAAGCGTTCCTGCAACCCCTGTTCGAGTGCAGAACACTTCTACTTCGTCATCTAGCGAAAGCAGCAGCAGTAATGATAGCGATCAGCGTCAGCTGACTTCAATTCACCAAAGGAAAACCGTAAGTGATGTTTCCGCACTCGATAATTTGCAATCAATGACAAAAAATATAACCACGCTTATTCCTGAATTTGATCCGGCAATCATAGAAATTAATGAATGGAATAGCAATAGGTGCTGTATATAAATCACCAAGGCAAAACTGTAATTTTTTGTGATGAGCTTGAATGAACCTGCACAAAACTGGCTTTTAGGGTGTGTTCAAAAGGAAATTACATACGGGTTGGTCATGGAAAACAAATTAATGTCAACAGCAAGTTTAACAATTCATTAACTGTCAACACTGGTATTGCTATTGTAAGTGTATATTATACGCTGATAATGTGATTGAAAATTTTAAAGATTACTCTCCCTAAAGCTTGCTGTTGGCGTTAGTTTTATTTTTCATGGCCAACCCTTATGTAATTTCTTTTTGAACACGTGGTATAAGTTAGAGACCTTGTATAAGAAGTAAGATACAGGGTCTCCAGTATAAGTGATTTGTTTCGGCGATATGAACATTAATTTACTTTAACCTAATGAAGCAGAGAGTAAGTATATTATATGATATTTTACACTGCAAATAACTTAACGCTGAAGCTACGCGAATTAAGTCCTTGTTGGACCTTCTCTTCACGTCTGACAGTACCATGGTCACACATACAGGTATTGATAGTTTTAAATTCTCCGACCATTAAACAATTTTTTGTCATTTAGCGATTATAAAATACTGGACAACCTTCAACTTATCTTTTAGCGGTTTCAATATACACTTGTTTCGTAATGATTTGAGGTTAATTCCTTGGCAAAGTATATTTTATTTTAATAACGTAAATTAAAAAGTGGATTTCTTTAATTCTAATGTTTTAACCGTGCTAAATAAACATGATCCGTTAAAAAATATTAAAGTTAATAAAAAGCATGTCCCACGCATATGTTTAACTATCACAATACATAACTACTTCTTGTATCTTTTTTTGATAGGAATTAATAGTGACTAGCAAATTTTTGACGTTAAGGTACTTGTTGGTATTAGTGATGGGCTTATTCGAATGAAAAATAACCGGTTATCCGGTTATTGAAATAACCTATGTAACTCGGTTTTCGTTCCAAGTATTCGAATGAAAAATAACCTCATCCTGATACGTACTACGTGCCATATCACAGCGACCTGCGAGTGATCGAAATTCTGTAAATAAACGTCATTTATAACTCATAAGCATAAGCAAGGCTGATTTCTCCCTTGCTTCCTTGCCAGCTGAGGCTCGCGGTCGATCCGTCGTCATATGATATGAACATAAATCAATTTTTTGCCACCTTTAACCCGCCCGATCGATAAACATAAACGTTTTACCACTGTTTTTTATTGCGCTTAGCAAGCAGCCCCGCATATTTCTTTCTTTCTACACTTCTTAATAAATACCTCTTAATTTCCAATACATAACACATAATGTACATATTATGTTTTGGTTATAGATCGGAAGAATGTAGGAGTAATGGTGCTAATGCAGAATTGCGAGTCGTTAAACTCATACAAATACAACAATATATTATTAATTATTATTATATTATTATAAATCGCCAGCAATTGAAAACAATGAAGGTGTATCCAGATATATTTCATTCATATCCACAATTACTTATTGCACAAACTCCTTAGAAATCAAATAAAAATCATTTATACAATTATTATAATTAACGATTAACTGAGTTCCTCTGCTATCTGCAAGTTACGATGCCGATGCAGATGACGCTGAACCGCGTAACCGGTAAATCGGCGAAATCGAAACGAATCGAGAACCAAAATGTATTCGAATGATTATTCGAATAATCATTCGGTTATTAATATCATTCGAATGCAAATAATTCGGTTATGAAAATTGTCCGGTTATGCCCATCACTAGTTGGTATAATAAAACGAATAGCGTTCCTTTATCAATAATTTGTGTATCATTTGATGCAAATATTAAATTAAATATGAGATTATGTGTCCAACCATATGATGTAAAGCACGACATGACTTCAACAGCTTCAAAGTTAACTAGACCGCATTTTTTCAGTTCATGGTAAAATTTTGATCTCGAAATTTTAGAATTACATGTTTATTTCGGGCTTGCAAACCGTACTAGTTACATATGTTGCTCCAATTGTTTTATACGCCTTTCTGAATGTTGGACGTAATTTCAATTACGGACAATGGCTGAATTTTGTCCATACTCCTCATACATTTTAGGGAGACAGAACATTTCATATCAATTTAAGCCAGTCGAAGAAGAAAAAATAATAAAAAAAATCGGAAAGTTTTGAAATTTGGCACAGATATTTGCTGTTGATTGTGTCAAAAGTCCTGAACAATTGAGGATGAGGAATCGCCGCCATCTTGAAAAATTGTAGTTTTTTTTAGATTTTTCGCAAATATTTTGTAAGCTGTCTTCTTTATAAATAAAAGTTTAATCAAATATTAAACACTGTGAGATTTTCTATAAAATATTTTTTATTTATTTTATTTTATTTTATTTATTTTGTACTTATCCAACAGCCGTTAGGCTAATTATAGGCATTCAGGATCCGGTCAAGTTGTCTGTTTTAATTTTGATTGTTTATTTGACTGTCCGATTTTGACATTAGGTGAGGTGTTTGCTCTCTGTTTCTTTCCCCGTATTTTATAAGCTTTATCTTTTAGCCTGAAGATGGTTTAACAGCTAAACCGAAACATGTAGCGTGTGTAAAAAATATATGTTAATTGTTATGAGGAAGACTGTGTTTTAATTTACATTAATTCTAATTATAGGCGTCGCTGTACATTTATGGGGATTTCCAACCCCACTAACGACCGTCATGATGTTATTATGACATCCCGAACCAACTATTTCCGTGGCAGCCGTACCACGAGGCGCCGGGAGAAGCAGCCGTGGCGTGGAACTCCCATCCAAGTTCTGACCAGAAAGAGCGTTTCTTAACTCTACTGATCGAACGTGGACGCTTGTTCAAGCTACGCCACCCGGGACCTATTATTACTATGTCTTATTATTATTAATTTGTGCCCTACATGCTATAGTTCTTGAGTAATTGATTGCCAAATGCCATACAGAACGACTAATAGTGTTAATAACGCTTTTCTACCCGCGTTTGCTTGACACTGTTAAAATATGTTAAATGGTCTAATAAATCAATACTATCTACGTGTGATGATGAACTCGAATTCGTCATTGTCCCGTGTTCGTCTTTGTCACTGTCGTTTTCATCGTCAACTGTACTTCACTCATTTAGGCAGTCGCTGTGGCAATTATTGCAAACTTTTGTACAAACAATTCCCACTTTTCTACATTTGCATATACCTAACATCTACATCCACAAAATATCACACGGTTATAGCGATGGAACTTCTTCAGTTAACGAATTAAAAAGATTCAAATTTATAATCTCACTGCTTTTCAAACCATTTCTTCCAACATTTTGACATGTTTGTAGCCAAGTTCCCCAATGTTCTTTGTCTATGAAATGTACATAACTTTACTATATCCTGACTAGTGATAACAGACGTAACGGTTCGACAATAATTAATGCATCGCATATTATGAAATACCTAGTTGATACGTTTAAAATCGGCGTTGTCAAGATCTGTCTAGAATTAATTGATTTGCCATAAAATGAGATCGCTTTTAATTTTTTACAGTGTGCCACTATTTTTCTTGTTAAATTTATAGTACTTATTAGTTACATTTCCGTCACTGGTTAATTGTAGAGCTTGATAATATCATACTTTAAGGCTTCCTATCCAAGTGTACTACGTACCAAATTTGGTGTAACTAGATGCACTAATAAAGATACTATAAAAAACTGTATCTTTTAGAAAACCCCGTATATCGAAAACGAATAATGTTTGGACACTGGTTTATATGAGCGTTTTTTCTTAAAATTACATCAGCTTTCTTCTGACAAAGTTTGTTAATGAGCTAGTAAATCACCCCGTATAAAAATTTCCAATTGGCGAGGTATCGGACAACCCGTTCTTCAAGCTTACCAGAAAAATAACGGGTGTTCATAAACAGTCGTCATCCCAGTAGGTTTTGACTTCAGAAACGTATGTCTATTAAAATTGAGAAAAAATGCGCTATGACAGTACTCAATGACGTTTCATTGTGTTGCACGAATTAATCAAAGACATAACATTTTGTTTTTCAAAGCAACTGGGATGACGACTGTTTATCAACACCCGTTAGATAAGAACATTAATACCATTATGAGATAATTATGTAAAGCAAATTATATTAATTAGGATGCTTGAATTCTTAATAAAAGTGCTTTATATCTACTTTTAAAAAATATCAGGCTGCCGGAACCAATGAACAACTCGCGAAATCTATTTATAGCAGAGGGAGCTATTATCTCAAAGCGACGTTTTCAAGTGGATAATATTATATATTTGGCACATTAAGAAGTTTAGCGTGAAATAGATTGTAAGTTTTTTTAGAAACTTTATATACATTTCCAATTGCATGAAATTGATTTCACTGAACTGTAAATGGCTTAATATATTACACATTGAAAATGTTTCAGTGTGAAGTAAGATATTTTGGATTCCCTTGACCAAAAATAAAATTTGAATTTTCAGTAATCGTTTGACTTTGTTACGATTGTAAATCCGAACATCTTTTAATTTAATTCTGCAAGTTTTTAGATGTCCAATAATATTTTAAAATTGGTTAAGTGTGAAATAAGTTATGTTTAACTTTACTAGCATAACATTTTAATAGCTAGTACACTTTTTACTTCCTTTTACAGTAAAGGAAGTATTGATTCGCCCCAAAAAATCGCCATTGAGTTTTCAACAGATTTTCACGTTTTATAGTCCCCTGAACCCAAAATACATGGTTTATTCATTGGTCTGTCTGTGTGTGAACAAAATATCTCAAAAACGAAAAGAGGTATGGCGTTGAAACTTCATGTATAAGTTTTGTTTACTATCTAGATCCGACAGCAAGCTTTTGTAGAAAATCGCATAACCGGTATGGTGTTTATTCTTGTGATTTTTCAGTTATTTCAATTTTCTCGAAAACGGCTCTGATGATTTTTTAATGTCGTAGGGTAGCTAAAAACAAATGTTTGACTAATTTTATAAGATCACTGTAAAAGGAAGTTGTGTACGTGTATTACACCAGATTTTTTTATTCATGAGACGAACTTCTTCCGTCGGTCATAACCTTGTATTTTTTACAGATTGTTATATTTTGTCATAACCTGCCGGAGTATTACTTTCGGCTTCAACAATTTTTTACAAATTTATAGTTTTTGTGGCAATCGCTCAATTAATCCCGACCAACTAAAAATTATATGAAGGACCTTATGAAACAAGTTAACTTTTCTCTTACCTTTAGATCAGCCTTCTATATTTTACTTTCAAAAATTGATCGCTATAAAAGTGTGCTTGAGGCCCGTTTCTAGCTACAGTGAAGAAGTCGTGTATTCTTTATTAATGAGATGTCCAAATTATTTGAGCGCCAACAAGTTTAATTACTCAAGTACATTGATGTAGGTAGAAGAAGACTTATAAACTTTGCTATATATACAGCACAATACAACCCTAGAACTTTAAAGTTTGAATGAAAGAAGCAATTATTTATATAACTTTATTGACAATTTTAGTTTTGGTCAGTCTATTTTCTTTGTATTTAAGGGAACCATTATCTATCTAAGCAATAGTATCATAACACGGGGTACACCATTTAAGCTTACGCCAATATTACTAAGGGGTTATAAACTGTTCTTATTTTTGAGAATATGCGAAATATCACAAGATTATCTTTATTTTACTTCTCTGGTAATTTGTTACGTTTGTGGTATCGACGACCAGCCCTTCAGAGCATCATCAACCTGCAACACCGCTCAAGAGGTGGATCCGCTCTCCCAATTGTCACTCTGACAGCCACTAAACGCCAGTTGTCATTTGACCGCAAGCAATCGCAAGATCTCTGTAATGTTAATTCTTAAGAAGAGATGTTCAAACTAATACGTTTCCGTTGCCCCGTAGACCCAAAAACAACTATACATACCCTGTACTTAACAGGCAAAAAAAAACTATGCAAAGCTTTTCGTGGTTCCAAAATCAGTCGATATAACCTGGAGCTTAGTCCATTGGAAAGTGGTACCCGCTCTCAAAATCTGCCTCAAGCAAGCTTCATTAGTATCCACATACTATCACCGAAGAACGAGAAATCCCGAGTTCACCACATATTAGAAAACGAAATACGTCTTATTCGCACGTTGCAATTGGTGACTTGTTAATACTAAAACAAAACACGCTTTGCCGTAAATTTTAATGTCAACATAACCTAGAATATCTAACACAATGTAACGTGTATAAGAGCCATTAAAGCACTAGCGACATTAAAACCACTCCGCTAGCGCGCGTAGTGTTCTTAAACTTGTCGCACGTGCTTTAAAGACGTACTTATACACTTGTATCATAATATACTATTATTCACAGTTAAATTCTGTCGCCAATTTTAATAACAAAAACCTGTCATTATTTTCTACCCTTCTTTCTTTTTTAAAAACCCTTCGACTGCGTTTTTCTCACTTTATCACGGGCATATATAACGTAAACTACTAACATTAGTACAATAGAATTTTAGCACGTAACAAACTGTCCCCTTACCAGAAAGGAAAAATTTCAACGACATTTTTAAATAAAGAGGAATTTTATCCAATAAGGATACATACTGATACACCAGAGAATATGGAAACCGTCTGTGATAAGATCCATTCACCCTTTAACAACCCAGAACCCATACCACAAAAGAGCAACTACCCTGTGAAGACCATGGTGGCCCGGAGGGAATCCATAGCTAGAGCAACCCAAAGACAGAGATCGAGATCACTCGTCGCTGCTAAATGGAAATGCTGCGCCGATGAGCAATCTCGTAACAACCCATCTCCGAAAAACCTCACCCGCAGAAACTCCCCAAAACCAACCAAATCTTCACAGTGCACCCCACCCCCCTGACAACTTCCAATACCCCCGAGGCGGAAGCAAACCTCCACACAGCTTAAGTTACTGTTAGACCAAAATTGAAGAACCAAACCAAAGAGTAACATAAATACACAATATATATCCCAGAGAGACATACTTCAACCTAGCGTTAAAAAAAATAAGAAGTTGTACTTCTTTAACAGTTATCTTCGTCACTTCCCAACAAAGGGAAAGAAACAGCTATTAATGTTTCCCAACAGGGACCTCCCTATACCTTACAGGAGGGAAAGCAAGATTAAAATGCTCCCTAAAGTGACCTTCCCTGCAATGCCCAACCAACCTGCCTACATAAAATATATAACCAATCAATAGAAAGGAGGACATATCGCATAACCAAGTTCACACAAAACCACAATCATACTAACGATCCAGCTGAAGGCTGGCCGACACAAAAAGAATTACACATTAATGTACTATTGGAGCTCCATACAATAAAATGAGCACAAGAAAAACCGAAGAAACCAATCCTATCACCACACACAGAAACCCCCAGAAGATCGAAAGCGGAAGAAGTAACACCAAAAGAACCGACTAACGCAAGTCGAAGGAAGAAACAATATATTGAGAAAAAAGTTCTAATTGACCAAGACAGCTAGCAATCCAATGATAAATAACCAGTCACAAAGACTCGGGAAATCATCCGATAACAGTGCGCACGACTCAAAAATCTGCATGCCAACGGAGCTTCATCAGGTCCAAATAACAATTCACTAATCTCTGAAACTAAGGGCTAATGGTGCACACAATTCAAAGGTATGCTGCCGACATGACACCACCAAACCGTTCTCCCAAACATGTATGCAATCGGTACGATAACAAGGAACGAGAAACACCCCCAGGAAAAATAGATACCACTCAATTGGGGGACACCAAAACAGCCACCAAAAGAGCCACCGTAAACCTAATCTCCATAACTAAGGAGCTAATCGACAATTCAGAAATCACAATCAAAAACCTATCTTACCCAACAAGCGTACTCGAACCTCATCAGCAACGAAGGAAAATAAAGTGGAAGATTCATAACCAAAACTAGGAAGATGGTTTGAGAGACGTGATATCTGCATAAACAAAATCTCCCAAACACACCAACACGAACCCATGTTATCTTACCAACATACCAGAAGAAGATGAAAGAGCCAATCGAAGAACTTTATGACAACCCAAACTAGGAAGATGTCCTTAGAGACCTAAAAATCATCAAGTATTAAAACAAAACAGCAGAACGAATCCCTCAAAGACATCAAAATCGAACCCACATCACAATCAACACTCCAAAAAGGAATGGAAAAGAAGCAATCAACTAAAACACGCCAATCAAACTAGAAGGAGGCTTATAAATCCCGCAAGAGCAAACTCCTCCAAACACATCACCATCACACCCATAACAGAGTTATCACCAAAATAGGAAAAAGGCACAAAGAAAATCTCAACCACACTAAACCTTTCAGACATACATTCAATAAAAAAAAATCAAGCACATCAAACCACCAGGACTCTAACATTCAATAAAGAAAAAACTCAAGCACATCTGACCAGTATATCCTCGAGGTTCCATCAATGAAAATTGGAATCATTCAATGAAAAATGGAATCATTCAATGAAAAACTCTAAAAGATAATTCATCATGATACCTGAATATCGTGATGCCTTCACTAATCAACCAAATAAAAATAAAACCAGTTTTTATAAACATACACACGGAGGACCTAAATCTAATACGCAGCACACCGAATCAATCAAATAAAAATAAAACCAGCAAGGATTAAATGTCCAATTATAAAATATCTAAATAAGATACCACTTTCATAAATCAATCAATAAATCGACAAAGGCTGTCTTAATTCACCTATAGCAACGTACAACATACATAAGCTGAGTACTACAAGTAACGTACTTATTAAAACCACAATTAAACGATCAAGATTAATCCAAAACGACCCCACATTCAACACAATCCCTAAAGTTGAATTTTAATCTGATTAGCCGAAAACAAACCACTCAACATTTTGCCAATATCTCTTCTACACGAATATCCAGCTTCCTATTGCATATTTCTAATTCTTCCACATTACTCATTTCTACATTCGGGAAAGAAGCATTTCCCGATTTTTCTAAACTAACACGAGCTCTAAGCAGTTGACGTTTTTCAACCATATTCCCATTACAGACGTATTCGTAATTCGTAGTCTATTTCATCCACTAACAACCTATCAATATCCATGCTGATTGATTAGTATGGTTACAGAAAGTAAAATAAATCTCTAAACGTAAAATAGCAATTCCTCAAAACAAAACTCTTTTCAAATGGAATCCTGATTACACCCTATCTAACTTCTATTTAATTATGTAACTATTGTAGATATTTCTTCTTTCAACTGTGTTCATTAATAAATTAGGAACTATTCCATAACCATACTAGATGAAAATCATTTTTGATAATACTACATTTAGAATGATGATTGTTGTGAGCAATACATAAACTTCTCTCTCTCTCTAGTTATTACATCGTGGTTGATGTGTTGTGGACCATTATACAACAATATGGCGCAAGAATTGAAGTATCTTAGTGCACACAAGGCGTTTTTTGGATATTTTCCATATTTTTTTTCAATTATAAGTCTTTAAGGTCTTCACCTTAAAAAGCTCTGAATTTTAAATTAAGTCTTGGTATGTGAATTCTTGCGAAAGTTAAAAAACAGTTATGTTTTGGCCTTGAGATTATTCAGCTACCTACATCTAATACACGCTAAAAAATTTCATTAAAATCTTACTTAATTGACGAAAGATAACATTGTTTGGATTTTGAGAATTTCGAAAAACCCCATTTACTAACTAAGTAAAAATCACTCTATATCTAATAAGATCTAAATAGGTTTTCAGACAAGCACAAATTATTGCTGCTAAGAGTTTTTTTGCAGAATCAAAAATGAAAATATTTACCATTTGATGCCAACTTTTTGGTGGTCGCTGTGTAACTCATGAGAATTGCCATTATACACTCGGACAAATGAAGTCACTCATCTTCGCCTGGAATAATGTCAAACTTTCTCACTCATTGAATTACATACTACTGTCTTAGTTGAAACAATCAAACGACGTTAAAATAACTTTTCTCTTGTTAATACGACTCTAAGTTTTATTCAATGATGCTTGAATCGATCAATGAAGAAGCGTAATTTGCTCAATTTGAGTTATACCGGGTACATACGGTCTTCTCTGTATCCGTTTAAAGGAAGATAGCACACTTCAAAAAAAGTCGATAAACCTTAAAACGCCTTAGGAAAAGTTGTCTAATAAGCGAGATAATAATTCTTTTTTACGCTAAACGATTAATTTGTTTTAAAATCTAGTAATTTACTACTTAATCAGCATTGTCCACTACATGTTATTGTACTACCATGTTATTGTATATAAAGTTTGGCTCGGATACGCCAACTAGAGATGAACGCGTGAGTGAGTATTAACTCACGTCACGCACGTTTCACGCTTGCCTTAAACACTCACGTTCACGGCGTTACCCGCCACTCAGGACGTTACCCGCAGCTTTTATTTGAAAATTCAAATTCAGCTAGAAGAAAATGTTCAAACTTAAAACCAATAAACTATCCGCAACAAAAATAAAAAATATAAAATTAAATATGTTTTGCGCATGAAATAATTTACGTGATATGTTGCAATCAGAATAGCAGACAAAAGAAGAAATAAATGAAAATTGACTACAATAGCTTAGAACAAGGGATAAATACTGATTTCTCACAAAAACATTTCTTGCAACGGTCTTCAAAGACATTACTTTTAATACCAACAGCTGTCATTGGAATTGACGTTTCCCTTACTGATACGAGTACAAGAAGGTATATCTTGCTAGGCAACACTTTTAATTCCTACTTTTAAAAATACTTGTACATCCGAGGAACTAAAATTTCTACTTCTTCACCTATAGACGCAGCCACGCGATTGACTGTAGACACAACATTCACAACATCCGTTACTAAATATTTAACGTGAAATTAACGTAAAACGTGAATCACGCCTTGGAATTTTTCACTCACGTTCACAGCTCGATTTTCAAATGTTACTCACGTTCACGACGGGACCCGGCGTGACCCGACTGTTTTCACGTCACGTGGCCCATTCCCACAACCCTTTATACTGTGCAAGGCCCAAACTTTGTTGACGATTTCCGCCGCTGCTGTTGCACCCGGTTGCGAAGACAGAAATAATAACATTTTATTCGCAATCATATTGTAATGTGTCAATTTCATGACATGACAACAGCTGGGAACTAGATGATTACTTGAAACCAGCCAGGAAATTATTACATACCCCGAAAAATATTACATACCTGAAGAGTGGGGTGTTTCCATGGCAACAAAACATTGAGTGGGTTGTTTTCATGGTAACAAAAATATTAGCTACATCAAGATATCTATTATTCAGAATTCAATTGTAATTATTTTTAAAATTAGATCATTGCAAATAAAACAGTATACACACCACGGTGGAAAGTTTCATCCCTGTCTCGAGATAAAGTTAACCTCGACGCTACGCGTCTCGGTAAACTAGGTACCTAATCTCTCGACAGTAATGAAACACTTCCCACCTCGGTATGTAATATACTATTTAGTCAAACAAAGGTGACAATAAAGGTTAATTAAAACTTTACCTGTTAAATAACCAAATTTAATAACAATTGGACAATGCTGATTAAGTAGCAGATTACTAAATTTTAAAAAAAATTAATCGTTTAATCTAAAAACTAAAAGAATTATTATCTCGCTTATTAGACAACTTCTATCAAGGCGTGTTAAGGTTTATCGACTCCTTTAGAGGTATAAGTACTATCTCCCCTTAAAAGCACACAGAGAAGACCGTAAACACCCTGTATATTATTTCCCATAATTTCCGGAGCTTTTGGTTCTGAAACGAAATACGTTTGACAAGTTATGTTGCATTTAAAGTCGACTCTAAACTCCATCTAAATGCAAAAACAGAAAACACCTGAACATGTTTAATTTTCGCCCCATACGTGCAATTTAATGTGATGAAAACATAAAGTTAGGGTGATTAGTCTAAGACTCGGCAAGTCAGGTTTATTAGTTAGCAAAACGATATAATTTCATTTTAAAATAAAACAATACTGAGTATATATTATGTCACTGGCATTTCACTTATACACGTATGAAATTTATAAAATCCTCTTGTGAATATTAATAAAGGCTTTGACAACAACAACTTGTATTTGCAAGGCCGCATATCTGTTTTCAAAATTCATAAAAAGTAAAAATGTTCAAAGTAATCTGACGAAGTTTGATCATTTCCCGGGATTATTTAATGGTTATTTACTAAACAAGTGGGATAAGTGCATCATAAACACACAAGTATATTAATGATGCATTATCACACATGTATTATACACAATTTTATCTACAACTGCCCAAAACTGAGAAAAGTGCATTAAGAAAAATGACAGATCTGTCATTTTCAAAAATATTTTAGTAGACAAATGTCATTACGTCATTCATTTGACACTATTTCTACTAAAGTTAATTACCTAAATGAAATGGTGTCAAATGAATAACGTATTAAGTCCTTATTAAAGTAGTTGCAGATAACAGTTATTTATTATACAAGACTATAATTTTATCCACGAGTGAATCGTTTAACGTTGAGACGAAGCCGAGTGGATAATAACGTTATCATCGTGTATAATACAAAATTTTATTCAATTCTTATAATTTCATTAATCACTAAATATCTAAAAAACATAAATTTTGTATTGACAGCTGTGAAAAGTCATAGCGATAATTTGGAAAGTACCGAGAGATCAAATAAATTTATAATTAGAGTCGCCTGTGATTCCTGTAATACGTTTGGCACTACTGAAGTGTATTATCAGTCTATGTCAAATTCAGGTTAGGTTCTGTTGGTTATTTGACGCAAAACTTAACCTGCAAATCTTGAATTTGACTTAAGCAGCGTTTTCCTCCACATTCGCCGGTCGCTGACGAATGCGACCGAGTAGCCGCGACCAATTCGTCAGGATGTCTGCCTGTTTTCCTCCCGCAGCGGTTTACTGTTCTTCGCTCGCGACTAGCTGTAGTTTATAAAATGAATATTAATAAAAAAACAATAATTTTAAGGTTGCTAGATTTATAGTTATATTTTCCTGACTTCACCAAGTTAAAATCAGTGGCGTAACTTCAGATTTTGCCCCCCCCCCCCCCTCAAAACTTTGCTGTGGCCCCCTTATATCTCCTTAATAAAATAAAGTGACAAAAACATCAATAATAATAATAATACATTTAATAAATAAGATTAATAAGATGAGGCAATAAAAAACAATGTCTTAACTAAGACGGTTAAAATAATAAAAACGAGATTTTAAGCAAAAGGCTTATGCCTGGCCTTAATGTTTTCTAATTTTTAATTTAGAGAAGTGTCTTTCAGCGGAAGGGACCGAAACACGTAATGCTAAAAATAATAATAGTGCTGTCGCAATTTTAGGAAAACTTGATGATAATCCGATTATCAACTATTAAAAACTTAGCAAATTGTTTCACACTTTTAAACTCTTTTAGTTTATCTATAGTATAAGATTCTTTTGCAAAGGAACAAATATCTATAGGAAATGAAAGTGAAATATTATTTTTATAAAATAACTCTTTTATTTTGGAAACGAGATCTTTCTTAGTCATTTCGCACAAAGTGTTTGGCTTTAGAAAATTAAAAAGGTTTTTCGATTGAAACATAGATTTAAATCTCTGACTTGACTGGGTCATTGTGATATCTAAGGCTCTATAAAAATGTTGACTTTGAAATACTTATTAAAATCCGATAACCTTCGATCTTCCAAAAGTTCGTCCAAATGTCTTTTAACTTTCGGTTCGCGTTTATTTTTAAATGTGTAGAATTTATGTTCCCATGGTTGGCTAAATTGCTGGCATCTCATTCAACACTAAGGTACTCACTTCGATATTCCTCTAATATTCTAGACGTTTTCTAATACAGATGTCTGGATCCTGTAGTACTTTTGAAGCGATGTCAATTTCTCCCAAAATTTTTATTCACAAAAACGCAAAGAATCACAAATTAAAAATTATCGACGCTGGTTAGGATTCTTCTCGCCCGGTCGCATTCTTCCTTTTTTATGTTAATATTATTTTATTAAGAGCAGCAGTAATATCTTTAAAACGTAATTTAATTGCTGTGAGAGTTTGCATTCTGGAAGACCATCCTGTAGGGTTAAGTTTTTTTAATTTTATAGCGGTTTCGCCCGTAATGGAATTTAAAAGATCCCGCCGATTTATACTTAATCTAAAAAATGTGTATATGTTTTGAACAGTAGCAAAAAATTCAATTTCCCCTACACTACACCTTTAACTGTATCATTATCCACCAAGCTGAGGTGGTGCGCAGCGCAATGAACCTAAATGGCTGTATTTTCTAATTCATTCATTTTTTTACATAACGATGGCCCCATCGTAACCCTAGCCTCTGCACTTATTGATATTTAAGTTTAAAGAATTTAAAGAGTCTAAAATTGTTGTAGTTAAACCTTGGGCATCTTGGGGGTCCGCTCTAGTAAAGCCCAAAAATGTTTCCTTGATGTTCAGATCAATAGCTCGTTTCTCTCTATATGGACGTACCGGACGACCTTGTTGATTTGATCGATTTTTGTAATATATTGAGTAGTACCAATCATTATCGAATAAAATGGCCTACCCTGAACTTGTTTTAAAATTGTTTGAATGAGTTTTGAAGCTCAACAGTCTATAACTTCATTTTGAACACTTGGACTTAGATATTTTATGGCTCCCTTTGGCCTTAAAAGAAGCTCTTGCAAAATTGGGTCATATTTGGATAACAAATTGACAATGGCAAGAAAGTTTCCACCATACACATATGCCACTAGAGATATCTTCATCGTGTCCCGTAAGGGCCAGGGAAGATTTTGCCAAAATTAAAATAATATTTATGACTCTTTCCAAAACTTTTCTCCAAAATTGTGTTTTGTCGTAAATTTGTTGTGTAGATATTTCATCTATCATTTTTTTTCACTCTTCATTACCGTACATGTAGTTGATATGAGAATCTGATGTACAGTGTGTGCTTATTTTTTTCGATAAGCCGTTATTGAATGAAAGAAAAAGAAAATTAGGAGGCCCTTTGGCACCCCCCAGACTCAGGGCCGCGGGGTCTGCGGGTACCAAGTTACGCCACTGGTTAAAATGTATTATTTAAAAACAATACTTCACAAACACGATGCAAAAACATTCAAATTCGTCGACGAATAAGTAGCTTGTCTGCTCAAAAACATGTCAATCGACTGGCGACTGGCGACCGGTGAACGGATTTTGGTAGCAACGAATTAGTAGCAGCTAGGAGCACAGACCGGCTTAAATGCATTGTAGATGTCTCAACGAATTGGCCGCGGCTACCCGGTCGAAGTCGTCAGCGACTGGCGAATGTGGAGGAAAACGCTGCTTTAGCCTGACAGTGCTACCAACAATGCAGTAGTGAGTGACATAAATAGATAATAGTATATTAAAGTATGAGTGGATAACAACGAATACTTTATGCTATTTTTATTATACCTGCAATACAGGAAATAAATTACTCACTAAAAACTTAGAAAAATTTTTATAGTGATAAATCGAGAGGGCATAATAATATTGCTACTATAGTTACCAGAATTGTTTACGTTTTTGTCGCGTCCACGTCCGTTGTTGCATTCAGTCGTGTCAGCAAAATAAAGATAGCGATGAAGTTATAATGTTACCTATATACCTTATTTCTTTGGCAACCTTTAAAGCTCGGCGTGCTTTAATCGCCTGTTTTCGCACGCTGAGGCGTGCTTTAAACGGCGATTCTGATGCACGTATAATAAAAAACCCTATTTTCTGCTTCTGAAATGAATAGTTAAACTACCGGGTGACCATAAATGGTTGTGATTTTTTTTAGATTAGCACTGTTTATGTTGGTGGCATTGTAAGTTAATGTCAAATTCCAGGTTAGCAGGTTAGGTTTTGCGTCAGTTTTGAAACAAACTGACGCAAAAAATCGCAACCATTTATGGTCACCCGGTATAACTTTATCCGTAGGAATTAAATAAATAATCAATATTCCTGCCACTATACAACAGCTTATGTATTTAGAAATAAATGCATTGGATAAAAGAAAAGTCAAACAGTGTTGAAATTTTGGTATTGTGATTCAGATAGATTGGCAAAAATATTTCATTTCTCGCCGCGTCGACATCATTTCGTTGTCGTGTGTCTGTGATTTTGAAGAGATAAAAAAAAGTTTAAAAGAGGAGCTAAATCATTTACACTACAGCATAATGCGCTAATGATTAAAAGAGTAAAAAGGAAGACAAGATCAAAATCAAAATGGAAACAGAAACAGAAGAGATACGGATATAAAAAGTAAGTGTTTGAAAAATAAAACACAAACTATAATTTCGTTAGAGACATCTGACAAGATATTCTAAGGAGGTGCTAAACATAGTTACATGATTATACATTTGGAGAGCCAGGCTTTTTTTGAAAATCGGAAGATTATGTATTATGTATTATTATTATGTATCAAAAAATTTTATAGATGGATTGAGTATACATTTCTGTTGATTAAAGGTCACCATAAAATCAGTCATAAAAATCTTATGAAAATATTTTGTCTTGGCCGACAAATGATGAGTAAAAGAAACTGATAAACTTATATACATGTTGTATAGACATGTATACTTTTATAATATCAATAAATTTCGAAACAGTATTATTTTGAATTTTGATGTATATACCTACAGCATGATTTCTAATCTCTTGCTCTTTTTTAATTTCTCGTGAACTTGAATTTTACCTGGTTCTCACAGGTAAAATTCAAGTTCTTCCGTCGAGATTTCTTAATTATTGCTGTAAAATTATGAATTTCTGGTCGACAGGTAGTGAGTTCGAATCTCACATCGAGTCGCTGCAGTGGCTAAGAATGTACGCTTCTTTAATTGAACTAGTTATGCACTAGTTATACATTATATTAAGAGGAGGAAGATAGAAAAGAAGAAACGTATAAAAAAGAAGTTAGTAGTTAATTAAGAAACCCACATACGGATATTAAATACTAGCTCACCTGGCAAACGTTGTTCTGCCCAAAAATAATTTGTCTCTGAAACCCCGTTTCACCACTATAGAGTTTTAATTTTATGTCATGTTCACCGTCTTGGACGTAAAAATAAATTATATTTTCGCAATCAACGTCCCAAAAAAACCTCAATAACGACACCCATATCGCTTTTTAGGCTTATTTACTCCGTTACACCCCCTAAGAGGTTTATTTTCGGAAAATCACGAAATACGTGTTTGATTATTTGTTTTTAGGAGTATTTCTACGAAGTTTCAAGTCGAAATGTCTATTTTATATTATTTTTTTATACAAAATTAGAACCCTCATTTTACCACTTTAGGGGTTGAATTTCGAAATATCCTTCATTATTCCTTATATACATCATAGCTATGTAACCTACCCGGCGTTGCCCGGGCATAATATTACGTGAACCTATGCGTGTATGTTTTGAAACATGACTTTCCCATTGTTCTATTCCGGTTTTTCCATTCTGAAAAAATTAGATTTTTTACAATTTTCCGAATTTTCCGAGTTTTCCACTCCGATTTTTCCATTTTTCTCTTCGAAAAGCTATTCAGAAACAAAAACATACGACATCCCATACAAAATTACCATACAAAATAATCTTTTTGATTTTCCAAATTTTCCGACTTTCCCGGTGGATTTTCCCAAAATGTTCATTCATACAAATCTTGTCCTGACAATTACGAATACAACAAAAAAAAAGTGAGCCAAAGCGGTCGAGCCGTTCTCCAGTGATGATGTAACATACCTGCGGCAATTGATTTTTATTTTTCTAATATAATAGTATATTAAAGTATGAGTGGATAACAAGGTCTTTAAAACACGCGCGAGTTCTCGAGCACAACGGCGTAGCCGGAGTGCTCGAAATAGAGCAAGTGTTTTAAAGACCAGTTATCCACGAATACTTTACGGTATTTTTTATTATACCTCCAATACTGGAAATAAATTACGCACTAAAAACTTAGAAATAATTTTTGTCGTGATAAATCGAGAGGGCATAATAATATTGCTACTATAGTTACGAGAATTGTTTACGTTTTTGTCGCGTTCACGTCCGTTGTTGCATTTAGTCATTTCCTTGACAACCTTTAAAGCTCGGCGAGCTTTAATCGCCTGTATTCGCACGCTCAGGCGTGCTTTAAACGGCGATTCTGATACAGGTATAATAAAAAAGCTTTTATTTACTAGCAACATTCTATTGTTCCTTTTCACCATGTTTTTTCGGGCTGCTGTCCTGTTTTATCACAAATCATGACAGTTGTTTTTCTTTTATTTATTTTCATATTATATTCTTTCATAATGTCGTCGATTTTGCTGATATATTTTTTGAAGTCTTCATTATTTTCAGCTAATATGACTATCTCGTCTGCACATCTTCTCATGTTTATAGTTTTTCCACGAATCTTTACACCTGTTTTAATTTTTTCTCGAAATATATGTAGTGCATTTTCTGTATGCGTCAAAAAGCGGTAATTTTCTAGCTATTATTCTAGTTAATAATTTCGAGGAATGCGTAATCAAGCATGTGGTACGGTAATTTGCGTAGTTGCCACTACTACCTTTCTTGCGTATTGGGATAATTATATTATGCTTATTTTCTCTTGACTTGTTAAAAGGTCGTTTACTGTCTGAACTGACTCGGAAATTGAGTCTTTACAAAGCACGTTGCCTGTAAAATGTTGCCTTGGCAACTTTACAAGCACCTTATTTTCCAATAGAGACCTCCTTTATTAATCACTATTAATTTGTAGGATTTTCAGCAAGAGGAAATAAAACGTTGTACGCGGCTCGCTTACAATTAACCATCATTGCAAATGATCCGGCGGGCCCATAAAGGTTAATTTACTAAGCTTGTCACGTAAATAATTATTAAAATCCCTGCCAGTATCATACATTTGACATAGTCGCTGAAACAGTTTGAGTGCATTCTTCAATATGTTTCTGCTGAAATTTGGTCAATTCCTAAGGTTTTGATGCACTTTAGGTCTCGGACTCGGACTCGGATTCTGCTATCGTTTGTTTTTTGATATTCAGTTTGCTGTTTTGATCTCCATATAGCGTTTTAAGTAGTTCTTCCAGTTCTTTGATATTTTAGAATGATTTAAGATAAAGCGACCTTACTTGTCTTTTAGCCTAAATCACCCTTTGTTGGCTCTCTTAGGTGTGTTTTGATGGTTTTATAAGGTAAGTCGTGTCGTTTTTTCTAATATTCTACTTCTTTACGTGTATGTTCTGTGTGCGTTTCTTTAGCTTTCGTGTACTCTGTGTTGACTTTGTTTCTTAATTCGCCATGCCTCTGTTTCCCTTCTTCACTTTTGCTATTTGTAGTTCAAGTATTTCTTCTAATACCCAGGACTTCTTTATTTCCGCAGGGCTTTTTCTTAGAGTTTCATCTGGTGTGGCTATTATAGCTGCATTCATCGTTTTGTAGGCTTCTTCTTCAATGCTTTAGTTTGATGCAATACTTGTTATTTTGATTTCTGTTCTATCTTTTAGTTTCTCTGTTGTGAATTTCCTTGTCTATGTGTGGTTAACCTTTTGAGCTTCAGATTACACGTCATCATTACTGTGTGCATGTGTGGTCGTTGTCGGTAAGTAGAATGAGGACACTTATCCCCTCCACTTTTTATTTGATTCGCGGATTCGCGGTTTAATTCGCGGATTTCGCGGTTTTATTCGCGGATTGACCTAATTAATTTCGCGGATTGACCTAATTAATTTCGCGGTTTGATCTAATTAATTTCGCGGTTTGATCTAATTAATTTACATATGTGCTACTGATTAAATTACGCATTAGATTTTTTAATTTGCTTCTGGAATTACGCGCCGGACTTCGGCGGCCATCTTGGATTTCTGGCGGGAATATTTGAAATTTGAATTTTTTCCGATTTTTTCTAAGTTTAATTTGTTGGATTTGAATTTCCCGGGGCGTCGGCCATCTTGGTGCGCGCGCACTTCTCACGGCGGTTGTTTTTAATTTTCGCGGAAATATTTGAAATTCAAACTGATAGATCTATTTCGCTCTTCGAAGTTGCTGTCTCTCTCTTGCATTCACTCGTGGAAATATTTAAATTTAAAAAATCTATTTGCGGCGGACCCGAGTGGGAATCGAACCCTAGTTTTCTGGTTAACAGTCTTAGCACCTTACCGTTGCGCTATCGAGGTCTGTTGAACATATAGGAAATGAACAAGACGTCATTTCGCAGCTGTGCCGTCACACCGTTCGAGTTGAAACAAACTATTTTTCAAAAATTTATATTATGAGAATAGGGAATGTTTAACATATTGTGTTTACAGGCAGACACAATTTTTAAAAAATTATATATGCAACAGCTTTGCTACTAATAATAATTTTATAATTTGCAATATAGTCGTTGTCCCAAGTTTCTGGTTAATTTCCATTCCCTCAGTGGTTAATTTCCATTCGACCGCAGAAAATTTGAAAAGCTATATGAAATAATGACTTTATTTTATAATTAAAACAGCGAAATCCGCGAATAAATCAGCGAACTTATTTTATATAGCGAAATCACTGCATTACTTTATTCAAAACGCCTTATAATATTACGCAATAGCTTCTGGTTAAATTACGCGATTTTTTCTAAGTTCCCTTTTTAAAACAGGTCGAGACTGGTCGCTCTTTGTTCAACCTTGGTGACGTATTTGCTTTGTCCGTCGGAGGTTGCACTGTAAAACACAGGTGCCGACATGCTCCGGCTCGAGAGTGGGGTGACTCTGACGTAATGTTTTTCGTACCTTCATAAAAGTGGCTGCGGACTCAATAGCGCATCGAATTGCTTCACTCCTAGTCGTCGTGTCAACACCACAAGTTTTACCCAAGATGGATCCTCGAAGTGTTAATAAGTGCCAAGAAAAACCAGGCCCCTACACCAGGAGACCGGCAGCAGAAAAAACAAGTAAGAAAACGCATCTTTTAAATAAAAAACAACACGGTGCACCGCCACAGCCTCCAGCCATGAACGTGGAGGCCAAGGGGTATTCACCACGTCTAGATGCCACCGAGGAGGACCTGCGGGTGTTCATTGAGGAGACGATGCCTTCCTATGACGTAACACCGATCGTGACGCCTGAGATCCGCCAAACCCGACGGGAAAAGAAACGGTTATTATGCGACCTCACTGTGCCTTTAAACAATAGCGCCAGCAAGGTTGTTCATTTGGGACTGGATCCTTATAAACAATTTTCGCCTGTTGCAAGAATTTTGAAGACCGACATTGGAGCAGGTGTTTCATTCACAGCCGAGTCGTTCATGACTTTTGTGGAAGCGCTACCGAACATGTTTGTGATGGCCAAGCAGGGGACTTTCAGATGTGAATTAACTGAGCACACAGTGGAGTACGTGAACAATGATACCTGCAGGATTATTACAAAGGACCCCGAGAACAAGTTTACTCTTTACGTAACGTATGAAACACTATCAAATTTATTGCCGATGTACAACCTGATGGTTGTGAAAATAAATGACTTGAAACGTGTAAAGTGCAATTTCCAAAATTTTGGTGAAGTGATCGTTGACAAAGTAATACATGCAGAAAATTTGTGCCTTGATGATTCAATCATTTTTAATACTCTGCGCTGGACTTTCGCTAACGATATTTTATTGTGGGAACTTGTGTTCAAATTTAAAATGTATGTTATTATAGAACTGCAGAAGTTGATTGATGCAGATGAGCGCATGAAACCGTACATGTCCTAGTTTATATGAAATATTGTATGAAAATGTAAATAAAGAATGTTTTAAACTGTATTTCTTTTTAATTATGCGGCGAGTGTTAGTTTATACATGCGGTAGGTTGGCCGAGTGGTTAAGGCGTCAGACTTAAGATCTGATCTCGAAAGAGGTCGTGGGTTCGATTCCCGCACTTACCATATTTTTAATGTATTTATTATGAGCGTGTTGATTTTTTAAGTTAGTTTATTCACGACGGTCCTACTGTAATAATCGCCCACTGCATAAAAATGGAACATCAGTTTTCACATCCGTTTTCTGCTATCATAGCAGGCCCCTCAGGATCGGGCAAATCGTTTTTTGTAATAAATTTCTTGAAAAATATGAAAAAACTCTGCACTGTAAATTTCGCTAAAGTTATTTGGTGTTATGGCGAGTGGCAAAAATTGTACGAAGATTTAAAATCTTTAGTCGAATTTCAACAAGGTCTGCCAGACATGACATCTTTTGAGGGGTCCGAACCCAAACTTTTAATAATCGACGATTTAATGAGGGAAACAAATAGCTCAGTCGTAGACATATTCACCAAGGGGAGCCATCACCACAATCTCAGTGTTTTTTTTATTACGCAAAACATTTTTCACCAAGGAAAAGGCCAACGGGATATTTCCCTAAATGCCCATTACATTATTCTTTTCAAAAATCCTCGAGATAGAGCTCAAATAAAGCACTTAACCAGACAGATATGTCCCGAAAATCCTCGATTCCTTCAAGAAGCATACGAGGACGCAACAGCTAGGCCACACGGGTATTTGTTATTCGACTTAAAGCAAAGTACACCTGATATAGCGAGGTATAGAACATCGATTTTTCGCCAAGATGGGACGTGCTATATTTATATGCCGAAAAAGGGGTATAAAAGCTCGTACACTAACCAGTTTACTCTCATTCACTAGTGATGTCTCGATCAGTAATTAGAAATTCGGAGTTGTTGCGTGCTCTACATAAACTCGGACCAAAGGAGCGAACCGCATTATTAAAAGCCGTAGGCGATAAACAAATTCATTGTATCTGCGAGTGTGTGCATAATACCTTAAAAGGAAAAATACCTTTATCGCCTAATCAAAAATCAACGATCTCGAAGCATAAAGCTGTTCTTAGGAGTTTAGTCAAGTCTGGAGAGTCTATAAAAAAGAAGCGTCAAATACTAATACAGAAGGGTGGCGCTTTCCTACCACTGATATTAGCTCCATTAATTACTGGTGTATTGAGCTCTATTTTCAAATAAGATGGAAAATACCCGAAAAATGATGATTGTACCGCCTGAATTCATGCATCGCTTTAAGGATACAGAGAAATCAGAGCAAAATATATTATCGCAGCTTGACGACGAAATGCAAAAGGTTTTATCGTCTAAATTAACCGATCACGATAAATGGCTACAGTACAATCAGGTTTTACAAAGGTACCTTCATTTTGCGGATCAAACGAGGCAATCAATCAAGATACCTATAGAATCGAACAACAGGGGTATTTCAGACGCATATATTTTATCGACGCTCCCTAATACTTTTAAGAAAAACGGTGAAGCCTTTTTACAGCTTCTAAGAACGTCGGATGAAGTGGAGTGGGACGGTAAGGGCACAGTCAGCATAAAAGGTGAAATTTTACCGTCCTCCAACATTGTTGATTTAATGCATGATGTTCTAAGACCTAAGAAAACTACAAATCCGCCAGGCCGACACAAGTTCCTCGATTACATTAAAGAGAACAATGTACCTCAAGTGCTATTTGGGGATCCTAAACGTCAAAATGTACCAGACGTAAGTAAATCAGATGTGGAGAGTGACGTCGATCCTAAATCAAAGTTAATAGCGCCTGCAACAACGTCCAAGCAAGAGGGTTCAACGCGAAAAACACCGAAAACAACGCAAAGATCGATATCGAAAATAAAGGGTATTTCTGGCTGGGAGCGTCTTAAACTTTAACATAGGAGAATGAATTTGGACGCCATCTATTATGACGTTGCTCACCCTTCAGGCTTCGCCGGCGCAAACTCGTTAATTTCTTCCGTGAAAAATAATCGTCCCAGTGGTGAAGTAAAGGAATGGCTAAAGAAACAGGACGCCTATACTATTCACAGCCAGGCCGACACAAGTTCCTCGATTACATTAAAGAGAACAATGTACCTCAAGTGCTATTTGGGGATCCTAAACGTCAAAATGTACCAGACGTAAGTAAATCAGATGTGGAGAGTGACGTCGATCCTAAATCAAAGTTAATAGCGCCTGCAACAACGTCCAAGCAAGAGGGTTCAACGCGAAAAACACCGAAAACAACGCAAAGATCGATATCGAAAATAAAGGGTATTTCTGGCTGGGAGCGTCTTAAACTTTAACATAGGAGAATGAATTTGGACGCCATCTATTATGACGTTGCTCACCCTTCAGGCTTCGCCGGCGTAAACTCGTTAATTTCTTCCGTGAAAAATAATCGTCTCAGTGGTGAAGTAAAGGAATGGCTAAAGAAACAGGACGCCTATACTATTCACAAAACTGCAAGAAAAAAATTCCCTAGAAACAAATACATTGTTAGCAACATTTTCGAATTATGGCAAGCTGATCTCTGCGACATGCGCAGTTTAGCCTCACACAACGACGACTATAATTTTATTCTAACCGTAATTGATGTGTTTAGTAAAATGGCCTGGGCGATGCCTCTTAAATCTAAAACGGCTACTTCAGTAATAAACGCATTTCGTGAAATATTTGCTGAAGCCGGTAACACGCCCATAAATTTACAAACCGATAAAGGCAAAGAATTTGTTGCTAGAGCCGTACAGAATTTTTTCAAACAACACGATATCACGTTTTATGTGACGCAAAACCCCGATGTTAAAGCATCAGTCATTGAGCGTTTCAATAGAACATTAAAAACCAGAATGTGGCGCTATTTCACATACTCTAATTCATACAAATACATAGACGTATTACAAAATTTACTGACTTCGTATAACAACCGCTATCATTCAAGCATCAAGATGGCACCCTCCTCAGTAAATGATGGTAATATACTGGAAGTGTGGAACAATCTGTACAGAAAGGGGATGGGAGTCGACAGGAAGCCTAAATATAAAGTGAACCAACATGTAAGAATTAGTAGAACGAAGGACGCATTCGAGAAAGGATATGAAACTAATTGGAGCGGCGAAGTGTTTATAATTAAAAAAGTGATTCTTAGAAAACCACCTGTGTACGAAATAGTTGATTTAAGCAACGATACGATAGAGGGCGTCTTTTATGAAGAGGAATTACAGCCAGTGACTTTGGATGATAACGCTTTGTTTAAAGTCGAACAAGTGTTAAAAGAAAGAGGACACGGTCAGCGCAAAGAGTACTTTGTAAAGTGGCGAAATTATAACGACAAGTTCAACTCTTGGATTCCTGCAGCTAATCTTCAGCAACTATGAATACAGATGAAGAATTTTATCTAACATTACTTAGCAATAGTTCTACGAGCTATTTTCCAAATAACACCACAGCACAATTCATAACACAGCTCCCTAAACGAATAAGGTTACCGGGGCAATGGGTTACAGGTATTGCGGAAGTGCAATATCCATGCTCCTTTTTGGCCGTGACAGATACAGAAAATCTAGTCTATTATCGCACAGAAATACCTAAAGTGCAAGCCGGAGAAGAAACGTATACTGAGTTGAAAAAAGTATTGCAAAACGCTAATTCATATTTTAAAAGTGATAGAGAGCAAATTTACTATGGTAGCGATGGATGGCACGTAATCTGTATTCAGCCCGGCAATTATGAAAACATTGAACATATTACAGCCGAAATTAACAATCACAGGTTATTAGAAAAGTTGCTGAATTTTCAATATAATAGAGTAACAAAACGCGTGTCTCTTGAAATTAAAACGTCGTCATTGAAAATGCTAGGATTTTCACAACGTCTGGCCTTACAACTTGGTTATAAACCTGATATAAATATAGCTGAAGCACCTGTACCAAGCCACCCCGCAAATATCTGGGTTGGTTTACCATCACAAATGTTTATTTACTGCGATATTGTGGAACCACAGCTTGTAGGAGATGTCTTGGCTCCGCTTCTTCGTATTGTTACCGTGACCTCTGATAATTATAATTAGGGTTGCCACAAAGACGCCATATTTTCGCCGACTCATTATATAAATGTCATGAAGAGGGAATTTGAGAATATCGAGATAAATATAAGGACCGAAACGTCGGGTGTGATGCCATTCGAGTTTGGAACGTTGAGTTTAAAACTACACTTTAAGAGGATACAGTAGCTGCTATGGATTGTCCTTACCAACAATACTACACCAATCAGGCAGGTCAAGGCGTTGGAGCTATCTACAGAGGAGCAGCCTACCAGAGAGGTCATGGTATCGGAAGCTTTTTAGGCGGAATATTTCGTAGTATCCTGCCTCTTTTTAAAACCGGTGCTAAAGTTGTTGGAAAGGAAGCTTTAAGGACAGGCGCTAACATTTTAGGAGATGTTAGTGAAAGTCGACCGCTAAAAGAAGCGTTCCATAACCGTGTACAGGAGGCTGGAAAGAATCTCAAACGTAAAGCCGACAGAAAAATAGATACTCTAATGGAAGGATCGGATATAAAAGGCAACGCACTCTGAATTACAATCAGTCTACAAGAAAAAACGCTAAGCAGAAGCTGGTCAAACCCGCATACGCCGATATCTTCACCAGCAAGTAGTTTTCACAATGGCGTTTTTGCATGCGCAGTCTTGTGAGTGTGTTAAATCAGAGTTAGATTTATTCGCTCTGCCCGCAACTCAAACCAGTATCGAAAATGGACAATGGATTTTTTACAAACCGCTTTCCTCGCTTAATGACGATGCACCGATTGAATTTATTGTGCCTGGAAACGGTAACGATTATATCGATTTAAGTCAGACCATGTTATACATTACTGCTAAAATTGTTAAACAAGATGATACACCATTAACCGACAAAGAGGTTGTAGGCCCTGTTAATAATTGGATGCACTCTATGTTTAATCAAGTTGAGGTGTATTTGAATCAGAAGCTTGTGAGCCCGCCAAACAATACATACGCATACCGTTCATACATTGAAAATCTGCTGAATTACGGCAATGGTGCTAAATCAACCCATTTAACATGCACACTATGGTACAACGACACAGCCAATAACATGGATGACATCACTACGCATAATGAAGGATTTGTAAAGCGGAAATTTTTTACTGCTGCAAGTAAGCAAGTCGAAATGATGGGACATGTGCATTCCGATTTATTCAATCAAGAAAAATTTCTTATAAACGGAGTTGAAATGAAAGTCAAATTTATCAGATCCCGAGATTCGTTCAATTTAATGGCAGACGAAGGATCTACATTCAAAGTGAAAATTAGTGATGCCAGCTTACTAGTGAGAAAAATGAAAATAAACCCGTCTATTTTACTAGCGCATACCAAAGCTTTGGCGACTGCGCCTGCTAAATACCCCATTACAAGATCCGATGTTAAAGTGTTAACTATTCCGGCTGGTGTGCAAAGAAAATCTTTAGATAATATTTTTCTGGGGCAATTACCAAAACGATGCATTGTAGGTTTTGTATCGAATAAAGCATTTAACGGCCATTATGCAGCAAACCCTTTCAATTTTAATAACTACAAAATCAATTATTTCTCCCTATACATCGACGGTCAACAAATTCCTTCAAAACCTCTACAGCCTGATTTTTCTAAGAATGGCATGTACGTTCAAGCATATCACACACTATTCTCGGGTAGCGGTATACACTTCCTCAATGAAGGCAACGCTATAAAACGTGAAGATTACCCTTATGGCTACTGTCTATTTGCTTTTGATTTAACCCCCGATCTGGCTGCAAATGCAACAACACACTGGAACCTTCTTAAAAATGGCGCTCTACGTTTAGAGGTGGGTTTTCAAAACGCGTTAGAAGAAACTATTAATTGTCTAGTTTATGCAGAGTTCGATAACGTCGTAGAAATTGACAAACACAGAAATGTGCTGGTGGATTTTAGTAGTTAAAAACCAACAACAGTTTTTTAAAATTTAGTTATGCTCAAACATTTCGTCAGTATGGACAGTGCCTTCGTAGATCTGCAAGGGTTCCGTGGTGATAAGAAACAGTTTATTCCGAAAGAAGTGGCTGTTATTTCAGCAGATGGCAACCAGTTAGCAATTTTCGTTTTAAAACCTCCTGCAAAATATGACACTCTGCCCTATTTCGTTAAAAAAGGCATAAACTATCTGGAGCAAAGACATCACGGTCTAACCTGGGATTCTGGTACTATACATTTTGATGAATTTGAAGCAGAGCTAGCACGAGTTCTCAAAAAATTTGAAAAAGTGTACGTTAAGGGCCAAGAAAAGAAGGAGGTTCTAAGTTTTCTGAATAAAATCGTCGTAAATTTGGAGGATCTCGAGTGCCCGTCTTTAAAAGTTTTGCGAAAAACTACTGCTGCCGTACGTTGCCTCAATCACAACATCCGTTCGCCTGTATGTGCATTGGAAAACATACTAATTTTATCCGACTGGTGGCGCAATGAATACACTGGAAGTTCAGAAAATATTGCAAACAATCCCGAGTCTGTTGAATGTGAAACGCTATGTTTTTGCTTCTGATCAACTCCCTACAAGAATTGCAAGACCTGTGGCAATCATCGTCAACACAGATCCAGCAAACCGACCTGGACAACATTGGAATGCAGTGTATATAGACCAATATGGATATGGGGAATACTTTGATTCATACGGCCGCCCTCCAAGCGGTTATCATTTAAAATTTTTACAACAAAATTCAATCAGCTGGTCTCATAATCCAAAAATTTTGCAAGATTTTAGCTCTAACGTTTGCGGCATATACTGTTTAATGTATTTATATTTTAAAATGAATGGTGCATCTATGATAAGTTTTGTAAACCTGTTCACTGATAATTTAGTTTCTAATGACACATATGTAAAAGCACTATATATCCAATACTTCACCTTAATAAACTTGTTTAATGTTATTTAGAAAATAAAACACAAATAGTTTGTAATTAAACATATTTTTATTATACACAAAATATTTAATAAATGTATTTACAATATTCGGTTGTTTATTTACAAAAATTAACAGCCTCTTAAACCTAGCATGCAAAATAAAACTAACATGCAAATAAAACTAACATGCAATTAAAATCTAACATGCAGTTAAAGTTAGCGCAAATTGAGCCATGTGACAATAAGTGCAATATTTAATGTACGTTTTGCGACAGTCGTGGTTAGTTTTCTAAAATGATTGAAATTAAATATTATGAAACCAATTGCCACAAAGCGGGTCTTATGAAATGTGAACACTAACCATACGTCGAAAATACGTACGAACAAATAAGCAATTACATGTAAACATAATGCATAAATCAAAAATTAGTTTAAAATACTTTTGTTTTACAAAAATATGTGGCTACAAGTGCAATAAGTTGTTGCATAAAAACATCATAAAAGTTAAAAATGACAATACAAAATATAGAATATTGTTATAAAAACAGTTGATTATAAAAATAACGAAACTATACGCAATATAGACACTCATAAAAGTTAAAAAAAAAAGACAATACAAAATATAAAATATTGTTATAAAAACAGTTGATTATAAAAAGAACGAAACTATACGCAATATAAACACTAGTCTGCTTTAAACCCATAAGGTAGGGTATCAAAACTATCTTCAACACGCCTACGTTTAGTATACTGAACCCTATAAATTTTCTTTTCGGGCTTAGATATGACTTGATACATCCCTGTACGGGCAATTTTCCGGTCGGTCTCTACATACGTCGCGGAGGCATTGTCAAGAACCATGCTCTTAAGGGTATCAAAATTTACTTTTTCTGCATTTTTGTAGTTTAAAGTTATGCCTTTTACTTTACATACAAATTCGTAAGCGTTTTTATTGGTCGAGAAAACCTTAAATGCATAGTTTTTAGGCCCCCCGCTAACAAATTCCGTAATAAAGCTACCTGGCCCATATTCCCTCATCTCATCCGTCATATCCCCCAAAAAATCGCCCACAGGAGGTACCCATTCACCAGGCTTTTGGGTCAGCAATATGGAATCGGTATCAAAATACAAAACGCGCTCCCCTAATTGTTCCAAATATTTATATAATTCAAGTCTTGCATTGGCTGTGGTGTATGCAGCCAATACAACATTGACCGTTTTGAGCGAAACTATTCACTCCGCAGGTCTATCCCAGATTACAATTATCACCTCCTCATCGACTATCATGATTGAATGAACCTGTATTGAAGGATCAGTTAGCATTTTAAAAAAGTCATAGGAATCTGAAAGAATGCTTGTCTGCATCAAATTCTCCCTTTGCCCAAATTTGCCCCAGAATGCATTTAAATTTAATTTTGAACTGTAACGCATGCCAGAATTCAAACAAATTTTATCCTTTTCTAAGGTTACACCTTCTCGTTCTAAATATTCGGCTAAATATTGATCCTTGGCGTTTTCGTTGTTACACCAAGCAGGCCACCCACTACATTCCTGTTTTGATTTTAAAAAATTATCGACATATCCCGAAAATAGACCGCCTGTTTTACTATCCCTGTTATATTGCACAATATCGTACGCCCATATTTCATGAAACTCGAGCACACGGTATCCCAGTTGAACAGCTTTTTTTAGTTCATCGGACACATATGTACCGGTAAACTTGCGCGAGTCTTCTGCATGGATGCAGTCACCAGGGAAGCTGGTTTCGGCACATAACCTGCATAACACAAACATTAATTTGCCATGCATTCGGAGGGGTAAAACTGGATGATAAAGATTTTGAGGCGGCAATACAGTGCATTTAATTAATCCATCGATTGAATCGAGAGGAAACTGTCTACACTCCGCATCACCAACGTATACTTTAGGATGGCCTACAGGATACTTGCCATATTTATTAACGAAAGGATAAAGACTACAAACATCGAAATATTTTATCTGCTCGTTTTCCTGGCATCTATAATGAAGTTTTACAGCATTAGTACGCCCCCCAAAAAAACTCTCTCGCGGATTTAACGGGGTATTTCTAATAATGTCGTGATTGTTTAAAAAATTAGCTGCATTATGATTATATTTCAAAAATAAATTAAATTCGCATTCCCACATTTCTACAAGCGTATAACCAGCCCTTCTAATTCTCGAGGCAGATGCTTCTGTTGCCTCACGACGAACAAACATTGTATCATTTTTCACGTTTGCTAAATCGACGGTTTGGTCAGGGTAGCATTGCTCACAGCCGTGGAAATAGCAACCGTGAAAATTATAAACAGTATTCGTTTCTGCACAAAAACCATCTACCAAAAGACCTTCAGGCAATCGAACTTCTCTATTATTACCGGCATGTTGAATGGCGATACCTTGTTCGTACCCTACCCATAAAAGCCATTTAATTGCAATCGTCGACTGCCTGTCAGCTAATCTGTATCCGCCTGGTGGAATAATTGCTATAGTGTTTTCTGTCAAAAAATTTCGTCTGTAAACTAAACTGCAACAGCCAGCTATTGTGTTACACTCTCTAAAAGGATCTACCCCATTTTCTTTGTTATAACGTGTCCAAAACTGTATACAAGCCTTGCGCAATATATCGACATCTTGAATACAGTATTTGACTATTGCTTCTTGCATGTCAAATACTACATTCTGTGCAATTTCCGAATTATACCACGCAAGGAAAGTTGTTCGATCCATAGGAGACATTTCATCGGCCATATAGTAATGAGTTGGGGGTAATACTCCAATATAATTTTGATTCTCTAACTTGTTAAATAAATGGGGAAAGTATCCTTTTGTAGCTTCAAAATTAAATGTTTTGGGCAGCTTAGCTAATGCTACAGGCAAAAAATTTAAAGAGTATAAATTTAACATTGGGACAGGTGATACACATTAATTTTGTACCGGTGGCAATAATTTTCGGGGCCCACTTTTTCTGATGCTTTACAATATGCTGCATAATAAAAGAGCCATCATATCCTTTCATATTATGCGCCAGGGCAAAAACGTTAGCGATATTGGATAATTTAGAAATATATTCTAGCAAACTTTGAACGGGATTATTTTTAAACACATGTTGACGAGGACCGCAAATGTTACAAGACTGCTCGATATCACCAAGATTAATACAAGAATTGCATACATTTTGCGCGACACATAAATTTGGCTCATGCAAAAAAACATTAGGTTCACCTTCCAAAGCCGTCTCCTGTCTTGCCTCAAAATCATAAAAAACGAAAATAAACTTTTTAGGCAATTTAGGACTCTTTTTCTTTGCCATATAACATAAATGACGGGTTGGCATTTCTTTCGCGCAGGTATGGCAATATTTTACACCACACGTATGACCTTTCTTGTTGTTTTGCCAGTATGTCATGAGACATACTCCACACCTTTTTAAAATGCTGCACAAAGACTTTACATGTTCGTCAAAACATTCCCGCCCACGAAAATCCCTATTACAATTATTACAAACGATTGCATCCAAAAACAGGTTACAGGGCGGTTTTGAATGACAACATGGGCAAATATAAGGGCAATTTTTGTGTCTCTGCTTACTATTGGTGCGGGTTAAACAAAATTCGCAGAAAAAAGCGGTTGCAAAAGCCGAAGTTAAACTGGTTATTACATTGTAATGTTGATCCTCCAATAACAAATTTAATACTTTTTTGTTGTGCCCCCTAGGTCCCTCGTAATATTTACTGGCGCCAATACGTGAATTATAAACGACAATGGTATAATTAGCTAGATACAACTGGAATTGTTCCAAGTGCTCGCGTGTTGCTCCATTGATTAGATTAACACCGACATTTTCACAAAGCTCATAACATTTCTGTGTCAGGATTGGATGACCTGCTTTGAAGGAGCGCAGATCTGGCTCATTATCTACCCAAGCTTTGGCCAGAATAAGAGCTCGGGCAAGACAGTAATTATCATCATTTACAACAGTTAATATACCATGTTTCCTTCGAGAAAATTCCTCAAAACTAACGCCAGTCATTCTGATACGCCCATATCCAACAGGCAAAGTGATTCGGTTTACATGCAAAGTCATTTTATCGTGGGCAAAAAACTTAGCGTTAGATTGAAGTATTTTCTCCAAGGTCGACATTACAACACCGGCGTTGAGTTGGTCAACACGACGAAAAGAAATGCCTATCGGCTTGTCTGCAAAATTATCGTTCCTTAAAACTAGACCTATCTTATCAGAAGCCGATGCTCCCCTGGTGATATGTGTGATGATCTCATCGAATGCATTCTGTAAATAAGGGTTTCAATAAGTTAAAACGTCTAGCTCACCATATTTCAAAATATTAACTGAGTATATAACGTTGCAAATGTTTGAAATAATTAAACTATCAATTTCAAATCTGTAAAACAGCGCTATACAGCCATGAATTTAGAACATGTGACTAAAAAATAAAATATAAATCCATTTAAAATCAATAAATAACTTGCGGCGTAAATTTAGAGTGGTTGTTTTCAATATACAATATTTTATACTTACATTAAGCCATATGACAGGGTTGCTCGTCGCAGCCTCTACCTCGTTGAATTTGAAGGTCAAGGTGAGAGCTTCAGTGTTGAACTTCTTTATCATCTTGCGACCTTCACCCATCAACGTAATATACTGAAGTCTTTTCACCGACGACGGTTTTGCAAGAACCAACATGTCCGCAGAGGTCGATGGCTTTGGGTTATTCATCTGTTGTAAATTAAAAAAGAAATATGTTACTATCACTTCACCGTAAAATTACTTGTGTGGCCCAAACGGGTTTTTATTTTAGCTTGCATAAATCAAAATTTTCTAATGGCCGATTTAAATATAAAAATGACGGTTATACTTACATTTGCCGATGAAATGACCAGGGACGATTGACGCGTATCTTCGTCCAAACAACGTTTATTAGAACCAGTAGACGTAGATGCCCCATCCTGTAATTTGTGATTTATATGAGTATTATTTAAGTAACGACACCTATGTGATGATTTGAAACGGCTAACGACAAATGAGTTTTAAACTAATAGGTTTTAGAATTGTTGTTACAAAAATGTAGGAAACTTTCGCACATTTAAAAAATAGCTCTGCAAAACTTACAGGTGCTAACATTTCGCCAATTGCAGAAGTCCTTGGGGTAGGTCGTTGCTGCCCCGCATGGCCGGTCTCCAACATGGCGGATGAAGTAGATGGCCTTGGATTATTCATCTGCTGTAAATTAAAAAGAAGTATGTTACAATCACTTCACCGTAAAATTACATGTATGGCCCAAACGGGTTTTATTTTAGTTTCATGAATCAAAATTTTCTAATGACCGATTTAAATATAAAAATGTCGGGTATACTTACATTTATCGATGAAATGACCAGGGGCGATTGACGCGTATCGTCTTCCAAACCACGTTTAGCAGAAGGCCCCGTCGACGTCGATGCTCCATCCTACAATTGTAATTTATATTAGCTTTTTTAAGTAACGGCTCTATGTGCTATTTTAAATCGACTAACGACAAATGAGTTTTAAACTAATAGGTTTTCAGAATTGTTGCTGCAAAATGTAGGAAACTTTCGCACATTTAATAATTTTCTAAAAATAGGAAATATATTTTTACTTACCGATAGGGAGGCAAACGACTGCTTGGCACGAATTCTTCCGACGGCTTGACACAATTCGAAATAAGTATGAAAATACGACGGTTCCAGAACTACGCCCTCGTTAGTTAGTTTATGCTGAATTATTTTAAAGGCTAGTAAAACAAATTCCTCATTTGTATATAGCCCGTTCTTGAAATAATCAAGAATTTGGTAGGCAGTTAACTCGGATATGTTCATCGTTGCAGATGAAAAAGCAATTCACACACTGTAGCACTTACACTCACGCTTTCAAAAGATAGCTGGCACTTGCACTACGATGCGTCTTCAGGTGAGGAATGTGTCGGAATGAACGAGGTATGCTCGCCTTGCAGTGATTTAGGCAGGAGAAAGCGGTTCGCGAAAGCGCTGGAGGGCAAACCGTTACGTTTCACTGGAACAAACAAAGGAGCCTCGCCACCAAGGTTGTTTAAATGAACAAAACACATGTCTCGACCTGTTTTAAAAGTTTACAACGGTCAAATTTATGAATCAGCTTTCGCTATATAAAATAAAAGTAATTATCGCGGGTTCGCTGATTTATTCGCGGATTTCGCTGTTTTAATTATAAAATAAAGTCATTATTTCATATAGCTTTTCAAATTTTCTGCGGTCGAATGGAAATTAACCACTGAGGGAATGGAAATTAACCAGAAACTTGGGACAACGACTATATTGCAAATTATAAAATTATTATTAGTAACAAAGCTGTTGCATATATAATTTTTTTAAAATTGTGTCTGCCTGTAAACACAATATGTTAAACATTCCCTATTCTCATAATATAAATTTTTGAAAAATAGTTTGTTTCAACTCGAACGGTGTGACGGCACAGCTGCGAAATGACGTCTTGTTCATTTCCTATATGTTCAACAGACCTCGATAGCGCAACGGTAAGGTGCTAAGACTGTTAACCAGAAAACTAGGGTTCGATTCCCACTCGGGTCCGCCGCAAATAGATTTTTTAAATTTAAATATTTCCACGAGTGAATGCAAGAGAGAGACAGCAGCTTCGAAGAGCGAAATAGATCTATCAGTTTGAATTTCAAATATTTCCGCGAAAATTAAAAACAACCGCCGTGAGAAGTGCGCGCGCACCAAGATGGCCGACGCCCCGGGAAATTCAAATCCAACAAATTAAACTTAGAAAAAATCGGAAAAAATTCAAATTTCAAATATTCCCGCCAGAAATCCAAGATGGCCGCCGAAGTCCGGCGCGTAATTCCAGAAGCAAATTAAAAAATCTAATGCGTAATTTAATCAGTAGCACATATGTAAATTAATTAGATCAAACCGCGAAATTAATTAGATCAAACCGCGAAATTAATTAGGTCAATCCGCGAAATTAATTAGGTCAATCCGCGAATAAAACCGCGAAATCCGCGAATTAAACCGCGAATCCGCGAATCAAATAAAAAGTGGAGGGGATAAGTGTCCTCATTCTACTTCGGTATCTGCCCCTGTGTAGCTTCTATATTTCTTTGTCTAGGTAGTATAAAGTGAAATCGTTTTATGCCAGCTCGCATTGACCAGGTGTAGCTTCTTTATGGGGGGTGTTGGAATAGGGTGTTGATTATTACAAGGTCATACTTCACACATAATTTTATTAGATGATCGTATCGATTGTTTTTGTATCCTAGACCATATTTTTCTGCTATGAGTTCTCCGGTTTCTTCTACTACGATTGCATTTTACACCTTTGCTATGATCGGATTTTCTTCTTTTTATTCTCTGTCCTGTTTACTTTCTCATTAAAATACATTCTCCATATTTTCCATTTACCGCTGCTATGTTTAGTAATTTATATTCTCTGTATCATTTGGCCATTTTACTTCTCAGAGACCAAGGCTTAACATTGTTCTTACGTTCCATATGGCAATTCTTCCTGACTTAATTTTGTTTTCCCTCCTTTAGTGATATTCTCCTGGGAATCCGAATACGGCACCGTTTTACTTTGTGATAATTTCACAATCACATCCACTGCTGCTTTTTTCTTAGGATGTTAATCAGGTGGTTTCCCGTTGCCTGCTTAATTCTACACTGTTCTTCTTCCCTCAAGGCAACCCCGGGACAATAGAGTGCCTTTCCCCAAGGAATATTCGGATTGAAAGCTTATCCTGGCCTTGGTTCGAATATTCAGCCGCTCCTGACATGAAGAACAGATGCTAGTTTTTGATTCGCCCTGGGTGATTTAATTCTCCCGTGTCCGTCATATCTGACGATCATTCTCCTATCCACCATTTGAGAAAGCAACCGATAGGGGACAAGCAACTCCTTACCAGGTTGCCTTAGATAAAAAAAATAGTCGGATTAAAAACAAGAAAAACAGATTTTTGGAATTTTCTCAGAACTACGATTTTGCGACATATACCTTTTTTTTCATCGATCTTGATTTAGTTTAAACGCCTTTTATTGCATTAAACTAAATTTATTCTTGGGGAATTTTCCTAATTTTTTATACATCACTTTATAAATGTTATTTTATTGTTACACTTTGTATCAGCATTGATATCTATTGTTAGTAACTCAATACTTAACATTACTTTTGGTTAATATTAGAAACAATTAGATTCATTAAGTAATAAGTAAAGATTAAATGAACATAAAAATTCCATAAAATTGGAAACAGTCACAATTGTAGCTTCACTTCCCTTAAAATGTTGCATCATGAAGATAATGTAAAAAGAGATTATGCTCCGTTTATGTAGCATAACGCTTTTTAGCCTTTTTAGCTGGCCCCGCTTGCTTTATGCGTTTTTGACACCCCTGTCTGAACGCCGTAACTTTGGAATCCTGAAATGGTTTTGGTCATCCTTGAAACGCAGACTTCGGAATATCGATCCGTTGTCCTACGTTTTTGAGACACATTATTCGAGTTTCCGCTGCACCTGCAGCGATATGTTTTTGTTTTCTCTTGTCGCATCTTCGCTTCGATCTCTACTTTCATCTTTCAAGCTGTTTAATTTTTAGGCCGTTTGTTGATTAGACAAAATTGGTGTCCTTTTTTAATGTTCACTTACATATCGTGGATTTATATAGGTCGTACCTATCAAAGATTATTGGCTTTGCTTTGGCCAACGCGTTGGTCGCTAATTTCCGCAGCGCTGCGGTTTAAATTGCAACCTTTTAAATATGTGCACGCTTTCTCTATTTTATTCTTGGTTGTAATTAAGCACTCCTGCCTTTAGCTTTTAGTTTTTGGGAGTCGATCTGTTGGCTGGTATTAGCTGCCGAATTAGCAGTTTTCCTGTCCTATTTGCCAAGAGACCCTGTTGCGACTCCGCTTCGGATTCTTAGAAATTACAATTGCCCGCTATATTTTACTTCGTCAACGCCGTCTTGCGATTCAGGGAGTATTAACACACGATCTCATACCCAGCAAGGTAAATAAAATTTACATAATTACTGTTAACTATTTGGCATCACCTTCGGGTTAATCAGAAATCACCGGTACCATTACTGAAACACTTTAAACTTTTACGTATGTGGTGGTATGGTATAAGTTGCTTGTCTGCAACATCGCCTTAACGGTGCAATTAGCATAATTTGTTTACTTTCTTGCGTCAACGTTGTAATTTTACTTGCTTGCGTCATCACCACGAACTGGTATAGTACTCTCCCATATGGCGCTTGTTTGCTACATTTTTATAATTAGCATACCTTGTTGTGCTTGTCTGCTGCTCTGTAATTTGTGGTCGCAATATAGTGCGCCGCTATTGAGATAGTGATTCCGTTTGAACTCTGTTTCAGGTTGTAGCGAGTCAGCTACGCATGATATCTTAGTGAGTTTAAAAATTCTTGCGAGCTTATGGACTTATCGGTTTTATAAAGACTTTTTAGCGCCCCCTGATAATTTTAAATATCTTCTATTATTAACAGAAATATAATAAATGTACACCGTCTTCACTGTAGCTAGTCGGCTCTCTGGTACCTCCATGTAGCCTGAGCGATCGTTTTGGTACGATTTGAAGTTGGTAAGAGTCATTGAGAAACTTTGGTTTGGGGCTAAGTCTTGCTTAGTATTTGCTGTTCGTAGCAATTAATATGTAAAATGCTTGAAATTAAAAAAAGTCCAAAATCTATGAATTACAGAACAGGCTTTGGAAAATTAAACATTAACTACCATAAATTCGTGGTGCAGAAGTATCCTACCACCATTTTGAAAATGTGATTTCCAGACATTCAAAGTAAAATCAATCGTTAAAATTTATAAACTGCATATGGTTCCATGGAACCGAAATACATTATAACTGTCTAAATGTTTTACTTTATTTGTAAAAAGAATCACAAATTGCGACGAATATTCCTCAAGATTTAATGAACAAAATTTAGCTGTAGAAAAATTAATCCAATTAAAACTACACTAAGAGCATTACATGACAGTCAACGTTCCACTAGCCCTTATTAATGTATGAAAATGTTACTTATTTTTATTTAAAGTTATAAACAGTTTCAACTTTGGTATTTATTAATCAAACCAAATCTAGCCCTACCAAAAGAGGAAAACTCAGAAATTAGGCAGCTAATTGCTATGTACGCGCTAGAAAATTACAAACAGTGAGACGCGAGTCGTTGTTGCTCATTCGTGTGGATAATTTGGCGGAGCAGGATATTTCTGCTGGTCCAACGATACCTAACGCATAGCTCACCAGCGAGTTCATTGTCATGTAGGAGGCCATGGTCGCGTCGCGGTGGTGAGCGTCTATTTCTAGCTCCACCACTGCATCTCTCCAATTCAATATTTACGCCGTTTCCGTAAACCAGCGAGCTTTTACCAACAGCTGCACTTAAATAAATAAGCCCGCGGCTTAGCAGAAATTATTGGACAATTTTTTATCGGCCCTGGGTTGCTAGAGAAGGACGCCTGGGTATTCACCCTTCCGCAGCTATTTTCACTCCTCGCAGTGAACTGTAAACTATTCGATCTAGTTTATGTCTGGTGAACGAAACGATTTCACTTTATATTTGGAACGATTATTTTATAAAATGGTTATGAGTCAGCGCACAGCGACTAGAAGCTGAAACCTTTTGTTGTCGCAAACGAATATCACTTCAAAAGGTTTCCACGAAGAGCCATTGCAGTGTGACGACGCCCCTTTCTGTCAACTGCAGCCATTTGGTAACACGTTCTTCATTTCAACTTCTTTGAAAATTCTGGAAACCGCAAGAAGAATGGACGTCTTCGGGTCCTGCTTGCGTAACTTCGAAAGTTGTGGTTTTCATTCATAAGGAGCTATAAACAGATTTGCATGCGTAGCGCTGGAGCAGTTAATGAAAACGGGACATAAAAAGCTGTGCTAGAATGAGCTTTCGACGGAAGCGAACAAAAACAAACCAGGAGCACGTGTTGCGGTTCCTGCTGTACTGCAACGACCACAGGATGTATATAATGTGCGTAAATGCTTCGTCCTCATCTGCAATGTCCATTGGTTAATGAACTTGCATTTTTTGTTTCATCATATGGCGTTTTGCTAGCACCAGGATATACCATTTGGGTTTTGGGTTACCACCTTGTAATGAGATTCAATGGTATTACTTTCGTAATCTTTCCTGTGTCTCGGATGTTTCCGTATGAGTGCATCCTGTGTCATTAGTTTAATTTTGTTAAAAAAATTTGGGACAGAATACACAGGATTTATGTCAGTTCTTCGTATATTTTTCCAAACTTTCGAGTTGACATTAACCAATTTATGAATACCGTCAGACCTAATAGTAGTTTCCACTGGAAAATATAATCGTACATAAATATGATCCTTAAAGCAAACTAAGCAAAACTGAACACAAAACTGAAGCCACTGACGTGTAAACGCGAAGTCAACAAGTAAAAAGTATTCCAAACTCCTGACATCGAAGTGTTACAAAATATCTAGAAGTCTGTGGTGTATTTTGGCAGCAGCTAAAGTATACTTTTCGTAATCCGCTATCGCGGAGTGCAGGCCTTCGCAGCGCAATTGCCGTATAGGCTTACTCCAATTTGTAACCGCATTAAATAAACATAATATAGTACTCGCATACATTGACTTTAATTAAATATTAGTGCAATCAGTGGCGGATTTGCCCTAAGGCCCAGTAGGCGCGGGCCTAGGGCGGCCAGATATTAAGGGCGGCAAATCGTGCCAAAAAAACTCACTGTTGATAACAAGATTAACAAGAAATAAATCAAATGCAAAGTATCTTAATATATTAAAGGCTCGCCTACCTTATGATTATAATCTTCCTAAATCACTATTTTTGCGTATTCAAAGTATAAATAATTTCGTACATATAAAATAGTTCGTACGTTTAGTTTAATATAAAGTGATCTAGGAAGAATAGGTAGGTACCTATTGTTATTACGCGTGTGTCACGCATGCTCGTCGCGCGTGGGTCGCGCCACGGCGAGACAAATACAGGTGAAGAGATGCAACAAAAGAATGGTTCGTGAAAATTTTAGAATAAATACTTTTTTGGTAGTAATTGATACATTGTCAGAAGAACTGAAAAGACGCCGGGATGCTTATGAATTACTCTACAGTAAATTTTACTTTATTACTAACCTGACGAATCTAAGCATCTCAGAAGTCGAAGATAACGCCAAGGCATTGCAAATGATTTATTCTACTGACTTAGAAGAAAATTTTATAGAAGAATGTCTTCATTTTCGTTCTCACTGCAGCATAAAAAATGAGGAGCGAAAGAGTGCAGTCAGTTTGCTGAAATGGTTACGAACCGAAGGTCTTCAAACCATTTACCCAAACGTGGATATTGCTCTTCGTATGTGTGTGTGTACACCCGCCAGTAACTGTACAGGAGAAAGATCGTTTTCTTGTTTGCGCAGAGTTAAAAACTATTTACGCACAACAATGACGGAGCAGAGGTTAAACTATCTTGCTCTGCTTAACATAGAAGCTGATTTTGTAAGCAAATTGGATTGCGATGATTTAATAAATGATTTTGCTGCGCTTAAGTGCAGACGAGTTTTGTAACACATTGTAAAACATTTATTAATAAACAAAACCTAAAACCGTTTTAAATGTTTTATTTAAATGTCCAATCATCCCTGAAACCTCGGAAAATATTATAAACTAGCAGCTTTTAGTTAACATTAACCAATTTTCTAAATCAATTAAAAATGGGCAATAAAGTAAATTCATTAATTATGTATCTAGTCTATATGATGGGTGCTGAGAAAGGGGCGGCACATGGCCTGGGGCCTAGAGCGGCTAGGACTGCAAATCCGCCACTGAGTGCAATATACCTACTACAAAGTGGCGACGAGGTATTTTTGCGTTTTAAAGTCGTTAGCAAACCATACAGTCCAAGTTTCTGAACGTTTTGTGAATTAGTCCACGCTCGCGCATCATGTCCACCCACGGATGACGATACAATAGGACATTTGCGAGAATTTTGCTTAAGCAGTTCGGGCTGGACAATTTTTAGAGCCCGTTTAGAAAACTACTTCAGTGCAAATTGCATTAAAGCCGATGGCGAGGATGCAAACAAAAGGAGAAGTATTTTGTTAAATGTTCTAGACGAGGCGACGTACAAACTACAAGCAGTTAGTGGACATCCTAAACAATCACTTCAAACCGCTGTATTTGCAGCTCGCTTTAGATTTTATACGGCCATGAAGTAACCCGACGAGAAGGCTAACCAGTGGGCCGCACGAATTCGAGGATTAGCGGTTGGCTGTGAGTTTGGAGAAGAGCTGAAGGTGTGCCTTCAGGACCGATTCATTTTTGGATTCAATAAGGAGCCAATTTTGGACCGACTTATGGAGGAAAAAGGTGACGGAAGATTTTGAAAGAATGGCAATTTTATCAGCGACCAAGATGGCGGCTCAGGAGATGCAAGCAACAATTATCAAAGAGGAGCCAGTTAATTTTCTAAGGAGAACCAACAATTTCCAGAGCGCAGGTCCTAGCGGAGGAAGACCAAGGCGCGAATTATGCGTGATGACCATTTATGCACGTGCTTGATAACAGCCCAGTCATATCATTGATGAGTCGGCTGCTGTCTTCCTCTGTATTATTTTATCTAAGTTTGTATCAGTTAGTTATTCACATTATTTCGCCAGTCTTGCTAGCATCCTGCATCCAACATTGCAAAACGCCGCTCGCTTCTAGCAAGCTCCGTCATTGTTTCTCATTTCGACTAATAAAGTTTTATTTGAATTAATAGCTTTTTTTTAAAAGTCGAAACGACGTTAAACCGAGTTAACTCGCGCACCACGTTTTCAGCCGAAATATCACAGAAACAGAAAGGGCGTCCCAAACAGGGAAGTTTGTGGCAGGGACAATCATACGAAAGATAAGTGTTTTTAAAAAATGCGATTTGTTTACGATGTCAGAAAGCCGGCCACATCGCGGCAATTTGTAAATGAAAACATTCCAGACAGTCCAAAATGTGATTCTAGTGAATACACTGCTCGCAATGTGACCGGTCACCATTACATTGAAGCAGATGGTGAAACTGAGAAGATCTCTATTGGTACAATGCCTCTGATAGTGCAATAGCGAAAGAACCTTTCACTATTTCTGTTACAGTTGAAAATGTACAACTGGAATTTCAAATTAATTCTGGTAGTGGTATCTCTTGTTTTTCTCGCGAATTATATCGTCAACATTTTAGTAATATTCTCTTGCAATTTTCAGATAAATGTTTTTATATTTTATAATGGTGTTAAAGTGAAACCTATGAGAGCTATGCAAGCTAAAATAATTTTCCTAGATAATCTAAAATATTTAGATTTCTATGTCATGGAAAATGACGGGCCTCCTATAGTTGGTCGGGATTTTTTGACGCTTTATAATATTGGATTTTCTAATGTTAACGATATACATACTGCTCAAGATAAATTAAACGAATTAATTAAAGAGTTTCATGAAGAGTTTTCGCCTGGACTGGGGCGTTTTAATAAGGGGATGGCAAAATTGTAATTTACGATACAAGCGCGTAAAGCTAGTCTTTAACCACGAGTGGGGCAGCGTTAAAACGCGAGTGAGCGAGTGACTAAAGATGCTTTACGCATGGGTATCGTACAATATTTTTTCTACGACCACTACTAAAAGTAGGCCTTTTGGCACTAGCTTGTTTCACTAAAAGTGAAGTTTTATAATTTAGCGTGTTTAAAGAGATCAGCTGTTTACTTTTAGCGCATGTGTGGTATAAAGTGAAGTGAGGTTATAAACCACAATTTCGAACTGGAAGTGAAGTTGTAAAGTTATTCTAGTTACTTGCCTGCATTGGAGGTGAAGTGTTTTTTAAACAATTAAAGCGTTATGTAATGAATACAGTCAGATATTTAGTATTAATAATTACCTTTGATAACTGACTTTGACAGTACTGGCTCCACAAACATTCACCTGCGCGTCAAGGGCTACTGTTTATTATGACATAAATTATAACTGTCGTAGATGCAAACCTTTGTTAAATCAACATTTATGGATCAATAACAGTCAATTTAAGGTCGTAGAAAATATATTGTATGCAACTCGTGCTAAAAGTGGTTTATGCACGAGACATGTTATGAAACTCAGCCTTCGGCTTCGTTTCATAATTTTCATGTCTCGTACATAAACGTCAACTTTTAGCACTTCTTGCATAAATAGCTATTATCTACGATAGAACCTAGAAAACACAGTAAATATAAAAATAATATTTAAATTTAAATTATGATTACTAGCAAGCGGTCATAATTTTGTGTGGCTAAAAATTTTAAAACACGTTGTTATTGACGATGTGCCTAATGCAATCTTTTAAACACGTTGCTACTGACGACGTGAACTAATGAAATCATGTTATTGAACAGTCGTTTTACAAACTGAAAACTGCCAACTAAAAGTCAATTTTACACACTGTCGTAGATTAATAAATTTAAAAAACCCAAATGTTGCTCCTAAATTTGTAAAAGCTCGACCAATTCCGCTGGCAATTAAAAATAAAGTTGAGGATGCATTTAATAGATTATTGTCTCTAGGTATCATTTCTCCTGTGAACTACAGTGCGTGGGCCACCCCAGTTGTACCTGTTTAAAAAAAAGGTTAAGTTCGACGTTAAGGAGATTTCAAAATTACGGTCTACCCAGAAGTAGAAGTAGACCAGTACCCTTTGCTGAGAATTAAAGAGCTTTTTAGCAGTCTTGAAGGAGGAACAGAATTTTCAAAGCTGGACCTGTCGCAAGCTTTTCAACAATACATGCGGATGATGCCACCAAAGAGCTACTAACCATATCTGCGCACAAAGGTCTATTTAGGTATAATCGATTAACATTTGGGGTTGCTTGTGCTTCTGCGAAATTTCCAAAAATTATGGATTCGGTGTTCAGTAGCTTATCGGTTATATATTTCAGGATGATATACTGGTAACATGAATAGGTTAAGACCAGCATTTAAAAAGTTTAAAAAGTTTTTAACTTTTTTAAAAGATGTGGGTTTAAAGGTTAATTTAGAAAAATGTAAGTTTTTCCAAGAGAAAGTAGAATATATAGGTTTTGTTATTGATAAAGAGGGCTTACACCCCTCCAAACAGAAATCAAAGGCTATAAAGTTAGAACCGGAACCTAAGAATGTTACTGAGCTAAAATCATTTCTCGGTACCATAAATTATTATGGTCGATTTATAAAAAATATGTCTACGATTCTAAGTCCTTTATATAATTTATTAAAATTGAATATTACATGGAATTGGACAAAAAATTGTAGTTTAGCGTTTAAAACGGTTAAAGATATTTTAGCATCCACGAGCGTTTTAGTTCATTTTAATCCTAAATTAGAGTTGAGGTTAACACTAGACGCCAGTTCTGTGGGTCTAGGTGCCGTTTCAAGCCATATATTTTCGTCAGGGATAGCAAAAACAATTGCGTTCTTTTCAAGAACGCTTTATAACGTAGAGGCTAATTATTCTCAAATAGAAACGGAAGGTTTGTCAATAGTATATGGTGCAATTAAGTTTAACATCTAACCAGTACTTGTATGGTAAACACTTAGTTCTGATGACCGACCACAAACCTCTCCTATCTATATTCAGTCGTAGCAGGTCCAAACCTCAATTTGCTGCTAATAGACTGAGAAAGTGGGCAGTCATTTTGTCTGGATATAGTTACACTATCGAGTACGTAAACTCTTCAAATAACAGCGCATATTGGCTCTCACGTATACCAATGGAAATGAAGGCTGCCGATCACAGTTTCGCAGAAGTAGATTTTGTTACTTCTTTGCTCATAATTCTGATGTAAAATTAAATTTTGATAATGTTAAATTAGCAACATTAAATGATCCTGTGTTAACTACTGTGAAAAATTTCATAAATAATGGTTGGTCAGAAAAAACAGATAAGGTGGAGTTGAAGTCATATTTTGCTAATCGATTCATTTTGTTTTATAAAACACGACTGTGTAATGTAGAACCACAGGTTGGTAATTCCGCTTAGTTTACAAACTAATATTTTAGCTCAAATACATTCTACGCATTTGGGAGTGGTGAAAATGGAAAAATAAGGTCGAGGTTACTTTTTGTTTCCTAAGATTCCTAAGACGGCGAAATCGAAAATATGGTTAAAACCAAACCTGGCATCCCAATGGACTGCCAGTTGATAACAGGCTAAAACAACAATTACGACAACGCGCCAATTTGTAACGGTACGAAACGGTATTTACGATAAACCAAAATAATGCTAAATGACTAGCGCCTAAGCTAACTCACAATCGGGAATGTAACTCATAGGAAGGCTGCCCCAGCCCGCTACAAAAGAGTTTACCGACTAACTTCAACGAGAGGGGGGTTCAACACGAGATAACACAAGGACAACAGCCTAATAAACGGTAAGCAGATCTAAAATGATAAGGCGCTATCGCTACCACAATTCAATACTAAGGAAAAATATGCTCAGGTGAACCCACTGAGAAAAAGTGGAAGCATAAATGAATTCACCTTTCAACTATACGCTTGGCAGTATTCTGGTCAGCGAGCCGGTTCAGCGTCATCGGACCTACCTTTCGAAAATTGACTTGAACAGCTGGCCAAACTCCTCTTACAATTGTAAAATACAATACGCAAATCGCATGCACAATAAACAAAGAAAACCACATTTAAATAGACATGAAATGTATTAGCAAAATATTTGAATATATAAAAGCATATAAACATATGAAATGGGTTAGCAAACGATAGTTATGTAAAGTGCGTAACGTCTTAATCTATAAAAAATATTCGGTAAACTTGACAACAACTATTGGAATTACTGAAAAACGATATGAACAGCAAACTATCGAAATACTGAATCAAATAACAGTAGGCAGAAACAGTATTCAACTAAACAAGTTGCAGTTGTGACACATTACAAATGCCACTACATAAAGTTAAACAGAATCATGTAAACTGACGGTAAATGAATTGTAATGACAGGTAAATAACTAAAATGGTTTAACAAATGCAAAAAGGCACACAGTAAAAGTTAAACGACCGCGACGTTACGTCAACTGTCCGATGCTTCGGCGAAACACACTGTATACGTTAAAATAGTACTGTCAAATTTAATACACCTTACAGTACCTTCAAAGAAGCTTGGCTTAGCTATACTCGGTGTCCTATGTTGCTGCGACGGCTGCTGTTTACAGATCCCGCAGAAGACACGTGAGGAGTAGTGCACCATAACGGGAAGCTGCTGGCTGAGCGGAACCACGGGGGTATAATCCAGTACTGAAAGCGGCATCGAAGCACGCACGGTATGGAAGAACGGTAAAAAAAAGCGATAGCTTCTCGAAACAATGATAAGCTGCTAATGAGTTTCCACAGATAGTCCGTCAAACGACGTAATATGAGCGCCACTCCCCGATACGAAAGACTCGAGGCTTACATTAAACGACAACAATATCCAGTTCGCGCGGCGGCGAGAGCTACCACGTGCAGTTCATAAAGAGTCCAAGAAATGCGAACACACGAACGAAACAAAACAGGCGGTACACATCCCACACACACCAAGGTACAACCGTTAAGCAATAAAATATCACCGAAATCAAACGCTAAAAACCCTCGCAAACGCAATCCCCGAAGGGAAGCGTTCCGGGAGCGCCAATTCAAAAACCATCTGTTTCTGTCTGCAAAACCGGGTCAAGTGCTGAGGGCAAAACCTTCGACTTGCTCTCTCAGGCACATGGCATCTATCTCTTAATTTCTCGCCAGAAATATGCAGAAATACAAGTCGCAGACGGATCGATATTTCAACAAGCAGAATTACTGCGCCAATAAACCGAAGCAGAGATACACAGAATGAGTGCCTTCAGAACCAGTAGTGTACCTAGGGGCGTTCTGGCCCACATTTGACCTTGAAGATTTTTAAAATTTTTGCTGATACAGTTAATGACCTCTATTATAAGATAAACCGGATGTTATTGTCTAGGTATTCAAGCCTGTCCAAACTTGTTTGAAAATGTGCAAGACTGGTAAAAATTGAAGAATGAAACCCATTGTTTGAGAATAATCTGCACAACCGCTAAATTGAATGGTGTCTTTGTTTAATGACCTCCATTATCAGTGTCTGGAGAAATTTGCGACGATGATTTGCAAAAATTATCTTGAAATAAATTTGTCAAGTACTGATGTCTGTTAGACAAACAAAAAACAATTGCCAGGTGTATGGTTCGAACTAGTGATGGGCATAACCGGACAATTTTCATAACCGCATTATTTGCATTCGAATGATATTAATAACCGAATGATTATTTGAATAATCATTCGAATAAATTTTGGCTCTTGTTTAGTTTCGATTTCGTTTTTCGTTAAATCAAGTCACTCAAGTCAGCCGGTTTGCCGATTAGACGGTTCAGCGTCATCTGCATCGGCATCGTAACTTGCAGATAGCAAAGGAACTCAGTTAATCGTTAATTATAATAATTATATAAATGATTTTTATTTGATTTCTAAGGAGTTTGTGCAACAAGTAATTGTGGATATGAATGAAATATATCTGGGTACACCTTTTATTGTTTTCGATTGCTGGTGATTTATAATATAATAATAATTAATAATATATTGTTGTATTTGTATGAGTTTTACGACTCGCTATTCTAAATTAGCTCGATTACTCCTACATTCTTCCGATCTATAACCAAAACATAATATGTACATTATGTGTTATGTATTCAAAGTTTAGAGGTATTTATTAAGAAGTGTTTTGAACCTTTGAAGATGTAAGCATATAAACAATTGATTAATAGCTTGCTGCGTTTGTTTGCAGTTTTTAGGCGTTCAGGTTTCAGGTCTCCATAATTTGATAATTTGATATTTTTTATGATAAGAGGAAGGTACAACCTGCCTTGCTTATGAGTTATGACGTATTTACAGAATTTCGATCACTGCGCAGATCGCTGAGATATGGCACGTAGTACGTATGAGGATCAGGTTAGTTTTCATTCGAATATCTGGAACGCACACCGAGTTACACAGGTTATTTCAATAACCGGATAACCGGTTATTTCAATAACCGGATAACCGGTTATTTTTCATTCGAATAAGCCCATCACTAGTTCGAACCCACGCTCCCCTTAGAGAACCGGATCTTACTGCTACTTAGAGTTAATAAAAATTGAATCTTAAACTAGATAATAATAAAATTTTGTAAACAGCCAGTAATATTAATCTAAAATTAACTAAAAATTAAGTATATATCAAATATTATTATTAGCAAAGTTGTTAAACGTATGATACAGGTAGTTATTAATTACTTAATAAATACAATTGTCCTATATCTAGTATTATAGTTAATAAGAATTAAATTAAATAAAGTCAAATAAAGCAATATATTAGTAAAAAATACTTTTCAGTTAGCAGGTTAAAAGGTTGATGTAGTTTAGTCAATCCTATACACATATATAATTCCAGCAGTAAACTGGTAGGAAGCTAACACACATAAGTACGGCGGAGTCTTAAACAGCAGAATTTTATAATACAAAACAGGGCGATAAAAGAATCGTGTGGGATCATATTTTTAACCACCCGGCATTTTTCAGTTATCTTGAAGCGTCTGCAACTTCCGCATACCAATCACGCAAAAACAGACACCTTCTTTGTTCTTGTGTTAGTACCTTGGCTTTAAGAATGTTATGGTAGTATATCTACGGAATATGTGAGATTATTTTCCAGCTAAAAGATGCAACACTCAAAATGTTTTTGAAAAACTCTAAATGAATATTTTATAGAATTTGTAAAACCAAAGAAAATATTAGCAGATAATGCAACTTATTTTAAAAACTCAAGGTTTATAAATACTTAAGGAAAAGCATTCAATAACTACAAAAATAAAAAGCAGCTTAAAATATTGTTACTAAAAGGAGTGGTGGTTTAGTTTTATCATTGGAATTTCGGTTTCTTACAACGGTATTTGTAAATCATTCGTAAATAGTCCAGTTTTTGGTTGCAACGATCATAGTTGTAGCAGAGATATCTGACGAATAGAAGACTATAGAAGATATAAACAGACAGTAATATTAATCTAAAATTGAATTAACTAAAATTAAGTATATATCAAATATTATTAACAATGTTGTTAAACGCATGATACAGACAGTCATTAATTACTTAATAAATACAATTGTCCTATATCCGGTATTCATGGTTTATGTCTTAATCTTTAATAGTCGATTAGAGTCGAATAACTAAGGTTATTACAATTACATGCTAAAGACTGTACGCAAACGGTAAGATTAAAATAAAAAAAATTAAATAAAACCCAGAGAATAAGAATTAAATTAAATAAAGCCAAGTAAAAGCTATTAGATCACTGCAATATATTAGTAAAAAAAATACTCTAATTAATAAGGATGCTATACATGATACCCAATGGTGAAGCACAGTTTCATTCTGTTGGATAAAAACTTATCTAGATTGGTTACAAATCAGATGCATAAGAAAAGATCTCAAACTTGTTTAAAAACATTTTGTAACTAAACAGCGCAGAATTTGCAGACTATAGATAATACCTGTCCAGACCTGCGGATGTGAGCGTCTGGGAATGTGCAAGGTTACTAAAAAATCCGGATGTGATTGTTGTCTGAGGTTTCTGCACAGGTCAGCGCGGGCACAGGTCTGCGTGGTGTCTGCGCGATGGTTTCCTGCACAGTTTTGGCGGAAAATTCAAATTCTGAATAGGTTTGGCGGTAAATTCAAATTCTGCGCAGGTTTGGCGGTAAATTCAAATTGTGATTAGAGTTTTGGTGAGAAATTGATATTCTACTCACGTTTTGACGGTAAAATTAAATTCTGCGTATGGTTTGGATGGGGGAAATTCAATTATTAAATACAAAAAGTTTCGAAATTGGGCGATAGTTATTTATTTTGCTTTTGCTGTTGGATTTATGTGCAGAAGGACAGCATCCCTCACTTTAGCAGTAAGCAAGTTCCTAAAGAAATATTATTATTATGCTGTAGAGATTTACAGGTTACAGTTCGGAGTGTAAACTGAGTTAAAAATTTTGGATATTTCTATACCGCTATTAGTAACAGTACCATTTAATTCCATATTGTTTTCTTTTACGTAAGGCCCAAATTTTAGATTCGATTGTTTTAATATCGATTCGAAAGCACTGCTGACAGACAGACAGGCAATCAGACAGGTAGACAGACAGATAGACAGGCATGCAGGCAGACAGGCAGGCAGACACACACACAACTTCCTCAAATCGTATAAATAAGAAATAGATGGAGATTCTTAACAACATTTATTGTACAGATTGCAAGCAGTACTCAAAAAAGGAGTGAGAGAGATGTCTATACTAGTTAAGTATAAGTGTCCAAAATGTAAAGGACGAAAATGTATTGCTTGCACATTGTACGAACATATGAAAGAAAACAGTGATGGTAAACGTTATCCTCAATCATATTTCAGACAATTCTAGCGAATAACTGAACTCAGCTTGGTGGACGCTATCGTCATGAATTTGATTCTTATATATACATCTAACAATTCGGGTATCTATTATTTGATAGAAAGCTGTTGGCGTGTGAGCTAGTTTGAATCTGTCAGTTTGTCTACCTGTCTACCTGTTTAGCTCTCTAGCTGTTTACCTGTCTAACTGTCTACCTGTGTACCTGTCTAGCTGTCTACCTGTCTAGCTATTTACCTGTATAGCTGTCTACCTGTCTACCTGTCTAGTTGTCTATCGCTTACATACTTGTGACAATAATGAAAACGAATGTAGCGACAGAACTTACTAAAACTAAAAATATTATAAGACAGAAAGTTTGAGCTCTTACAGAGAATAAGTTGGTGGAACAACAGCTCCTCGGTAATTCTTTTAACCTATTACAGAACAAATGCAAAGTGTTGCAAAAGAGATAAATAAAAAAGAAAACCTTCCATTACAATTTAAGCCTTTCAAATTGAAAAGAAAGAGAAAATACAATTATGATGATGATAAATATAATCTTAAAAGAAAAACTAAATACGATTATGATGCGGATGATGATGATGATGATGAACATAACAATATATCAAAGCCTCCTAAACTAGAATTATTTACATCAAAACCGGTTGCGACTGATGAAGTATTGTATGAATCACTATCATCCGCCGAAGATGATCCTAATATGACTATAGCAAGCAAATTTCAGCCGTCTACCAGCATAGAACCGCAAGCTATAAGTTCTTTCTTAGAACAGTATGACGAACGTCCTCAGAAATATGTAAGCAATTATCTTATAGAAAGATCAAATCTAGGGATATATGGAATTAGATACGATTTTGATAAAAACCAATTTTATTTTGGTGGAGATGAGCTAGATATAAAGAGATCAGATATAATTTAAAAAAATGTGCGCTATGAAGGTACACCTGGTTTGTACGAATTACTATTTAAAAACGATCCTCAAATAACTCTAACGTCGACAGATAGAGCAAATTATAATGATATCATAAACAGAACAAATGCGGCGCATATAAATTTTCATAAAAATAAACAGAAGGTAGGTTTCAACCAAGCGAAATACAAGAAATTTATAAAATCTGACCCGACATCACCAACCCTGCCATCATCGATATCATTAAGGACTAAAAAACGTACTGGTAAAGGTATGCAACAAATGTATAAACAAGTTAGCAATAAACTGATGGATTATGTTTACTGGGATGATCCGAACGAGTTAGTCGATCTATTAAAGTTACTGTATGCCTCTCAAGCATCCGGTCATACAAATCATGTAAATGAAATTGTTAGTATAATAGAAGAGTTAAAAATCTGGTGTGATACACACACAACTTCCTTTTAAAGTGATCTTATAATTAGCCAAAAATTTGATTTTTAATTTCTAAGCATTTGTCAAAATTTTTCAAAAATTGCAAATTCTACAAAATCGGTGCAAAATAAAGAGTTAGTTTAAGAGACAATTTTTTTCTAGAATTTTAAGCTAAATTCAAAAATGTAATAATATACCGGGTGTTCTATTTAAAATAGGAGTTAATAAAAAAAATAGAAAAAAAAACAAAAGAAACCCATTTTAGAAGTAGTCAACTGGAAAATCACCTATCTTACATCAATACACAATAAAAATTTAATAAAAATATAAAGTTTGAAAAAAATCGTTAGAGCAGTTTTTGAAAAAATCGAAAAAAATTGAAAAATCACAAGAGTAAACACCTACTTCCGGTTATGCGATATTCTTCAAAAGCCTGCTGTCTCATCTACATAGTACATAAAACTTATATATGAAGTTTCAACGCCATACCTCTTTTCGTTTTTGAGATATTCTGTTCGCAGACACACAGGCAGACACACACACAGACAGACAGACCAATGAAAAAAATATGTTTTTTGAAATCAGGGGACTCTAAAACGTGAAGATCTGTTGAAAACTCAATTTCGAATTTTTGGGGTGAATCCAATACTTCCTTTATCGTAAAAGGAAGTAATAAAAGGGACAGGAATCATTGAATAAAACCAGTTCGACAATGTTGGAAACACCACGAGGAGATCGTGACACCCTCCAGACAGAGATGACAACACCACTACCACAATGATTGTCTGGTGCATAATATATTTGTAATAATTTTATACATGTATGTTTTAGACAAATAAATATAATTATATTTACAATTGTTGTTTTATTACACCGTCGTGCCCATAAACCCGTTACAGAAACATGGCAGGCTGACTAGTGGACTATTTATTCATCGTTGCAAATTCTCAGACACTGATAATGGAGGTCATTAACTGCATCAGTAAAAAGACACCATTCAATTTAGCGGTTGTGCAGATTTTTCTCAAACAATTGGTTTCATTGTTCAATTGGTAGATAATAACATCTTGCATCTGCAAGTCTTAACAAGTTACGATGACTCACATCCTGTTGAGCCTGGGAAAATTTTGATAAGCTTAGAAATTTTGTAAAATTTCAAAATTAGACATTTAGCACCATAATTAATCGTGAGAATCTTGTAAAAATTAGACTTTTAACCCCAAAAATTCATTGTGGGAATCTTTAAAAATTTCAAAATTACACTTTTAGCCCCAAAAATTCATCGTGGAAACCGGAAGTGGCACGTGACCTAGGTGAGGTCAATGACTTGACCCCGGCTAAACCCGTGACCTTGACCACGGCTAGGTCCGTGACCTTGAAAAAACTTCAAGGTCAAATGTGGCCCAGAACGCCCCTAGTTACACTAAGAGAACCGTTGGTTGTAAGCTAATAACACAGCTGTGTGCACTAGAAAGCCACTGAATGCCTGCACAAAACTCGAGAGGTTCAAATTCAGGTGGAATAATTCGAAAACCTCATATACAGGTGGGGTCGTATTTTAGGAAATAGCTAATTAGCCGTGTTTATGCAATCTAAAAATGCCCTTACAAAGCAATCCTCCAAGAGCTGTAATTTCACCTTGACCACTGCCAAATGAGCATTGGGAGCGTATTCACATCGATATCTGTGAATTGAAAAGTAGTTTTTTGTGATTATCGTGGATGCCTACATGAAGGGGTTAGAAATGTTTGAAATGAAAAGCATTAAGTCCACCTCAACTATTCAAGCACTTAGAACCTTATTTGCTGGTTTTGGTCTGCCACGTGTTATAGTATCGGATAATGGAAAATCGTTATTGTCTCAAGAATTTAAACATTCTCTAGATTCAAATAATATTAATAATATTATTAGCCCTCCGTATCATCTATCATCAAATAGAGCTCCTGAGAATTCTGTCAAGACGGTAAAAAGTTCTTTAAAAAATGCTCTGTTTTCTAATACGGGGCGTACAAATCATTTGGCGCTGTGAAGATTCTTATTCGATTACAGAAACACTCCACACAGTACGACCGGCCCCACTATTTTAATGTTTGGGCGTTCTTTAAGGACACAATTTTCTACTTTGTTGCGCCCTACCAAAGAACATATAACATGAAGAACTTCAGCCCCCAGGTTTACCTGCGTATACCGCGAAATTACTCGTCCACCAGGATCGCAGTTCTAGGCCCTCTGTGAAGTAGGTAACTAGTTAAATCCTCTAAAGGTATTCCAGAAACAAACCATTTTAAAGATTGCTTCCACTAAATCGATTAGCGGTGTTGCCAGAATTAAAACATATTTAAAACGGTGTTATAGCATTTCGTTTTCCTCCGTTAACATTGTGGCTCAAACTTGCTACTTTTATTATTGAAATGACAGAAGTTCGTCAGATAGATATATATATATAGAAGGCTTTACATTCCGCAAGGAATAGTAGCCATCCTGTTTCGGGGATCCTTTTGATTCCTTTTATATGGTGAATCACTCCATTTATTCCGTATGCTTCTTTGTCTCATTAACGATTCTCCTCCAAACTTTCCTATCTTGTATTTTTGCCTCCATCTATTAATTTCCATAATTCTTATATCTCTAAGTACTTGCTCCTTCCAACGTATTTTTGGCCTTCCCCTGGGTCGGTTCTCGTCTGGTTTCCATTCTGTTATTCGCCTAATAGGATCATCTTGTTCTTTTCTATAGATATGTCCAATCCATCTCAATCTCGGTGCCTTGATTATCTTGACTACGTCCTCCCCTTTCATTTTGGCTCTCTATTCATGATTCATCAATCCTCTGACGTCGCCCTGTTCATTTCTTACTGGTCCAAATATCTTCCTAAGTATCTTTCTTTCAAAGATTTTCAACTTTTCTTCATCATTACTTGTTAAACACATCGTTTCCGCCGCGTATGTTACCACTGTCCGAATGGTGGCTTTGTATATTTTAAGTTTGGTCCTGATACTTGTATTTTTACTTTTCATGATTTGTTTGTTACTGTAATACGCCTTGTGACCTGCTTGTATGCGATGTTTGATTTCCATGCTTCTTTCATTGCGACTACTCACCATTGTGCCTAGGTATTTGAAGTTGCTTATTCCCTCTAATTGGAAATTTCCTATTTGAACTGTTTTCCTACTACCACTATCGTCGCTTTTTAAGTTTCGGGAGCATCTCATCAAGTTGGTTTTGCTATCATTAATTTTTAATCATCTCTCGCTTGCTTGCTTTGCTATGTTGGTAAATACATTATTTAGTTCTCGCCCATCTCTTGATATGACGACAATGTTATCCGCATATGCAACAATTTGTGTTAATTTATTTATTATTGTCCCTTTAATGTCAACTTTCCGCATTATAGCCTCCAGTGAGATGTTGAAAAAGCTGGTTGACAGTGCATCACCCTGCCGTACTCCTTTATTCGTTGTGAATAACTCTGTTATACCTTCTTCTGTTCGTACTGTCACTTTTGATTTCTCCATTGTAATTTTTATCAATCGCCGCATTTTAGCCGGTATATTTACTGTTACTAGGTCATAGAGTTTTGAGCGGTTTATACTGTCAAATGCATTTTTAAAGTCGACGAAGAGCATTTGTTCATAACATTTTGATATTATTTGACTTACTAAATGTAAAGCATCTACTGTCGACTTTCCCTTCCTAAATCCATATTGGTAGTCTCCCATTTCGGTCTTTAAGTGTTGCGCTAAACGCTCATATAAAGTGGATGTTAATATTTTATATGCAGTGTTAAGTAATGTTATCCCGCGATAGTTACAGCATAACAGTGGGTTTCCTTTTTTATGAATCGGTACGACTAAGCCATTCCTCCAATCTTTTGGCATTTCTTCTGTCCTCCAAACTGTTTTTATCAGGTTGTATATTCTCTCTTTTATCTCATTCCCTCCATTTTTTATCAGTTCTCCCCCTTATCTCATCCAGTCCTGCAGTCTTATTGTCGTTTAATTTCCTAATAGCTCCGTCATATTCTTCCCTTGTTGGTACATCTTCTTCTCCGTTTATATCCTCTCTACCAGCTATCGTTGCGATTTCATTATTACTATATTCTTTCAACAGGTTTCCATAGTATCTCTCCCACTCACTCTGTTCTATCTTGGCCATGGTTTTTCGCTTTCGTTTTTGCTTCCCTAAGCATCTAAATAGCTTTATACTGTCCTTACTGTTTTTTTTTCTATATTGTTCATAGTCTCTTCAATCCATTGTATCTTTTTGAGCTTAAGTAGATTTGTACTTTCGTTCCGGCATGCTTTATATTTATGCCTATCTTCTTCTCTACCCGATTGCAGTCAAGTTAGTCTTGCTTTTTTTCCTTTTGATGGTAACTATACACTCATCATCAAACCATTCTTTGTGTTTTTATATCTCTTTACGCCTATTGTTCCCGCTGCTGCTTCAGTTGTGCTATCTCCAATTTGCTTCCATTCTTTATTTACATTTGGGGTTTCAGGTTTTCGGCAAATGAATTTGTTTACTCTTTGTTCATATTCCTGTTGTTTTTCTTTTATCTTTAGGTTATTCACATTCCAATTTCTTCTTGATATAACTCTTTGTTCAGCCATCCTTGTCTCTAGGTTTACATTAGTTATAAGTAATATGTGATCAGTGTTGCAGTTCGCTCCTCTAAACGATCTTACATCTTTAACAATTTTTCTCGATTATTTCCTTCATATCCATAATAATGCGTAATCACTAAGGTTTCTGTCAGTTTGACAAAAATTTAAACGTAAAAAATTAACCGCGGTGAAATTTGTGTGAAAATCGTATGGCACTCATTAATGACCAATAGAAAAATTAGTTCACGAGCCGTATCCAAGTTAACAAAAAAATTTCTTGGAATTTTTTTGTAGGTAGACATTACTTCTTTTTAGGGTTTGTGTCGTTGCGATTTTCTTAACGAATCTGCTCTTATGAGATTATATGTGAAAATTTAATCGATTGTGCATAATTTTAACATGATTCTTAAAGGTGCTTCATCAACTGAATTTTATCTATTTATTCAGGAAATAATCACTCCGAACATCCCGCGTGCATGTAAACTAGCCTGAATAAAGTTTGACGATTTTCTGTCAGAATGTTTTGCTCTGACGAAATATATCTCGTAAATTTTCCACCCCAAAATCCCTCGTGCTACGCACTGGGGATTCTTGTTGAGCGGCAAATTTACCTGACAAATTTCTTAGTAAAATATTCTGACAGAAAACGTCAAAATTTAATCAGCTATTTTAATGCACTTAGGATATTACTGTTGATTATTTTTTGAGTAAATTTTAATATTAGGATCAAATAAATATTTTGTTGTCAGCTCGATTTTTTTGTAACGGGTGTTCATTAATTATTCCGGTCAAGTTGCCTTTGAAATATTTGTTGTCTGAATAATATGTTGGTGGCACTGTAAGTCATTATGACAAGAGCTAACAATTATGTCAAATTCGAGGTTAGCAGGTTAGGTTTTAAGTCAGTTTGTGTCAAAACTGACGGAAAATCTAACCTGCTAACCTCGAATTTGACATAATTGTGAGCTCTTGTCAAAAAATTTGGACGTATTATGCATATTTTCAAACTTGCTACCCCTTGTCAGTTTTTATATTCTGGCGTACAAGACAAGGCCTCGTGTACGTATTAAACCTGCTCAAGTACTATACTTTTATGAGAACGCTCCAGTCACTATATGCACAAAGAAGCCAGCTTGATTTCACTTTCGTTAAGTTATGTAAAATTCACTCGTGTCTTTCGGAAAATAGGTGATCGACATAATTCTGGACTCCGGAGCAGACATTTCTTGAGACCCAAGGTTGATGCGAAAAATCCAAAATTCTAAAAATTCAATACGGCGGATCCAGCATGGCGGTCTAAAGAAAAATCAGCATTTTACGTTTCGACCCCTTCCAAAAGACGTAGAAATGTTTACTCAAGTTAGACCGTACCATAGGAATCTCCCTTTGATTCAAAAATCACCAACATAATACACCTCACTTTATACTCCTAATGACCGATAAAATATTTGGCAGAAGTGTTTGTTTATTTCATTGACTTAATTTTAGTTTAAAAATATATCTAGTCATGATTACATCCCATCTTTGTCTGCTACTCATTTTGTTTATGTCTTCCTTGTCGCACTCATTAATTTCCTATGTTCAAAACGGATTTCGGACAATCTGTATATACCGGGTGACTATAAATTATTGTGATTTTTTTTCTTAGGTTGGCACTGTTTATGTTGGTGGCACTGTAAGTCTATGTCAAATTCGAGGTAAGTAGGTTAGGTTTTGCGTCAGTTTTGATACAGAATGACACAAAACCTAACCTGCGAACATTGAATTTGACATAGACTTACAGAGCCACCAACATAAACAGTGCCCGGTATTATATACGGGAAGACTGTCAGTATTATTGGACGTATGCCTCTCATATTATTACATAAATAAATCGTGAATACATAATGTATTTAAAAAGTAATTAGTGGTTGCATTTCTCTTGTTACGTCAGAACTATAGATATGTCATATATGTAGGATAGTAATTTATTTTTTACACAATATAGCGAAAGAATTAGCAATTCTTGGAATTCTTCTTAAATATGCTGCTATTAATGGGGTGTCAAATATTTATGAAATCAAAGTGTTAAGAAAATACAGCCTAGTAGAAATATTAGGCCCTGGCATTGCTATAATTAATCATCCACAATAAGATACTTTCAAGTAGCAGTTTCAACACTTTGCAAAACAAATAAAATTCAATTTTTGATAAATCTATAATAAATTCGAAAATCGAAATTTCATCAAATTTCAGAGAACTTTAGTGTCGTAAGACAGCTTCATGCAGATCAACGCTGATAAAAATCATGCTTATTTTCTGCTCTATAATTTCTGAATTTTTGGTTGCAGAAGCAACAAATTTTTATAGTATACGATTTCAGTGCTTCTGAGATACACACACTCAATTCTCTTAAAGGCCTAGTCCAGGTGTCACTTTCGGAAGTGAGATCCCAGACAGACAACAGTAAGCAAATTTGCAGACGAAAATCGGGGACATTTCGCCCACTGCAGTAGTAAAAGTGAATAATTGAGGGTAATAGCGTGGGGCAAATGTCGGAAGTCAGGGGTTGGACTAGACAAGATCTAGACAGACCAGGTGGAAGAATCGCCGAAACAAGAATGGCGAATTAAAAACTAATGACTTAAAAGAGGACGAAAGGTCGTCGCAGGCACGGCACGTGCTGGGCGATCCCTTAATGACCGACCCTAACCTGCCCTTCTGCTCTACATGTGACTTTTAGCCTACCCTTGTTCGCAGTTGCTAAGTAAATAATTTGGGTGTTCTTCTAGGCTCAGGCGGGTCTGCTTTAATCTGGCGAAGTGTTAATGGGTTTGGGCCAACATATGTAATTATAAATGCTTGTTATCGATCATTATAAATAAGAACCAGATGCAAACGCGAAATTGGTTGTTAAGTTTAGATATTCAATTGCTTAAGACCTCTCAAAATAATATATAAAAATGTACAAATTACATTACCGGCTGCGGTGTAAGGGTTTTGGTCGAAAATTTCAAGATTTTGGTAAAACATAAATAAACCAGCATTTCTTTTAAACAAAAATACATCAGGATGAAAAGTTTGAAAGAGAATAATAATTTAGAAGCGTCTTTTTAAAACTTGGCATCTATAAAATTTGTAACATGGGCTTTATATCGCTTTTCCATAATTTGTAGCCCAGTAACACCAAGACGCAAATCAACATATACAACAAGTCTGATTTGTTATTTTTACAACTACAGAATAATATTAACCTTCCAGCATACAGGTAACACAAAACCAGGTGTTAGTGCCAATGCCTTACACAAAAAAATTTGCAAATGCAATTCTCATGATACAAACACCCACTGTATATGATCAGAATACGCAAATACAAATGAGTCAATGCAACCCATGAGCACACCAATCCAGATATATTAGAATCCATTATCCCTATCAAACTTACGCAGGGTCGCCGCGTGTAGGTGTGCAGGTTGTTCACCGCACACGGGCAGCTAATTAGAGGGCGGAACTTTAATTGATTAACACCTCAACCAATCACAAGCCATGAAAAAGTTGAATTTGGTCCAATAGCAATAGTTTTACACTGAATAAGCAATAAATTGGTGTTTATTTGGAGTCAAATACCAACTTGGTGCTTTACTCAGCTCCTGCTTGACATTAATAAATTAATTTGGCAATGTCAGCAGTGAAGATGATTGGTATTATGCATTAATCATTGGAACATCATTCCAAATTTTCATTTAGCCTTCAAATATGTTCGTTCCCTCGGAAAATTTCTTTCACGCACAAAACCTCCACTGCGTCCCGGTGTTTGCGTCTTGACATCTCTCTCTAGAACATTTTTTCAGGTAATTTAATGGACTAAATGAATAGTTCTTATGATGTTGGACGAGTATACAGGGTGATTCAAATTAAGTGCGCATCATTGCTATCGTTATTATTATTAATTTTACAAAGTAGATTAAATTAGCAAACTAGTAGTGTTTTTGACGACGATTAATATGCAATTAATAAAAAAAACAATCGAATAACGAGTTTGCGACAAAATTAAAAACTTTTAGTCTTTTTAATGGAACACCTTATTAGTAGCTTCAGCGTACTTATGCGAACGTTTTGTCCGTCCGTCCGTCCGTCCGTCCGTCCGTCCGTCCGTCCGTCCGTCCGTCCGTCTGTCTGTCTGGATCGCCTGTAACTTTCGAACGGCTACAGATATCGAAATTTTGAAAGGGGGCAAAGTTGTTGCTAAGGTCCCGAGCACCTTCATGCGCTATTTGGTTTTGGCGAAAGGTCAACCTGTTTTCGCAGTGCTGAAACTACTCTTTAGACCTGTACTTGAGCAGTTTATTATATTTTTCAAAAACTTGAAATAAAAGTTAATTTGTGATATAAAAGCCTGTATTAAGGCTATTGTCTAAACATGAATATTAAAGAAGTTAGGGGAGAGTTTAGTTTACCTATATCAACAATACACCGTCCTTACGAAAAATTCAAAGTAGGCTGCTACTAAAAACAATAACGTAAACATCAGAACTGTCAAAATCAATTTGTCGTACGGATGGTTGTCGAAAGTAAGTAGTGTTGTTTATTTATTTCTTATTGTTTTGTTACTGTTTCTGGTTATCACACTTAAAACAAGCCTACAATGAATTTTTACAGTAGAATAATGTGCAGTCGCGGAATTAAAAATCCGGACGAGTCTTATAGCGGATTTTTGCAATTTTTGGGTAATGTAATAACTTACATTTTTTGTTCGACTCTTAAATGAGGCATGCTGTCATATACGAGTAATTATTTTGACTTTGACTAATTTCACCATGTAACGTGATAAGTAAAGTAAAGTAAGACATACACTGAATTAATAGTTTAAGTGTTCCGATTTTTAATTCCGCGACTGTACCTATGTATTTATCTATAAACTGACACTTGCGATAAATTCTTTGGTATTCATTTTAAGACAATAGTATATTAAGACTTTTAAATCAAAAATTCATTTTTATTTCAAGTTTTTGAAAAATATACAGGGTGTGTTATTTAAAATTTTTTTTTAAATTTTGTCGCCAACGAGTTATTCGATTGTTTTTTTATTAATTGCATATTAATCGGCACCGAAAATACTACTAGTTTGCTAATTTAACCTACTTTGTAAAATCAATAATAACAAAGATAGCAATGGTGCGCACTTAATTTGAATCACCCTGTATTTATGATTATATGTACTGTAAAATCTTTACAACCGACTACTCGTCCTGAACGATTACTCCAATAAATGACCACACTTTCTACGAATAAGAAATGTGTCAGGTATTGGTAATTAACTAATACACTGATATTCCTCTAAAAGAACCCCCCCCCCCCCCTTCTTTAGGCGATTGAAACCGCAAATTCGAGCTTGAAATGATCATTTCTAGGTTTGCGGGCATTATCTCATTTCCCTAATCTGGTGGTCATTTTTGCGAATTTCTTTAATATTGGTGCCGTTTGTTGGTTATTTATGACCTGTCTTATTACAAGTGCAAGTTTCGAAGTGATCACATTTTACGTAATACCAAGAGATTAAACATGAGTGATTTGGAACCAGTTGTCAATTAATTTTTACAATATATTGAATAACTATCGCTAAACGGGGTTTTATAAACAAGAAATTCGAGTTTAGAGAAGCTAGTATAAATGTAACTAAAAAACTAAATATAGCGAAAGAGGATTATCCCATTGAAATTCAGTGACCACGTCATTCATTAAAAACAAAACTGCTTTATATCACTTTTTTCATCTTTAGATTCGCCTCTAATGTTTGTCATTTTAAATTAGTTGAACTTAACGGTATCCGGAAAATTCCCCGCCAACAGTTCACCGAACCGCAATTCACCGCCACAACAATTCATCGCCACAACAATTCATCGCCACAACAATTCCCTGCAACAAAAAATAATCATTTTTATTTATTTTATTTTTAAAATTAACGAGAAGCAAGAGTACTCGATTCCTTGAAAATGGATTAATAAATAATTTGTGAAAAATAACTTAGACTAATTAGCATAAGTAAGTACTATTGAGAGAGCATTAAAACATTTATTCATAATCTATTAAATATTAATTACACTAGAAGAATCCCAACCGCCGAAGAGTGATTGTGCTCGACGAATCAAGAATATTGTTCAGGAGTATACTCCTGACAACATACTTGACTATATCAAAGAGAGATGGTCCATAATACATATTGAACTGATTCGAGCTCTTACTTTCTGTTACCTAATAGTATATGTTTATAAATTATATTTTAATCAATTTAAATTGCCCTGTTTATATTATTTGAATATTAATAGTTATTCTTTGTGCTAGCTCCTGAAAATCAGGGGTGGATTTATTTTATCTAGATTGTTTATTCTGAAATTTGATGTTGTGATTTAAATTTTATTACAAGTCAAAAATAACTTCTGTCAAATGATATGTTAAATAAATTTGACTATTCAATTCACCTGTCATCTGTCAAAAAGTAACCAATGAAAATCCAGAATTCTGACGTTTCTTGACCAATCAAAAAAATATCAGTGGATATATCTTCCTAGAAGGTATTCAAGTGACTATTTTTAACAAATGCTATTTTTATTAGAAAAAGTCAATATTAGTGTTCTGTTATTATAGAAATTGCGTAGTTTGTTGCTAGATTTACCGAAAACTAATTTGAAAAAGTAGTTTGGTTTATTAAATAGTCCCTCGAATAACATTCTTAGTCAAAGTTAAGTAGTGCTATCGCACTCGTCCTAATCGTACCAAAGCGCAATGGACATTCGTGACACCACCACAAAAATAGTCGACATAACTTTGACTATACCTGAATTTTTGAGCCCGTGCGTGCACGTCATAACATATTGATGACATCATATCCTAGTATGTTTATATGATCCTTATACAGACACTAAAATTACGTTGTTTGACACAATTTAACCTGGAAATTTCGAATTTCACATAACTTGGCAGTGCTACCAACAATGTGAATATGTAATTTGTTATCGTCTAGACGCATTTTAACGTGAAGTAAAAGGTAGATAAAATAAAACTTTAACAGAATTTAATGAATATATTAAATTAATATTTTAAAGATGAAAGAAAAAACCACAACAGGTACACTAAAGACAACATCATATTAATTTACATAACATTTTTATTGTAAACATTGATAGCTATCAATTAATGTAAAATTAAGTGATCAAACTATCTCAGAAAATCAGTACTTTGAAAACTTGAACGGTCAGTCTGTCTTTGTATCTCGCACTGAAATTTTTAATTTCACTTTTCACTGTGGGAATTTGTGGATCACTTAAAATCACATTATTAGGGACGTACCATGGCGCGTCAACGATCATTCTTAGTGCTTTATTTTGGAACCGATAAAGCATTGCCAAATTGGAAGTAGCTGCAGTACCACACAGGGAGATCCCATAAGTCCATATTGGTTTAAGAACTATTTTGTAAATTAAGAGTTTATTTTCCAATGATAGTTTAGATTTTCTGCCGATGAGCCAGAATAACTTTTGGAGTTGAAGGCCGAGTTGCTTACGCTTGGTGAATGTATGGGTTCTCCAGGTTAGTCTCCTATCAATGTGTAGACCCAGATATTTGACTGCCTCTGAGTGTGGTAGTTGGTGTCCGTTGAGTGTTATTGGAGGGCAATTTTCTTTTTTCATAGTGAAGGTTACGTGTTGGAACTTAGTTTCGTTCACTCTGATTCGCCATTTGTTGGCCCACCATTGGATTTTGTTGAGATGAGCTTGGAGGCTTGTGGATTGATGTGAGAGGCTAGAATGGCCATGTCGTCTGCGTAGATCGCTGATGTTGTTAGACGCGATGTGGGTAGGTCAGCAGTGTATATTAAATATAAGATGGGACCCAATGTGCTGCCCTGCGGTACGTCAGAGGAGATAGGGTGTAATGTTGTATTTTCGTCTTTGTATTTTATCAAAAAGTGCATGTTTGTTATGCATGAGCTCAGAAGTTCAAACATCTGGTAGGGTAGGTATTGTTTGAGCTTGTAACATAAGCCTTGATGCCAAACTCGGTCGAAGGCTTGTTTGACATCCAAAAACACTGCAGAGCAGTATCTTTTTCCCTCGAAGTCTCTGTATATCTTGTCCGTTATTATGTGCACCTGCTCCACGGTACCATGTTGTTTACGGAAGCCAAATTGGTGGTTAGGGATTAGTTCTTGGTCGTCTAAAATTGGCATTAATCTATTCAGAATCAATTTTTCAAGGACCTTTAACAGAATGGGAGTAGGCTTATGGGCCTGCATGGTGTAATTTCCGTTGGTGGTTTACCAGGTTTCATAATCATGATTATTTGCGTTGTATTCCATTGACTTGGGAAGTGTCGGATTCTGAGGATAGAATTATACAGATGTGTAAGGGCTTGTATAGCTTTAGTTGGTAATTGTTTGATAATTGTCCCAGCGATCAGGTCATATCCTGGAGATTTCTTTGTGTTGATCTTTGGCATCTTCGTCCGGGAGTTGACAAAGGAAAGGTGTAAACACTTTGGTGAGATATTCAGCAAAGGCATCGGCCTTTCCTTTGTTGCTGCGAGCCCAGCTACCGTCTTCCTGTTGGATAGGAGCTACGTGTGGGGTTGTTACTTCCTTTTACTATAAAGGAAGTATTGGATTCACCCCAAAAATTCGAAATTGAGTTTTCAACCGATCTTCGCGTTTTAGAGTCCTCTGAACCCAAAAAACATATTTTTTTCATTGGTCTGTCTGTCTGTCTGTCTGTGTGTCTGTCTGTGAACAGAATATCTCAAAAACCGAAAGAGGTATGGCGTTGAAACTTCATATATCAGTTTTGTGTACTATGTAGATGAGACAGCGAGCTTTTGAAGAAAATCGCATAACCGGAAGTAGGTGTTTACTCTTGTGATTTTTAGTTTTTTTCGATTTTTTCAAAAACGGCTATCAACGATTTTTTTAAACTTTACATTTTTCTTACATTTTTAATGTGTATTGATGTGAGATAGGTGATGTTCCAGTTGAATACTTCTAAAGTGGGTTTCTATTGTTTTTTTTTTCTATTTTTTTATTAACTCCTATTTTAAATAAAACACCCCGTATATTATTACATTTTTGAATTCACCTTGAAATTCTAGAGAAAATTTGTCTCTTCAAGTAACACTCGATTTTGTACCGTTTTTGTAGAATTTGTAATTTGTGAAAATTTTTAACAAATGCTTAAAAATTAAAAATGAAATTTTTGACTAATTATAAGATCACTGTAAAAGGAAGTTGTGTGAGTGTATCACACCAGATTTTTTTTACTTCCTTTTACTATAAAGGAAGTATTGGATTCACCCCAAAAATTCGAAATTGAGTTTTCAACGGATCTTCACGTTTTAGAGTCCCCTGATCCCAAAAAACATATTTTTTTTCATTGGTCTGTCTGTCTGTGTGTGTCTGTGTGTCTGTGTGTGTCTGTCTGTCTGTGAACAGAATATCCCAAAAACGAAAAGAGGTATGGCGTTGAAACTTCATATATAAGTTTTGTGTACTATGTAGATGAGACAGCGAGCTTTTGAAGAAAATCGCATAACCGGAAGTAGGTGTTTACTCTTGTGATTTTTCAGTTTTTTTCGATTTTTCAAAAACGGCTCTTACGATTTTTTTTTAACTTTACATTTTTCTTACATTTTTAATGTGTATTGATGTGAGATAGGTGATTTTCCAGTTGAATACTTCTAAAGTGGGTTTCTTTTGTTTTTTTTTCTATTTTTTTTATTAACTCTATTTTAAATATAACACCCGGTATATTATTACATTTTTGAATTCACCTTAAAATTCTAGAGAAAATTTGTCTCTTCAACTAACACTCGATTTTGTACCGTTTTTGTAGAATTTGTAATTTTTTAAAATTTTTAACAAATAGTTAAAAATTAAAAATGCAATTTTTGACTAATTATAAGATCACTGTAAAAGGAAGTTGTGTGAGTGTATCACACCAGATTTTTTATTTTTCGCGTTGCTTTCCAAAGCGAGTGGTCTGTTCGTTTGCGCTGAGATTTTCAAGGTAGTTTTGTATTCCTTGATTTTTATGTTGACTAAGGAGTTTTTTTAGATGTTTGCTGGCCCTACTATACTCTCGTTTGTCGAGGTCCGATCTGGTAAGTTGCCATCGTTGCCTGAGGCGGCGTTTTTCGGCTATTTTGTCCTTTATGATGATAGGTGTATCAACTTACTATTTTGAACCATGGTGTATACAGTATTACGATTCGCAACCAGATTTGCAGGTCTGCGAAATAGAACAGACTGTTCGTATGCTTAAATTTAAACCATTGGCAACTCTCTCAGCCGTATTCATAGTCGTTCGCCAGCGGTTCGCCGGCGAGTCGCCCGAGATTCGTTATGAATAGTATGTTGGCGGCACTGTACGTCTATGTCAAATTCGGCAGGTTAGATTTTGTGTCAATTTCTGTCAAAACTGACACAAAATCTAACCTGCTAACCTCGAATTTGACATAGACGTACAGTGCCGCCAACATACTATTCATAACGAATCTCCGGCGACTCGCCGGCGAACCGCTGGCGAACGACTATGAATACGGCTGTCTGTAACACCAAACCATTAGAAAGTTGGTCATTATAATACGAATTATTATATTACAGGTGTAAATTACTTACTTCTCTCACAGCAGTTAGCGGTATAAGTGCACCACCGTTGTCTCGTTCTCCTTCAAAATAGCTTATCACTTGACTTTTTGGGCAAGGTGGTCGACATTTTAGCTTAGAGTTCCCCATACGTTTCCAGCAACTAAACTCTTCCGCAAAGTAATTTGTAGCAGTGGAAAAACGACAGTATAACTTGTTCGCAATGTTCGCTATGAAAACAACGGATTTTAAAATGCAAAACTAAACTATATGTCACTGTCAACACCTGTCAAAACCACTGTAACAAATAAGTCGTTTTAAAAAGCGACATGCGTACGTGTTAATTCCCTGAGCAGAACTTGAAAACACAAAATACCCCGACGTATTATATTTTTGCTATTGTTCATGGAAATTATGAAATATTAAAACAAAAAATGTACGGCTATGGCAATATATGAAGCTATATTATTAGCAAAAGCAATTTTAATCATTAATTTATTGAAAAAAAGGAGTAGTTTTATATTTTTTAAATGTTGGTACCGAAAACCTTACTAAAAGGCGGATTGATGACGTGCACGCACGGGCTCAAAAATTCAAGTATACTCATGGTATCATAAGTGAAAATTCAATGACAAATACCAGATCGTTATATTCGTCACATAACAATATCAAAGAGTATGTAATTCCTTAATAATGAATTCACCTTTTTAGTCTTATTCTTTATCAGTGCCTATCGAATACCTAAAATCACCCACCTTTCACTCGAACTTATCAATGTTCCTGATGTTGTTAACCAACTTGCTCCACTCCGTCAACAACCACAACTGCTTCAGTCAACAAACACCGCGAAAGCCTTCAATGACACCCAATATGTCAAAACTGCCCAGAATCAGGAACAGAAGCTCCCTTTACAGCATGGACCCAAAACAGACTCCAGTTGTAGTCACACAACTCTAACACCGCATCCAAAAACACTCCTCCAAATCACTCCACCGACCAGCACCAAGAACCAACGGTCTCTGCTCCAAAATCCTCCTTTCGTACTAACAGCTCGATGCAATCCAAATCAATTGATATACAATGTCAAATGTAATTCTTCAATAAACGTAACTTAGTATTTTTCTGTATTTATTCTCCTTTGTAGATTAGTTCTGCTTGTAGTTTAGTTTCTCACCATATACTTGTTGTCCTCCTCCGTGTCGTATCTCTTCTTCTTAAATTAAAATTCCATTTTTATTTCACCACCCATATTTTGCCTTAATATAAAACCTTCTTAATTTCAAAAAATTTTACTTTTAAATTAGGGTTTATTTCATATAATTACAGCTTTACATTTTTCAAAATTTGTTATCTTAATAATGAAAACAAAGTCCTTAGCGATATCATATTTTCTCCTTACAACACACAATATCTTTATTTTGATTTCTACCTACTGTATGCAATAATCTATTTCGATTAAGTATTTGTGATTACCTTCAAATTTCATATTTAGATATTACATTATATTCGAATCTATCTATTTCTCGATTAGCCATATTTACCCCAAAAATTCGAAATTGATTTTTCAGCAGATCTTCACGTTTTAGAGTCCCCTGAACCCAAAAAACATGTTTATGTTCATTGGTCTGTGTTTGTGTGTCTGTCTTTCTCTGTGTGTGTGCCTGCCTGTGAACAGAATATCTCAAAAACGAAAAGAGGTATGGCGTTGAAACTTCATATATAAGTTTTGTGTACTATCTAGATGCGACAGCAAGCTTTTAAAGAAAATCGCATAACCGGAAGTAGGTGTTTACTCTTGTGATTTTTCAGTTTTTGATATTTTCAAAAATGCTCTAACGATTTTTTTCAAACTTTACATTTTTATTACATTTTTAATGTGTATTGATGTGAGATAGATGATTTTCCAGTTAAATACCTCTAAAATGGGATTCTTTTGTTTATTTAATTATTTTATTAACTCATATTTTAAATAGAACACCCGGTATATCATTACATTTTTGAATTCAACTTAAAATTTTAGATAAAATGTGTTTCTTCAACTAACGTTCTATTTTGTACGGTTTCTGTAAAATTTGTAATTTTTGAAAAATTTTGACAGATGCTTAAAAATTAAAAACCAAATTTTTGGCTAATTATAAGACCACTGTAAAAGGAAGTTGTGTGCGTGTATCACACCAGATTTTTTATGTAAAAAATTTTAATTTCCGAATATGCGACTAGTACTGACGAAAAATAATATATTGTTTTATTAGGATTAAAAGTGGTACTTTGTTTAGCAAGCAATTATGTTTGTATTTGCGAGACAAAGCGCGGCATAGCCGATCGAACGCAAAAATATCGAGTTTTAATTCGAATAAAAGATACTATTTTTTTCTACAGCCGAGAAAAGCAGGAAATAATCAAAATTTTAAATGATCGAAATATTTTGTTGACGTTTCTGATTTAAAAATCATTAGGATAATTGCATCCATAGGCGACCAAATATGTTATTCATTTTTCAGGAAGTAAAAGTACTTTACCGGTTTCAGGATATTAAGCCTTTGTTTACATATACAAAAGTAGGCTGGTAACTAGGTCATAACTTATCTGTAGGGTAAAGGAATATTACCCTACATGGCAACCATAACCATATAGCAACCGATAAACTATTGAACAAATCACGGATGTTATGAATCATAACAGCCTTAGAAGTTTTAAAATCCTCGCTCTACGAGTTCGGATTTCAAAACATCTGCGGCAGTTATGATACTCATAACATTCCTAGATATGTTAATAGCTATTAAATCCTAGGAACTAAGTGTTGATAGCATATTTATATACTTTCTGCATCAGTAAGAGAAACGCCAACTTCAAAGACAGACTTTGGTATTAAAAGTGATGATTTTAAGACGGTTACAGAAAAACAACTTTATTATTAAGTAGACATCGCCAAAACTACCCCTTATAAATCATACAATAATTTATTGTATTCCAATAAAAATTCAGTTAGTGTAAAAAAATCGTAGGTGTGCCAAATTTCATCGAATTTGCTCTGTTGTGATAGTTTTGATTAAATAAAAACCAGTTTTTTCACTAGCAATTCTTAGAGCTCTAACTCCATTAAGCATCATGTCCGGGCTTACATTCATGGACACTTTTTTTAATTTGGTGAGTATTATTACCCTTCAAAATTTGTTAAACTATTTTCTACACCCTGTATACAATGCCTGTGTTTGCTATTCGATAAAAAACATTGCAATGATTTACATTGACATTACGCGATAATATAGATCCATATGATTGCGATATTGATAGCAATGTCCTTTTCGAGGAATTCAAAACTTTACCAATTTTTCATAAAAAATGTTATCCTCTTATGAAGGGTACAAATTGTGTTGTCTTGTTGTCTTATAAGGTATATGATGTCATTCATGCTATGATTTATAAACTTGTGTATTTCATACGTATTGTTGTATTGATAACTCTGTTTGGTTATTAATAATTTATTTAGTTTCAACTTACATGAGGTGACTACAAAATACGTCTCGACATTACGGGCTGCAGTGACGGAAGTGTTTGTACGCACTGGTATTGTGGTCTGTTCACCTAATGTCCTATAAAGGTCTACTCACTACAACATCTCCTTTTTTTTTAGAACTAAATATTGCAACTCAAATTTTCAACCTGATTACTGTGCCTAGAATCTTACAAATTAAACACATATCTCTATACATAACTTAAACATACTTGAACATATTATTACAAACAAGGTTTTTCACTCTTTTTCTTAAGTTAGGTGACATAATTTCGAAGGAATGAAGGCTTTTTAATAAAGCGACCTGATCGGGTCTGTACACTATTTGAATTTTTGCCTTCCTCTCCTCTTTCTGTCTTAACTATCTTAATATTAGCACTTGCACTGGCACCATTTTGATTGTACTTATTGTCTATAGCTATTGGTTCACTCTGTGGTCTAGCAGTTGAACTATTTTCTAAATAAGAATCTAATACATCATCAAAATGCTCACCATCGTTATCACAAATCTCCTTAAAATTACTGTTATCGGTTTTTCTAAGAAACCGCCTATTTCTAATCAACGCTTTGTTATTATTATCAGTTTTAATCACGTATGAACGTGGTCTGTTTGGATCTATGTTAACTACTTTTGAGGGTTGCCATAGTTTACTGCCAGGATCTTGCATCATTACAGTATCATCAATTGCCAACGGTTTTAGGTATTTAGCGTTCTGATCATAATAGTTTTGCTGTTTTTTCTGTCTCTGATTGAGAACTTCGGTATACTGTAATGCATACTTAGGTGTGAGTAGTTTTTCACTAATTGGGACGATTCCTTTAAGTCGACGCCCAAACAAAAGTTGTGCCGGTGACGGTAATTCACTGCTTATTGGAGTGTTTCGATATTCGAGCAGTGTTAGATACATGTCTTTGTTATCAAAAAGTGATTTCTTTAGCAATTTTTTAATTGTTTGCACCTGCCTCTCTATGAAACCATTAGATTGAGGGTAGCGAGGTGTGCTAGTCTGATGAGATATTTCCCACTCTGCTAAAAAGCTATTAAATTTTGAATTGACAAATTGTGGCCCATTGTCTGTATACAACAAATCTGGAATACCATGCCTTGCAAATATTGATTTAAAGTTATGTATAACTATCTCACTTGTGGTGTTATTATTTAAACAACATACTTCTGGATATTTGGAGAATGTATCCACTAAAAGAAGAAATTGTTTTTCCTTAAAATAAAACAAATCAGCCGCTATTATTTGCCAAGGTCTAGTAGCCACTTCTTTGTTTATTATAGGTTCTTTTTGTAAACTATTTTGGAATGTTAAACATGCTGGACAATTCTTTACTTTATCGGTAATGTGTTTTGTAATAAATGGAAAGTAAACTAGTTCTTTTGCTCTTAATAAGGTTTTATCTATCCCTAGATGATTGTAATGTAACCTATCTACAATCTCTGCTCGCATTACTTTAGGTATTATCAGTTGATTATTTCTAAAAATTGCTCCGTTCATTTCCACGAGTTCATGTCTACAATGCCAATAGGGTTGTATTAACGGGTTTACCTGTTTCTTTGTATTCGGCCAACCTTCTTTAATTACTCTAGCTAGTTCTATTAATTCTCCATCTTTTTTAGTCTCAGTTACTAACTTGTCAAATTTTTGTTTGCTAATACTAACATAATCTATTAAGTTCACTTGAGCCTCAATTTCGTTTTCATTAATACTAAAATTTTTGTCATTGTAGCTAGATCTGGATAACGTGTCCGCGATGTACAAATGTTTCCCTGGTTTATATTTAACTAATATGTCATAGGGTTGTAAACTTATCAGCAAACGCTGTAATCTAAGTGGACATTTATTCAAAGGCTTCTTAAAAATTACCTCTAGTGGTTTGTGGTCTGTTTCAACATTGACTTTACTACCATAGATGTACTGATGAAACCTCTGGCAGCCAAAAACGATTGCCAGCAACTCCTTTTCTATTTGAGCATACCTTGTCTGAGCTTCAGTCAGTGATTTTGAAGCATAAGCAACCGGTCTACTATTCTGTAATATGACAGCGCCTATCCCTTTACTCGAGCTATCTACTGACAAGGTTAGTTGTTGCTTCATATCAAAGTATGTCAAAACAGGTTTACTTGATATTACTGATTTTAGGTGTGAAAATTCAGTATCATGGACACCTGTCCACAGCCACTCAACATTTTTCTTCATTAGTTGTCTTAAATTAAAAGTTAGTGTTGATAAATTGGGAATAAACCGTGATAAGTACGTAACCATACCAAGAAATCTGCTTAAGTCTTCCCTACAGTGGAGAAGTACTGCGGCTTGGACTTTTTCATCTTTCGAAGTGCATCCCGAGGCTAATGCATATATTGTAAAATTGTCTGTAAACTTCTTCCAATTCACTCCCAAGTCCCCACTCATTTGCATTGGCTTTGGTTGTTTTATAAATTCCATTTTCTTTGTTTCGGTTACCTATCTGCACGTGGTTTCCTAACCTCTAATATTCAAATTCGCGGTACTCTGCTTGGTATTCTGCTAATCACGCGGGTTCACTTTCTTTATTATTTATTATAATAACTCACGACTGCGCCATGTTGTATTGATAACTCTGTTTGGTTATTAATAATTTATTTAGTTTCAACTTACATGAGGTGACTACAAAATACGTCTCGACATTACGGGCTGCAGTGACGGAAGTGTTTGTACGCACTGGTATTGTGGTCTGTTCACCTAATGTCCTATAAAGGTCTACTCACTACACGTATGTCTTATCAGACGACAAACGGGGACAGTTAATATGTTCTGTTGTGAATATGACTGCTTTAATACGAATTGTGTAATTCTTAGGCATTTCTAACTTCATTTTTTGTTGTTGTCAATCTGTTTAAACATTGCTATGAAACAAAATTTTTATGGTACATGTACCTGTTTAAAGCCTCGCTTAAGCTAATCAGATAATGCTAAAATCTCTATTAAGAGTTGTCCCAGTTTTTTTTATCTTGGATAGTACGTGCGTAGACAGATTGTAACGTCCCGTTTCAATTTTTTTCAAAAGCGCGGTAATGCATTTAACACTGATTTTCGGACCAGTTTGTAGCTATATTTTGTAGCAAGAGAATTCAAGCTAATCGTAGCAGGCGTGTGTGCGGAGCGATAAACACCTGCACATTTTCGAGTCTGAACTTATCGTCGATTTACGATCCGCGTTGGCTGTGAAAACAGTGCTGGTATAGTATTGATTTTTCGAGAGGCGTACTTGCTTTCCAAGCAAGTGAAGCCGCTTGTAGCATTGTTTGCGGCCCCGCTGCGATGAGTCTTCTAAATTAGGCCGTGAACATCATCGGTAAAAATGCTTTTCCGGGCATAATTTCGTTTTATAATTTTCCAATATTTAGGCCGTTTAGTATGGGTTAGTTTGGCCTAGAAACCGCTAGTATTAGCTCACAAATCAAGCAGCTATTTGGACACTCACGAAGGATTAAATTCAGCATCCTAGAGCTAACCTTTTGGCTCTTCCTTGAGCTAACAAGTTTCCCGAATTCGCGCCTGTACGTAGCCAGGAATTTCCTTCCTTTTGATGTTAGTTTTTTTTCGAGCGTCGACCTTGAGATTCTGGGAATCATGCAGTCAGTTTGAGTTTTAATAGAAAAATGCAACGAACAGGACTCCCCCCGATCGCCGGACTTCATCATTAATTAAACTGTAAGTGCATGCCATTATCAGCTCTGTTTTTTATCGACAAAGGCATTATGCCGCAAACTTATGTCAGTTCTTACTAAGATCTTGGCAACTCAAATTGAGTGTGTTAAATCAAGTGTTTGGCTCAATTGTCATTACGGCTGAAGTGCGAGTATTTAAATATTTCGAAATTGCTGAAATAGCGTGTATACTATGTCTCAGATAGCGCCCTTGGCGTTATATGTTTATGTCATTCGCGATTGCACAGGCGTTAGCGTGAAGTTGTAATATAAGTTATAACTAGCGAGTTCTGAGATGCTATTTCGATTTGTAGTTTTTTAAAATGTTGTTTTGTCTGCTTTCTCGCGATATACAATTAGATGTGTGCGTAAGTTGGGTGACGCCAACCTTGATTTGTTTGTGTTGGATATTAAATATTCTTTTGACTGTTACTGTTAGAATTTGTTGTTGCTAGCATTACTTCATTTAGATGGAGGTATGCAGCAAAGCTTACAAGGTAGGTGTTGATTTATTTTGCTAGGTAGATTTGTTTATTTGTTGTGAATAACGACGTGGTGCCAAATTCTTTTATTAATCTACTGTTCAATAGTAAAATCCCGAATCATTCCTTAGCCTGAACCTTACACCACGCCATATTCTGCCGAGAGTTACAATTCCCTTAAATTGTAGTGGGCTGTAGCTGTTTATTATTTATATTGTATTCTCCATGTTAGCCGTTTGTCCAAATGCAGCCAGATATACTTGACTGCATTATACATTGGATTCCAGATTATTGGTCGATCAGATCAGTTGGTCTACCGAAGGTGAGTACCTTAGTTGTGCATTTGACAAAGTTGATTTAGATATTCTATAGATTGAATCATAACAAAGGGGCATTTAAGAAGTTCTGGAGTATTCCAGCTGCTGTTGTGATATTGAAGTGCTCTGGAGCTATCGCGGTATCATCCGCTTACATGACAGTCGAACTTATTCTTGAAGTAGGTGTATCATACATAAATAGGTGTCTCTAAACTGGACCTACCATAGACCCCTGGGGTAGTCCAACAACGACGTACACTTGTGCTCATAAAAATGGAATACACTTACTGTTGCACTGATGTGAAAAGTGGTATTCGCATTATTAAATACGTTTTTATACGATATCTTTATTTAACTATTTTCTTGTAACTTAATAGAACAAACAATTTCACTTTATCGATGTTTCAAACCAACCGGTATTACAAAATAAAATATTACAAAAATCAGTCCAACAGTAAGTGTATTTTATTTTTATAAGCACAAGTGTAGTTTAATTCTGGCACTGTGGTATTAATTTTAACCCGCATTAACTCAATTTGTGACGAATAATTGTAATATCTTGATTAAATAGCTTGAGAAATCTGAGATAATCGTTTTATAAATTAACCTGTTCAGCCATATCCTGTCAAAGGCGCCAGTTTATTGTACTCCAGTTTAGCTCCAATAAATTCTTAATATTATACACACCATTTTGTTTGTATCAGGTAACAAACAAAATTTCACATTTACGGGTAGAGTGTTGTGGCTCCATTTAAATTATATGGAGCCATGGCATTCAATACATGAAATTGTGTCGAATGAAAAGTTTTATTTTGTTTTATAACAAGAGAAATTGTAAACAATTAGAAAATAAGAGTTGTAATGGTATGTGTCAATCCCTGTCAAAAAAGTCTTGCAAAAACACTCCTCAATTGCTTTTCGTAAGACCAATAATGGAATAATGTAGTTATTATGGAAGAACAGCATCATCATGGTCAATAAAATGTTAGACGAAGGTTCCTATAATGAAGAAGTAAAGGAGTTTTATCCGAAGTAGTTAGGTACAGATAAACTGTCACCTTATGCTTTTTTTTCATGCACATGTACAACATATTTGACTTATGAGGACGTACATGTTTAATGAAAGAAAGAGGTTTCTTCTAACGATTTTTTGATAAACGTTTTATTTGTTCAATATTCAGAGCTTAAAGTTCCGGTTAGACTGTGGTGACCAATTCTGTTCAAGTCTAGTCGTGAACAACGTTTATATGGATAAAATGTACGCTCTTCGTGTTATAATCAATGTTGCGCTTGCAAATGTAACATAGTAGTAAGAGCATCAATTTTACAACCAAGACAAGTTCATTGATTACACAGATCTCAGAACATGTTTGAGTTAACTTCAAACCCTTTAGAAAATACCAGAAGATCTTCAATTTTTCGGTTTCAGAATTTTAACATGTTAAATTGACTAGATCTAGAGCGTAGGGACCAAGCAACGATTATGATACGCGGCATTTAAATACTCGTCAGCAAAAACACTGAAAGCTGGTACGACTACATCATGCAAAAACCAAATTCTACAACTAATCTGAAGTGACACGTCATCAAGTAATGTGGATATATCAATTTCCTCATATTTAGTAGGGAATGGGGCTCAATCAAATTTTTGCCGGCTATATCCTTCTATTGTTGTTGATTTCCCAATAAGATGTAAATATGCTTCTTTCTTGACCTCACAGAGTAATAGGTTTGAAAGATGCTGTATCTCGAAGATAATGATGAATGGTTTAGAAAGTTTTACCAATCGAATAGTGTCTCAGTAGAAACCTTTCTTGATAGAGACATCGATATTCGTGACTATTGCAATTCACATATTTAACTATTAGTAAAAACATTTATGACAGACGAAAACAGCAATTGCTTAGTTCTGCAAACATAAAAATTCTCTTTTAGTGAAGCGCTATGCTGAGCGTCAGCGACTGATTTATTTGTTTTTCATTGTTGCAACGTATCTACTATTTTCACACGTTTAATTTGGTCTGTCTTTTTGCAAACACAAAAACGGTTCTAACACGAAGAGGAAACATTTTCCGACTCGCTTCAAGCAGTGTAGTTTTTTAGTACCATGAATTCGCCACTGCATATAATCGCAGCTGTATTCATCAAATGAAAAATTTGGTGATTTAGTTTTAGCAGTCAGCTGTAGATGCAATAAGTGGAAAAGTGAATATTGTTCTTTTGCAATGACTGAAGAACATATTAGCCCTTATCCAATAGTAATAGCACTTCTAGAGACTTCAAACATAAATATCCAAGCAGATTCAATTCCTTAATTATTTTTTTTTGCTTGTCAATTACTCAACATAGAGGTCATCATATACCAGTAAAATCTTTATGCTCGTTAAAATGGCCGAAAAAAATTAACGAATCATAACTTACATTTTTGTCTAGTTTTTAGAAGATGGCTTAAGAATGGATAAAATGCGATAGCATGGGTCTATCTGAATTTCTTACTTTTCACAAAAAATTTAGATACAGATCCAGGTAATATGTGCTTTAGAAACGTTAAAAAGAAATAATCTCCCAGGTATTTGATCTTTTGCGTTTATGTGATAACATCCCTCATCAAAGTCATAAGTCTTCTGTGGTAATTTTGTATTCCACTTCCCTAATAATTTCAGCATTAGAGGACACGTTAAACCATCAGTCCTGTGGTAGTTGCAAGGAAAAGAACATAGTCCTAGAACTTCTAAAGCTTTAACTCTAAATTCTAAACACATGCTAGATCGTCTCAATGGAGTATCCTACAAATCGATTGCTTTGGCCCATCGATGTTTCAGCGTCATAATCCCTTCCTTATAGAAGTCCACCGTTGACCCTCTAACCAAGAAGTCACCTCAGTTTTCAAGCTATCATCGTCTCTAAACTGCGGTCCACCAAGATGAGCTTTCAATTTTCCGAACAGAAAGAAATCCGAGGGTTCATCAGCCACTTTTAATATCACTGCAATGAATTTGTGTCGTCACATATTGTCGTGCTATGGAAGCACTCTTTTTCGTAGTTATCCACGCGTTTGATTTTGCAATTTGGCTAGAAAGTCTCAGTAATGCTATCGATGGTTCAACCATTGTCCAAAAAGTTGATGAGCAGGACGCCGCGAGAATCCTAAAAAGTCGAGAGAATTGCTGTTCCTACTGACGGTTTTGTTCTGAGCTACTTTGGAGGCTCAAAGTTGGAAAGCCGCCATTTTATCCTGGCTTGTTTGGTGACAGAGATATAGTGATGAACCCAACTTTCAGCCATAATGCCGATTCTGTCAAAAAAGTGGCTAGAATCTGCATCGGCACGGACTAAAAGCTCACGGCAAATGTTCACTAGATTCTGTTTGTGCAAGATTGTCTACCTGTCTACGTTTGAGACACTCCTCGTATTCAGACCTTATTTATTATATTTATTCAATATCGATCTAACCGATTTCTCGTCAATATTTCTTGGGTACTGTTTTAATAGTAATTCGGGTATCTTCCACCAGTGATTACTCCACTTTAGTCCCAATATCCGATTTCTTTGCTGTTGCAGGTCTTTCGGTCCTTGCATCGTCTTCTAGGCACTCTCTGCCAAAATGAACACTCTCTCTAGTCAACATTTTAATTGCTGCCTGGTGTTCACTATTTTTCATTTACAGATACTATAACCACACACTGTATTAAATCAAATATAAAATCTAAAGTTTTAAAGGAATTGTGACGAAACCCGTGAAGAAACTTTCCAAATTAACCTATAGCAAGATACGAAATCACAGGCAAGGAAATATTTTTTATCAAGGCTTCAGACAGGCTAGAGAATGGAAAATGCGTTTTCCTAGTATTAAATAATCTTAAACATACTCAAACAATCAAAATATTTAAATAAAAATTTACCTCACATAAGGAGAAGCAAAAAAAATGCAAGAAACAAAGCTCTTGAAAAAAATTGTAGATGAAAGGATTAACTTTGTCTTTGTTACCATTATTATGTGTAGTGGCAAATTTAGCATGTTATGTTTGAGTAATTTCAGAAGTTAGAAAATAGCATTTTCTAAAGTGTTAAACTTAGCAGTTCACTTCATTAAAATTCCGTACACTTAAATTGCCGTTACAACCCAAAAGAAATGATTACAACCTACAGGTTACCTTTTGATGTTTTCATGTTTAAATACTAAATATAACTTTCATGGCATTCGCTTCTGAAAGCAGTTAATTAAAGCGTGCTATTCCTATATAATTAATTTCGGTTTTTTAATTAGCGCCAATAAAATCCGCTTTGAGCTATTGTAGATAATAACCAAATTATAACCAAACATTTTCTACTTTTACTGCCTGGTGTAAGTGAATAGAAAATTTTAGAATAAATATAGACCACATTATGTCTTTGATAGATGACAATTTGTCTAAGTTAATACACTCTCTACCTCTTACCGTTTACGAGATCCCCATGGTTAACTTGAAACAATCAAACTAAGCCATTAAGCATGCAAATTGCATTAATTAGTTACAACATATTGCGGTCAGTAAGATTCAAATCTTCGCTCCCACAAGGAGTCTGATTTTTCGTCAGAAGCCTCAACCGCTCCGTCAGGAACGCTGCGTAACACACAGGCTTACCGTTGTGAAGTGGAGGAGATGATGTTCAAACAAAACCTTTCGATCAATTTCAAATTCCCAAGTGAACACATGGACACGTTCAAGGGCCGACTAACTACAGTGAAGACGGACGGATTCTTATACATAACTTAAATTCGATATAAAATTGCCAGCGTCTCAGAGAGTCTTTTGTGCAACAAATGTATCCAGATACAACGAGAACTCATAAACTCAACAGAAATGTAGTCGGTCGCTATATAATCACCAAGAGAACGGTGAACTAAAACCTGTCCTCAGAGCGTAGAATCAACAAATGCAGCAAACACCAAAGCTGAGATAAATTGTACGCAGTTCCGAAAAATGTGGTTAAGATTTCAAACCACGGCAAGGAGAACGTGCCAAACACTTTCAAAGTTGTGAAGCGAGAGAGCGAGCGACGCCGAAATTTCTCATATTGCCAAACGCCTAGCGCCCATATAGCCAAACCACGACGCGAGATATTCGAAAAATACGTAATGTAAATTTTAGCTCCTAACAATGTAAGGATGTAAGCTCAATTGCGGCCGAAACAAGTCCAGCGCACGCACGCAGATTTATTCCGTTTTATATATTACAACATAGGTGGCCTTCATTATCGTCACCATCTTCCAGCCTTTTCAGTCTACTGCTGCGTGCAGGCCTTCCTTAAAACTTGCGACTCGTTTCTGCCCTGTGCTCTATGTACCCAGTTGCCAGCGATTCTCTTTATATCGTCTGTTCATCCAGTAGCTAGTCTTTCCCTACTTTGCTTGTTGGTTTATGGTATCCACTCTATCACTTTATTTGTCCATCTTCTGTCTCAGAATCTGGCTACATGCCCTGCCCAATTTCGCTTGAGTTTCGCTATATGTTCTATTACGTAAAGTACTACAGTTCGTCTTCGTAGTTCTTTGTTGCGTATTTTGTCATTGAGAGTCACTCTAACGATCGATCTCTCAATTCGCCTTTGAACTACACTTAGTTTTGTTTATTGTTTTTGGAAATAGGTAAAACGAAATACTTAGCAATGCGAATGAAAAACACATCGCAATTGGTAAGATTCGAACCTGCGTTCAGACATGAAATCCGATTGTTAGCCAGACGGTTTACCCGCTTGGCTAAGAATACCACCTAGAGTAATATTTACTTAGCGTTGTATTATAAAAGACACGGTGGCGACAGCACGGTGAGGGTAACGATGAAAACGTGACAAACGCACGCAGATAGGTGCAACGCGCGTTTATATGTATATATGGATAATTCCTGCTACAATTTAATATTTTTGTCGATATTAAAACCACGTAAATTCAAGGAAATAACATTTTTTACTATTTTATTATAATACATGTTGGGTGGTAATCAATGTCTGTATTTTCTTATAACTCTGATATTTAATGGTGTTCTTTCTAGTTAGAGATATCATTATACGAATATTTTATGAAATTATTAGGAGAATATCCATTACAAAAGATTACATTAATCTAAGCACATATTTCCAAGAGCGCTGGCTACACCTCTGTAACAGACGACATTAAATTTCAAGTGTTTCTTAAAATTTCCTCTTAAAACGAAGCATTAATCATTATTATCGTTTGACAGTCTGATATGTGCGTAAGTAGTCATGGACATTATTTATTTGGCTTGCCAGTATTTTGCAGTAGGTTGATTCAGTGGGATTATTTCAAATATAGTGAGTGATTTAGGTGAATACTCCAAGTAGCAGAAACCTGAAGTTTTATATTTATAGTGCAGATTCAGTTTAATTTAAAGGAGCAAACATCGTTTTTTGGAAATTGATGCAACTGAATGACGTAGACACGCTGACCATTTGCATTATAATTAAAACGCCTAATTTTAGTATAAAGTAAACAATATTTTTAGAGTATAGATTGATAGTAACTACCAAAATAGATTATCTTGAGGAAGTTTTCCATGTTTTCAAAATAGAGTCCGGGTTATATGAAGCACAAGTATCTATTTATAAAGTTCCTAAAATTCCAAAAAGCACCGATTGAACAAAAAACTTCTACCCATCCTCATTGCATACGTTTGTAATCCTCTTCGGTCTATTATCTAGTAGCTCATTTAACATAAAATATTAAGTTGAAACTTTCACATATAATCTCATAAGAGCATTAATTCTTTCCGGAAATTTTTTGAGTGCGTTCCAACAATGTCGTATTAATTTGCCCGAGCGGGACGCGAGGGCAAATTAGGACGTTGTTGGAATGCACGAAAATAATTTCCGGATATGAATTAATGCTCGAATGCAGATTCGGTAAGAAAATCGTAACGCCACAAACCCTCACAGTTAAGTTGGTCTACCTACAAAAAATTTCCAAGAATTTTTTTTATTGTCTTAGTTACGGCTCGTGAACTAATTTTTCTATTGGTCATTAATGAGTGTCGCACGATTTTCTATGTAATTTCGAAAAGAACACTCTCGAATAGGGCTTTGACGTGGTGGTGCACTATCCAAAATATGAGGTCGATAAGCAAGCAGCAATAGACCAAAGCTGGAGTTAAAAATAACTGTATGGATGAGATTCAACCATGGGACTCCATAATTACTAAAAATAAACTTAGTATCTATGGCAGAGAGACAGCTAGCAGTTTTAAGGGTATTCAGATCAACATTCTTATTGCTTTATTATGAAAAAGATACGTTTTACGTCTGTTTAAAAATGCCTGCCGCCACTGCGTTTGGCTCACACAAAGACGGGGTTGACGTTTCATTGAGTTCTTGCTCCAAGTTTAGGCACAAGGGGAGCAGATCTTTACTTGATTAGGGACAGTCGAGTAAAAGGTTTGCGTGTGTGATGTAAGCTTTATTGTTCCTTTAATGTAGCTGTGTGGCAAAGCTATACCGTATCAATTTATCTGATTTCGTTTGAATATCGAGTAATTCCACGTCGATCTCCGTCCGGATATATTTAAAAAAGCACTTGTATCGTGCCGACTTAGCCCTGGCAGCCCTTGCTAGCGTGTAGATCGACGCCGATGCTCGTAGCCATTCTTTGAACTGTAGCTGCCCATTCTTTGGTCAACAAGACCGTATAGCCCTGCAAGGTTTTCTACCATATGGCGTGTAGAAAAATATCAAAAATTGCCTGTCGATGTCCTTGAAGCTATTCATTTTGGTTTTATCGACGTGCGCAACTCTTCAATAACTTTTTGCCGTTAGTGGGCAAGAATCTGTTCAGCCTGGGTAACCGCCTCCTTGGTTTTTCCATTTGGTTGTCGTCAATTGTTTGACTATTTGTTACGGTATTAAAAGAACTTTACGACACCCACCCAAGGTGAGCATCGCACCACGGAATCAGTCCTGAAAACTGGCACACTTGCCCTGAAATCAGTTCGAAATAAGCTAATAGGCCACGGCTGGAACGCTCAGGGAGTCGGGCGTGAGTCACACGATACGTTCTGGGCAAGCGTGTTGCGGCATAATATATATATAGGGTATGTCAAAATCATGAGGGCGCCACCAAGCCTGTCTTAACCCGACTAACCGGGCCTGGACGGTTAGACGGGAGCGAAGCACGCAAAATACTCCGTTGATAGGATTACTCAAGAATTGCAAGGTCAAATAACAATTTCGGGATTGCCTTATGCAAGGATTGTAATTAGGTGTCAATCCGACCGCGACTACGCAGCTGTCTCACCCACCTGTACGCTCAAAGCTCCCTCGTTGCGTCGCACAATAATCAGTACACTGAAAGGGGGCGCTTATCTGAAACAGAACATGCACAAGTCGAAACAAAACAATAGTTCCCTTAGCTCACAAATCATGTATTGACTAACGGGTTACAATGGTGCAGCAGAGTGCGTCGCACTATATCTATAAATAGATTATAACTAAGGACACCAGCTTGCGCGCGCTCTAAACCTAGCGACAGATGTTCAACAGTAATGAACAAATTAGCACTCGCAACATGGACAGTCTGTAATTTTGAAAGAATGTACAAATATGCTGGCGCGACGCCTTATGCAGCAAACAGTAAAGAACAAATTAGCACTCGCAACATGGACAGTCTTAATTTTGAATGAATGTACAAATATGCTGGCGCGACGCCTTATGCAGCAAACAGTAAAGAACAAATTAGCACTCGCAACATGGACAAATATGACGACAGTGCCTGTAGGCACAAGAGATGTGACGGCTCGCTCGCGTTCACAGCGGTAATCAGTTCAAAGACACATACCTTAATATGTAGGCGGTTGGGGAGCCTGGTACAGTTGAGTTGCGACAGGCTGCAGTCTTAGGTGGCAGGTACCTTCGATGTTCGACGGCTATAGGGATGAGTGCACATCCGCCATAATGGCGACGTGAGACGCGTCAGGACGCGTACAACGGGACGACGAAAAATGGGCCACTTTCGTTCTGCGGGACAGATCCTCGAAGGTCGAGATGAAGGGGGCACGACCCCTTACTTACGGAAGCAGGAACTAGGCTCAAAAAGCACCCACGCTACGCCGAAGACAATTCGAAACTCACACTCACAACCACCACACGAGCGTTCTCTGCAACGGGCTGCGGTCAACTGCCCTTTAGGCGAAACCGTTTGTCACATAGTCGCTGAAGCAGCACTCGACGGGAAAAGGCTGACGCCCCCGCCAAGGGCGGGAGCGCCGCACGAACGCACACACTATCCGACCTCTTATTTGATCGACGGCTCTCGGCCGAATGCCCAGAGGGAAGCGCTGGCACAGGTCACCTCGGTCGCGTCCCCACGTGACTAAACCTCGGCAGCCAATCGCGGGGCGATAAAATGAAACAAATTAATGCCGGCAACAATGGTATCACGCCACAACGGCGTGCTTTCTAGAAGATTCTGAATTCTTGCGAGCGATACGCTCGGCTGCCAAAGCGCCATCAGAGGGGGGCTCCAACCGACGAGAAATACTGCGTTTGGGGCCAAATATGTGCGAAATCATGATTCTGGAATTAGGCGATGGAGCCAAATAAAGAACTAAAAGGGTTTAGCACACGGGCACGCTGCCCTAAAGCCTAGGCGGCTATTTAAAATACCAAAATGACCTGAATCAAATGTGCGGAAGATGAGATTGTACTTGTGCGCAAAGATTGAAAATGGTTTTAACCTAGCAACAAATTGCCCTAAAGGCGTGAAATGCAATTAAGCATCTACAACCGCAAAATGACTTAACATATTAAGGATTGCATGTGCGATTTACTGCAAATTTTATCGCCAATTATATATGTATTCCAATAAGTAAGTAACGCAGTTGTGAAAGATTTAGGGCGCATGCCAGTTGGCAGTGCGGCAACACCTTAAGCGTTCTACACTAGTGTATCAATATTGGTTTTCTCTGTATAATACTTCCTCAGGCAAATGTATTGCTTATCGCACAATGTGACGTCTCGAAAAATGGTATTGTTTTAGTTACCCTTCCTTAGCCCCATAGCAACTGCAAGGAAAATCTGATAATTAATAAGCCACTCACAATTAGAGTCACAACCGTAAGATTGTAGACGAGAATAGAAAGTGATTCTGATTCTGTTTTTTAATTATTTAATTCAATATTTTATAAGAAGATTATGACCGGCCAGTTCGAGACCCAGTTGAATCCAGCTTCATCCGAAGGATCAATCGGTATGAGGCCCAAATGGACCTGGGATCCAACAACCTGCAGCCAGAGCAGACTCTCCAGCGAACTCCAGCTAGGGACGATACCTAAAGCCTCATTTCCTCCAGAAAAGCGACCCAGCCGAACCAAATTCGAGCTCAGCTTCACCCTGAGGAACGGAAGCTTCAGAGTCTAGAGCTCCAGCAGAAGAAACCGACCAACACTCCGGAAGTTTCCTAAAAAGCCAGAATCATTTGCATCTGAGTCAATTTTCGGTGGCGAAATATATATCCTTGACTCGCAGAGCCATCGCCTAGGATTACATCTCCGTCGAGCCGAACTGTTCCTAAACCTGCACCTCTGTCCCGGTCTAGCAGATGTCTGACAGAAACTTCTCCTAGGGCGCAATAGCAAGCATCGAAGTCCGACGTAAGCCGCATTATTTTGAGGTGATAGATGATTTGTCTACAACCACCGCCGTAATTAAACAAAGGTACTACTTGCGTTGTGAAGATGCTCAATCACAGCTACTTAAGTGGTTATACGACGTAATCTAGTGAAATTGTAGCTTGTCGAACATATTCCGGTGCCGCGACGAAATCATAGTTGCGCCCGCCAGGAATTTTACCCAGCGCAAACCCCATCGGCCAGAAAAAAATTTACAAGCAAAACTCATACGCGGAATTTTGGCGTGCCAAAAGATATTTAAACCTGTCCAAGTGCTTGGGGACCCCGCCGTCGTAATTTAGAATTACAAAATGCCTGTTTTATTTTGTTATTAGATTGTGCATAGCTTTTTATAGATAGCTGATTATTAAATTTAGTTTTAATGAGTTGGAATTAATATACAAATTTATCCGACATCTTCCTATACAATCAAAGTAAAACAACGAGCTCTCAGCTACTGAATTAACCCAGGGCACATGCATTTTCAAAGTCAATTTATATGCCCCGTTTCGTCGCAACTTTGATAATGTCAGGAGGAATGAAAAGAAGTGCCGAATACTTGAATTCGCGATAAAGGTGAAAATATAAGGGAGAAGAGGATCAAGATGTCGATGAATTTCATGGTTAATGAACCTGATGAGAGACTGGTTTGGACTCTCTTCTACAGAACTATTCAGAAGAACCGTGAACAAAACAATGATAACTGTGATGATAGCCAATATCTGGAACGAATAGGGTTGGAGAAGACAAAGAAGCTGATGATACGTAAATCATCGTCAACATGATTTATGTGATTCATAGCTATGTATTTGAGCATAATTCGATGATCCATCAATATTGCACTTTGCACTATAAATCCTAACCGCGCATGTTTCACCGTTCACCGTCGTTATTTTGTTGAAATAGAATATTTTATAGTTGTATAACATATACAGGGTGACACAGCGGACATGTAACAGCCCATAACATTTTTATTTATTAGAATTAAATTCTGAAATTTGGGTGATGCGTTTATAAGAAGGGCAACCTTTTGATGACTAAATAAAACACATTTTTCACTTCCGGTTTAACCGGAAGTAACCCTGAATTTTAAATTTTAAATAACACCTTGCATACCGGGTGACAATGAGACTAGGGCCATACTTATATCTTCTTTATTTATGAAACGATTTAGATAAAATTTTATACCAAGATACTAGACATAATTTCTGATTGGTCGATAGATATAGTCAAAATGGCTGACTTCCCGTTTTACCGAAAATGATACCAACTTTGATTTTTTAAATAGAACACCCTGTATATTTTATGTTTTTCTGAATCTACGAGACAAATTACATATAATAATTTTTCCCAATTTCAATTTTTGAAACAAAAAAATTTTTTCAATTTTTTTTTCTTACCATAGAAGGCCTTGACTTGGAAAAATCTATTCTAATTGATTCTAGCAAATCTTAATAATAGCTATTTTATCAATAAGGTCAATAACAAACCTTTAATAAAAGAATATAATTTGCTAAACTCGTTTTTTAAGAAAAAGTCACTTTTTTTAAATGGCACCTACTAAGGGCCATCTTGCCATTAGATAGAAAATGTAATTACCAATCTAACGATGTGCATCATGCACTACTTTATCTTTATCTGAAACTGAAAATTAATTAATTAATTATTTTTTTAAATATTTTTATGTAATAACTAATAATATTTAAGCAAATTTGGCAACACTGTTATATGTAATTTAAGCTGTAGATTCAGAAAAACATAAAATATACAGGGTGTTCTATTGAAAAAATCAAAGTTGGTATTATTTCCGGTAAAACCGGAAGTCAGCCATTCTGACTGTATCTAGCGATCAATCAGAAATTATATCTAGTATGTTCATATAATTTTATCCAAATCGATTCATAAATAAAAAAGATATACGCATGGCCCTAGTCTCATTGTCACCGGGTATATTTTTCGCCTACCTGAACCGCTACAAAATTATCTTTTCAACCGTGTGTCACAACTTGACATTTGATTTCAAAATGGCTGCCAAAATTAATTTTTCTCCCAAACTCTTAGTTGGCCATGACATGACACTTGCAAATTATCAGCATGTAAAGGACGTTGAAATGTAAAAATTAAGGTGTAAATACATTTGTGATTTTGATACTTTTTATCTAATTAATAAGAGTTGGGAATAAAAGACCATTTTTCAAACTTTAGAAATGCATTTATTTCACGCTTAATATCTCAAAATACAGAATAGAAAACTATAATTTTTATTTTATAGAAAGGTAAATAAACGTACATTTTCATACAATTTATTAAAGTTTGTATGAACAACTGACTTTTTGACTAAAAACGCAAAATTATACATATCTACAATGATCCGTAAATACTTATAATATAATAGGTATAAGTACATGTAACAATAATGCCCCAAGTAGGCATAGTAATACCCCACCGTAGAGATAACAAAAGTGTTAAATATATCTAGAGATCCATGGAATGAAAAGTGAAATTTCGGTACACCACAAAGGAATTTAATTAAAAATTTAACCTACTATAACACAAAGCTGAACTAAACAATAATCATACAAAAAAATTACAGTAAATGTTCAAAATGTTGTCCGTTGTTATCTCTACATAGACGAGTTCTTCTAACCGTTGCTAAAAGCACGTTTTCAAGTTGCTGGTGTGTTATATTATTAATTGCTCTCCTAACTCATAATTCTAAGTTCTCGATCTACTACTGGAGTTCTATAAACCTTTCCCTTAAGGTGATTCCATATAAAAAAATCGAGTGAGGTAAGATCCGGAGATCTTGTAGGCCACCTATTCGGACCATTTGTACCAATCCAATTTTCGCCAAACCTTTCGTGTAAATAATTCACGATATTTCTTGCGTTATGCATTGGGGCGCCAACTTGCTGAAAAATTACTTGATCCACATTAGGAGGTAATTCTTGCAGAAAACCTTCAACTTCTGTTTGTAAAAATTCTAAATATCTCTGGGACGTTAATCGGCCATCGAAAATTATTGGTTCAGATATTCTTGTACCAATTACTCCTAACCAGACGTTGAAACCAAATCGCTCTTGGTACGCACCTTCTCTCATAATCCTTGGATTTTCTTGAGCCCAATACTGGGTATTATTTCGATTAAATAGACCCAAATTAGTAAACCAAGATTCGTCAGAGAAGAGAATTGAGTGATGGAAATTATTGTTTAAGTCATACCTATTTAAAAACCAATTGCAATAATTTACTCTTCTTTGGTAATCAGTTTGATACAAATGCTGGTGTATTTGGTATTTGTAGGACTTATACTTGAGCTTTTTTTAAAATACGGCGGGCCGTTTCTCGATTAACACCAATCTGACCCTGAATCTGTCTTACAGAAACTGTTGGATCAACTTAAACTATTGCTAGTACATTTACTTCCGTTTGCTCTTCGATAATAAGGTCATTCTGTTCTAAATATGGTTCTTGTCTAAATTGTTCTTCAAGTTTCCAAAAATAGTTATTTGCAGGATGGTTTCTTTCTGGAAATCTTTCCGCATACAGTCGAGCAGCTGCTCTACTATTTTTTCTTACCTCACCGTAAATTAAGAGCATATCAACTTTTAATTTCTAGAATACATAATTGAAAACAATAAATAATATCGAGAATATTCTTTTAAAAGCCAAAATACTTTAAATAAATTGACAAAATAAAGCTAAACGAGAGTAAACAAAACCAACGATATAACTTTTGCAGCCATATTCTATTAATAGCCCTCTAGAATTGTTTAACGTTTTTAACATCAATAATATGCTAGGATGTTACACAGCCTACTTGGCTTGTTATTGATACTAATAATATACGTATTTTGGAAACAATGTAGATATGTATAATTTTGCGTTTTTAATAATAAAAAAGTTGTTCATACCAGTTCTGATAAATTATATGAAACAGAAAATATTTGTTCTACAGTTACATTAAATAAAAATTGGTATTTCCTATTTTGGATTTTGAGAAATTAAGCGTTAAACAAATATATTTCTAAAATTTGAAAAATGATCCTGTATTCGTAACTCTTATTAATTAGATAAAAAGTATGAAAATCACAAATATTTTTACACCTTAATTTTTACTTCTCAACGTCCTTTACATGCTGATAATTTGCAAGTGTCATGTCATGGCCAATTAAGAGTTTGGGAGGAAAATTGATTTTGGCAGCCATTTTGAAATCAAATGTCAAGTTGTGACACACGGTTGAAAAGCGAATTTTGTAGCGGTTCGGGTAGGCGAAAAATATATACAGGGTGCCATTTAAAATTTAAAATTCAGGGTTACTTCCGGTTAAAACGGAAGTGGAAAAATTAGTTTTATTTAGTCATCAAAAGGCTACCCTTATGATAAATGGATCACCCAAATTTGAGAATTTAATTCTAATAAATAAAAATGTTATGGAATGTTACATGTTCGCTGTGTCACCCTGTATATGCATTCCTTAAAATATTCACCTTATTTATTTATCTTTCATATATTTAAGAAACAGTACCTAGCCGCTGCTCCATACTTACCTTTGTCGAATCTGATTGGATTTTTTTTTAGATTTTGCAGTAATACATACACAGTTTGAAAAGTTTCATTGGCATTGCAAGATAGCCATAGATAATTATAGTAGAATTATACTATTGAACTCTAAACTTTAGCGCAGATTTATACGAATCTTATTACTTTTTTACACATACTCAATACACGAATAAATATGTTTTCCTTAGTATTTTCTACAAAGAAATAATTATGAAATAAGGTTAATGTTATAACTGTAAAAAATACTAGAAAACCAATATCCCGACAAGAAAAACAGCTCATGTACATTGACGACCTAGCACATTGCTCAGTTGCCAATTCCTTGTAACGGTATTTGCACGCAAAGATTAGTTGCCCGCATTCCGTTTGCTCTGTAGCCCAAATGCTCCCAATACCGAAAATACTCCAATTAACAATTCTATTTATTACTCATAAGACAGCGCCTTTCAATTATAAATCTTAATTGACTTCTAGATAAATTACTTTTTAACTGGAAAGTATGACACCCAAGACAAGCTGCTGAAAATCTAATGAATAATTAACTACTATTTTAATTTTACGTAAATTATAAATAGCAGATTGCTTATTTGCTTATTAATTTTTATATACATTATAATCTACTCTGATCGTACTCATAAATTTAACTTTGCTGTCAATATTTCCTCAACATTTTTACTGTTATACTTACCCAAGCGGGGATTTTCAAATCTGAGCTATATGGGAAGTAAACCAGTTTCAGAAAGCTGCAGTTTGAGATATCATACCTTGAACTTTTCTCCTATTATGAATCGGTGCGTTGTCATGAAGAATAAAAGGTGTTGCCATAACTTCCCACGTTCCTTGAATATTGTGGCAGAAGATTCAGCAGCTATTAGGATTTCTTCTGATTTGAATCTCTGCAGTAGAAGTTAGTTACTACTCCAAAAACAGAGTTAGCATAACTTTGTACGTAAATTTCTGCACTTGAAATGCAACAGGCATCCCTTGTGTGTTCATTACTTTGATTTCTAATTACTGTATGAATCCAGACTTCACCTTTGGTGCCATTCTGGAAAACAATATTCTGCAGTTTTTTGAAAAACTTGCTTTTTTAACCAGTTCGCATTTTTATAACGTTAAATATGTGATGTTTATCAACGATAATGTTGATCAACGATCAAAATATCTAAGAAATATATAGTATCCCGACAATGTTGTATAGCCAGAGACTGGATTCCCGTCACTATTCGAATTCTTTGTTCTTCTCCATAACTTCTTAATAGAATTAGGATTATGTCATATTCTTCTTACAGTACCCTGCATCGATTTCATAATTGTTTCTAGAGCAGTACCAGCAAATTTCTTATTGATATTTATTGTAATGAGACCCCTACTAAAAAAAGGTTTTTTATATAAATAATAATGTGGGCAAATCACCACAACTTATAATTTATGTCAAACTATGGGCTAATTAAAATGCTGTAATAATTATTTGATTAATAAATGGTTTATTGCCCTCTGTATTTTATTTATTTGCAATCAAATAGGGGTTAGCTCCAGTAAAACATGAAATAAACTCTTTAAACTAAAGGGTAGGTTCAACAGCTTGTATTACAAATGCTTTGCTGTATGATAAATTAACCGGTATGGCAAATGCGTGACTTTGTATTTGACCTTAAAATTTAGTATTCACAAAATGCTTTGTTCGTGAAATTCAGCGTAAATTGAATTACAAAAACACCGAAAAAAGCAAGACCACATCAGGTAAATGCTGCTAAATATGTGACGTAGCTTCCGACTAAGCTGCTTTGTTTCAGATGACGCAAACAGATGCTCTGATGTGCAACTGTTCTATTTCCGGAAAAAACTGCAAAATCGGCTCCAAACCGCAAATCTAAAGGACGCTATCTCGATTATTCGAATCTGGACTGATCTGGACCGCTGGAATCACGTTCTACCCGTCGAAAAATGTCCAAACTTGAAGTACCCCAAATTCTAAGGCGCTACTTCCTGTGAAATTTACCTTTCGAAGTGGTGTTCCGTTGCTGGCTCGCACAATGAAGAGACGCCACGGCAATAACACCTTTGGTGACGACTTGTTGGTCCAAATGTCTATAACCAGGCGCCCCTGACGATCTTCTCAAACGTAGCACATCAGGTTCTGGCTCGCCGATGTTTCTGCTACTCGGAAAAGGAATCCCAAAGTTGGTCCCACTTGGACGATTCTTGTAGCTGGCTATTTCTCTTTACTGGGCATTTCTTTATTCATAATTTTAAACAAACTGGGAGCTCAACTAGCACACAGCCTAACTCTTACAAGCTTCTATTTGATCTCCTTTTTGTTAAACAATTGACGTTCTCGTTTCCTAGCAGTATTGATTTACATTTGTTTATAAGAAAAAAGGTTCGATGTACATGTTTATTTACGGACTAAAGTATTGATAAAATGTACTTGCATAACTACTAAAATGTCTTTTTCTTTGAACTTGTTCACGTAGCACTTTGTTCTGCTTTTATCACTTATTTTTTTTTAATTGCACTTATCACATGAGTTTATTTAGCACTTTATCAACTGTCTGTCTTGCTATAGGTTGTCTTATTGCTCTTTGCAATCTTTACTTCCTCGTACTGCTTTCCACTATTTCTTTCCGTTACCTTGCCGTTTGTGGCTTATAAACCTTTAATACTTATAACACTCATACAATTCCTGTACTTCACAAAACATCTTGTATTATTTTAAAATGCATATCATTGTTTGACGTTATTCAAATCAACCCTGTCAGATACATAATTCAAGCTGCATTTGCCATTCCAAACATTAATTATAACTGAAACTCTAAACGTATCCCTTCTGAAATCTATCTTATCTCATGTCAACCTTTCTTACTCAGATTATAACTTCTACTGCATTTATTAATGTAAAATACCGACTTTCTTGCAATACATAAAATAGTTAATTCCGTGCTCATTTTTGAATCTATTCATTCTTGTGTTAACTGGGCAATCAGAATTGCTAATTACAATATGTAGCGTTTCGGCTATCCTACACGACTTCTCTGTCCTTCGGGTTTGTCTCTATTACAATGAGTCGTTCGATATTGTTCTCGTTCCTGATAATGTGGCCAAAGAAAAAAATCTAGAGTATCAATATATGAGCCGGGCGTGAATTCAGAATGATATCTAATAGAATGGGTGTATTAGGCCTACGTGCAGTCCATAGAGTACGTAGCATCTTACGCTATGTTCATGTTCGCGCAGATCTATTATTTTTCTTAATACAACCTTGATTGTCCATGTTTCGTATTCATCACTTCAAACCCACCAAATTGATTGATGCATCCTTGGTTGCTGTTGGGTTGACGATTGATTATCACGATTTTCGTTTTATTGATATTTATGTGTAGTTCATAATCCTTACTAACAGGTGGTAATTTTTCTAAGAATAGTTTTAGTTCTTCTCTACTGCTGTGTCATCACCGTAACGCAGGTTAGAAATTCACTTGAGTCAAATGGCAACACTTACCAATCATTAATTATAATTACAAGGCGCATAATGTGTTCGCTACTAATGTTGAATAGTATGGGTGGCAATACATACGTTTGTCTCACCCTTTCTGTATTCTACAAGCGTTTTTTTTCAACCTCCGATTCAATAGGAATAAAAACAAGAATGAATATGAAACATTTACTGTATAGAAAATATAAGTACATCTCTTGGCTACATTATACATAATCGCCATTTTGATAAAGGCACTTATCATACCCTGACATGAGTTCCTCTATGCCTTCCTCAAAGAAGGTTGCCGCCTTATCACTCAGCCAATGGTTTATAACTTCTGAGCTTTTACTAAACAATAACTTCCCTCTTATTCAAATTATGTTCTCTTGTCCCCTCTTCCATAACAAAACTAGCTTCCAATGTAGATATCTACCAAAAAACGTAATGACCTAAGTGAGTCTACAGTATGTAAAACATTATTTCGTTTGCATGGAGTCGGAAATTATACCAATAAATTGTTCTTGAGCCTTGCCACGAACGGCAAATCATTTTTACTCAAGCCCCAGACTAATTAGACCGAATTACCATGGCCAGCGTCAAATAGTACCAAATAATCGTTCAGGCTACATGAACGAATCGGAGGACCGACTAGCTACAGTAAAAACGAAGTGCGGTTATGTTCTACAATTAGCAAAATATTGAAACAATTTTTTGGCTTAGCCTAATTGTTTCGCCATTTATCCAATTATTTCAGTTTTAACCTGTATATTTTTCGTTAAATTATAAATCCTTTCCATTTCAAATTCGTAAATTTTCCAAAGCAGCGTATTTTCTACCTGCATCAAGCTCTTATCATTTGCGCGATGCCCTCTCGACCTCCGCGCTATTTCTTATCAGAGTCCGAGCTTGCCTTTGGGCACGAATTGTTGGTACTTGGCACTTGCTGTCTTCGCTTTGCCCGCCGCGTTCGGCGTGGCTAAAGTTTATGTTCAAGTCAATTTACGTGCGCTCAATTAATTTAATGAGCAGTGTGTGCTTCCAAGGGCTGATTACGATCAGGTACGATTGCGCTTTTCTGTTTTATTATCTCCATAGTAATTAGATTTTTCTTAGCTCTTAATTACCAGCTTCATACACGAGTTTTTCTCGGAGGCCAAGCCTTATCGCACTTTCGACACCTGCTGGGTTCGGCGTTGCGGTCTTTTTGGGGATGCTTCTGCAGCAGTTTTCGGAGCATCCACGTCGATTTCAACGATATGGTCGCAGTTCACGACTAACTTATTTGAACCGAAGGGTGCAGCTACCCCGGGCTGGGTTTGCTGTTAGCCATTTGTGCGCGCTGGAGAAGCGAGGTTAGTTCCGAGATTTATCGTGTTTTTTTAATACCTGGATTTTACATTTATTTAAAATTTAAATGCCTACGTTTTGCAATTATTAACATGTAATGTAATGTTCAATTTGATACATGCTCTTGATTTTTACATTAAATTTTCATGCTTATATCTAATTATGCCCAGTATTTAAATTTTCTATTTTTATGTATTTCGACCCTCTGTAAAAGGTACAGTCACGCTTTTTTATTGTCAATAGCCTAACAGAAGGTTTAATTAAATGACTGAGGTATGCATATCCCACGAATGTTTTTGGTAAATTATTAAAATAACCCGAAAGGGGTTCTTAATTTTATGCGTGTCGCAACCTTCAGTTAAGATACACAATTTTGTTATTACATTATTTACATTTTAATTATCCTGATCATTGATTACTGACATTTCGAAACATTTATTAATGATTAATTAAATGCTAGTCACTTGCAATTTATTTTTCTTCTTATTATTTGAAATCTTTTGATTTCTGGCGCCCATTTCCATTTCCTTTTCCTTTTTTTGAAGACATTCCAGGGTGCATAGCTGATGATTTGAACCTACGATCTAAGGCCGCCGATATTTGAGCTAGTTCGGCCATCGCGGTGAGTAAAGAAAGAGTTTTTCAGAGCTGCCGTGGTGTATAAATGGTAGGGGGGTTGATCTGCGATTTTTACTACCATTGCTTATTTTATTAATTAATCGCAGGTCGGCTTCCTTATTGTTTCACTGGCGCCCAACGTGGGGCTCGATTTTGGTAGTAACATCAGCTGTGTTTACCTGGATGTCTTTATTTATCAATATTTAATTTTGTACTCTTTAAATTTTTACTTCATATGCCATTTTGTAATTTTCATCTTGTTGCAGTGCACGTATTTATATTTGACTTTCTTTTCTTTTCCTTTCTTCACTTATCCTTTCGTTCGGTTGTTTATTGACTTTTCTTCTCTTATCTTTCTTGACGAATGATTGGTTTAGCAGTAGTATGTTTATAGGTAGTGTGATGGACTTTGTTGAAAGGGTATGCTTTGGTGAGTGAGGTTTCTGAATAGTTTCTTTGATTGGTTGCGTGTGTGCTTTGGTAGTGTAGTATGTTTGGTTTTTCCTTATCCTTCCTTTGGTTGCGTATCGGTGGGTCGAAGGCCTGCGTGAATTACTTGTGCGGTTTGGTGTAGTTTACTCCATTTTTGGGATTTTTATTTACTTGCCTCACCGTACTTGTGTTTACTCAGGGTCTCGACGGGTTGTTTCCGGGTTGTTTTTTTCTGGCTTTTAATTTTTTTGAATGCGATTATTATGCATTTCTTTTTTGGATGCGAGTTTCTTGTTGGCTGCGTCCGATGTGAGGCAGTCCTTGTTTTAGGCCCCTGTTCGGTGTAAACAGGGTGTCTATATTTTTTTCTGTGTCCGATGTGGTGCAGGTTTTTCTTCTGTCAGACGTGACAGGGGATATTTTTTGCGTCGATTTTGATGCGCTATTGCATCTTGTTACGCATTGTTTTATGCAATTTTTTTGCGTTTTTTTTATGCATCTGTTTGCGTGCGGATTTTCCTTGCGATTGAAGGCGGTTTGCTTTCCTTGTGTTTCCTCGTCTTTAAGCGTGTCCATGTCTCCGTAAACCCGGGTCACGGCATGGAATAGTAGACCTAGCCAGTCGAAGCTTGGATGAGTGGGTGTGGCAGCGTGAGTTTTTCCGAACTCTGGTTTTTTGGTTCATTTTCCTCTCTTTCCTTTTCTCTTTTCCTTATGTCCTGTTTTTTCTTCTGTTTTTAAAAGTTGCTGTAGGGTATGTTCCCTATGGATTTTGCATTCTAATGCTTTTCACTTTCCTTTTTCTTACCATTACTTCCGTCTCATTTGAGGATTTTTTTTCAAAAGCGCTTCGCTTATTTGGATTTAGACTATGGTATTATAGGATATTGTGACCGTGGAAACACCTACAGTGTCCCTTTTAAAAAACTTGTTTTTGTGCTTTCTGTTTCTTGCTAGGGTGGTAGGTTGGGCATGCAGGGAAGGTCACTGTTTGGGAACGCCATCATCTAGTTCTTCCCCTTTGTAACGTATAGGGTGGTAGGTTGGGCATGCAGGGAAGGTCACGATAAGAAGCATTGTCATCTTGCTTTCCGTCTAAGCAACGCTAGCAGTTGGGGTCGTTTCTTTCCATATTTTGGGATATTTTTTAAGAGTGCTTTCCCCATTCGCGCTTGTGTTCGCTTAGGACTTTAACAATTTGATTTTCAGGTCGTTGTTCATAGCTTGTTAGCTATGTTGTTTTTTATGTGATTTTTTGAGACGAGTTTATACTTGTTTGGGGTTTTTAAAATTTTATTGTCATTTGGGTTGGTTTTTCGGCCTTGTGGAGATTTCTGGGGGTTGGGGCTAGCGATTGTGTTGCCATCCGACTCAGTGAGGGAGCTACATTCAGTCCGTCACCGGCGCGCCTTTTCCATCTAGCTGCGACGACTGGCTGAATGCCCGAGCGGGGTTTGGTGGTTGTGCGGTCGTTCCCTCCAGCTTCTGGGGTCTCTACCTAAATTCGGGGCGGGTATGGTTTTTAGGATTTTTCCTGAGTTTTCACCCGAATCTTTTTGTCGCAGTACTTACTGTGTTTCATTTTTTTAAGATAATTTTTTTCTCATACTTTTTTGATATTAGGTTATCTTAGATTTGGAGTGAGTGATGATGATGCGGTGCGAGTTTTTCGGATGTTTGCGAGTTCTTCGGATGTTTGTAGTAGGGTGGATTGTGTCCTATGTGATGCAGTCGGTTTTTGCTGTGTTTAGCAGTTTTTTTGGCTTCTGTCCGATTTAGACAGAACGTCTATTCTTTGGCGGTGTCCTATGTGGTGCCCTGTTATTTTTAAGCCAATTTATAAGGGTTGTTTCCCTTGGCTTATCTTCTCGAAAGAGGATTTTTCGATAGCGTTTCGCTTTGCGTGTTGGCATCATCGATCTCATTCTGAAATTCTTTGGTTTCCTACATTTTTTTTAATGTTTTCATATTTAAACCTTTTTATTTCGTTTGGCCGTGGGGAGTGAAACAATTTTTTGGCTTAGCCTATTTGTTTCGCCATTTATCCAATTATTTCAGTTTTAACCTGTATATTTTTCGTTAAATTATAAATCCTTTCCATTTCAAATTCGTAAATTTTCCAAAGCAGCGTATTTTCTACCTGCATCAAGCTCTTATCATTTGCGCGATGCCCTCTCGACCTCCGCGCTATTTCTTATCAGAGTCCGAGCTTGCCTTTGGGCACGAATTGTTGGTACTTGGCACTTGCTGTCTTCGCTTTGCCCGCCGCGTTCGGCGTGGCTAAAGTTTATGTTCAAGTCAATTTACGTGCGCTCAATTAATTTAATGAGCAGTGTGTGCTTCCAAGGGCTGATTACGATCAGGTACGATTGCGCTTTTCTGTTTTATTATCTCCATAGTAATTAGATTTTTCTTAGCTCTTAATTACCAGCTTCATACACGAGTTTTTCTCGGAGGCCAAGCCTTATCGCACTTTCGACACCTGCTGGGTTCGGCGTTGCGGTCTTTTTGGGGATGCTTCTGCAGCAGTTTTCGGAGCATCCACGTCGATTTCAACGATATGGTCGCAGTTCACGACTAACTTATTTGAACCGAAGGGTGCAGCTACCCCGGGCTGGGTTTGCTGTTAGCCATTTGTGCGCGCTGGAGAAGCGAGGTTAGTTCCGAGATTTATCGTGTTTTTTTAATACCTGGATTTTACATTTATTTAAAATTTAAATGCCTACGTTTTGCAATTATTAACATGTAATGTAATGTTCAATTTGATACATGCTCTTGATTTTTACATTAAATTTTCATGCTTATATCTAATTATGCCCAGTATTTAAATTTTCTATTTTTATGTATTTCGACCCTCTGTAAAAGGTACAGTCACGCTTTTTTATTGTCAATAGCCTAACAGAAGGTTTAATTAAATGACTGAGGTATGCATATCCCACGAATGTTTTTGGTAAATTATTAAAATAACCCGAAAGGGGTTCTTAATTTTATGCGTGTCGCAACCTTCAGTTAAGATACACAATTTTGTTATTACATTATTTACATTTTAATTATCCTGATCATTGATTACTGACATTTCGAAACATTTATTAATGATTAATTAAATGCTAGTCACTTGCAATTTATTTTTCTTCTTATTATTTGAAATCTTTTGATTTCTGGCGCCCATTTCCATTTCCTTTTCCTTTTTTTGAAGACATTCCAGGGTGCATAGCTGATGATTTGAACCTACGATCTAAGGCCGCCGATATTTGAGCTAGTTCGGCCATCGCGGTGAGTAAAGAAAGAGTTTTTCAGAGCTGCCGTGGTGTATAAATGGTAGGGGGGTTGATCTGCAATTTTTACTACCATTGCTTATTTTATTAATTAATCGCAGGTCGGCTTCCTTATTGTTTCACTGGCGCCCAACGTGGGGCTCGATTTTGGTAGTAACATCAGCTGTGTTTACCTGGATGTCTTTATTTATCAATATTTAATTTTGTACTCTTTAAATTTTTACTTCATATGCCATTTTGTAATTTTCATCTTGTTGCAGTGCACGTATTTATATTTGACTTTCTTTTCTTTTCCTTTCTTCACTTATCCTTTCGTTCGGTTGTTTATTGACTTTTCTTCTCTTATCTTTTTTGACGAATGATTGGTTTAGCAGTAGTATGTTTATAGGTAGTGTGATGGACTTTGTTGAAAGGGTATGCTTTGGTGAGTGAGGTTTCTGAATAGTTTCTTTGATTGGTTGCGTGTGTGCTTTGGTAGTGTAGTATGTTTGGTTTTTCCTTATCCTTCCTTTGGTTGCGTATCGGTGGGTCGAAGGCCTGCGTGAATTACTTGTGCGGTTTGGTGTAGTTTACTCCATTTTTGGGATTTTTATTTACTTGCCTCACCGTACTTGTGTTTACTCAGGGTCTCGACGGGTTGTTTCCGGGTTGTTTTTTCTGGCTTTTAATTTTTTTGAATGCGATTATTATGCATTTCCTTTTTGGATGCGAGTTTCTTGTTGGCTGCGTCCGATGTCAGGCAGTCTTTGTTTTAGGCCCCTGTTCGGTGTAAACAGGGTGTCTATATTTTTACGATTTTTACTACCATTGCTTATTTTATTAATTAATCGCAGGTCGGCTTCCTTATTGTTTCAATATGTTTAAATTACCAAGAAGCGCCAAAGAGTTTTTCAATACAACCGATAAGTTTATGAGCTTACGAGAAGTCTTAAACTCGTTAAAAACTGCATAGCCAAATTAACTACGACTGGAAATAGACTCAAAGAGATTTGTCAGATAAATTACTTGCATTAACTATACATAAATCCAAAGTTAATATGAACAGGTTTATATTAAGAACCGTGATTGTGGAACAACAAAATAATTACAAGCCTAAGTTACAGGTAAGCCAACGGTACAAGCGAAAATTACTAATACAGCCAATTCTATTGTTATAAGCTAAATTGCAATAGTTTTAAAGCGGCAATAGTAGGTTGCAAGAAACCGCAACGAACAAGAGTTATCCAACTAGTTCATTGCCGTAATAAGTAACAGAGTTAAACATTTAATCTGCAAACAAGTCTCTTAGTATTAGGTAGGCAAGTTAACTTAGCAAGATATTATAAGTTTGCTATTACGGCATAAACTACACATAGTAACAAAATACCAATACAATAAGTAAAAATTTAGACTGTTCAGTGAAAGCACAAGTAAAACTTGATGCAGGTTTAGCCAGCGAATCTAGGCTTACGGAAAGAATAATGCACCGGTTCGTGTTTAGATATTCCCAGAATAATGCTAGACTGGGTGGGGAAACAAATGGCAATAATCGACAACGTTCAGCTTCCAAGAGAAGTTTTCGGATATACGACAGGGCCTCTGCAAAGCTTTCCGAAAACAGCTCATCTGCGACGACTTACACTATAAACGGAAAACAGCAGAAAAGTGTTGCAGTTTTAAATCCTCAGATCGACATTGATCATATTTACCGTCCAAAATCGGGTACAAACTACAGGGTTCGCCGGCTTTACCGGAAAACACAGATCTTAATGTGTTGGAACAGATTTTGTTGCTCCGGTTACTCGCACTTAAAGCAGTCGGGAAGGGGTAGTTCGAAGACTTAAATGAAAAACCGACGGGGTACTTACCCTAAAGCTTGCTTAACAAAAAAAGAAATGTCTGAGCGCCACTTGGTTCTGATTAGGGGTGGCTAATGTGTTAGAAACAAGAACACACACGTAGCCTATGGGGAGGTCCTCCAAGTCCACGGTTGTCTTCGCCGCGCTGTTCAAACCTCCACCGAGTCTTCAGATAGAACACCAAGAGTGGCCATAAACAAATGACTTACCTTAAGGCCCACCCTTGCTAAAGAGTAACAAAAGAACACTAATACTGGCCCAAATTCTGGGGCTTGCTTGCTCATAAGACATGATTTAGCTTTACAACTGCAGTTACACCTGGCCTTTGCCCAAACTAAATTACTTAGGAACCCAGAAGGCGTTCAGAACTCGACAAATAAACCGACTGACTTTAACAGATTTATTATTGAATGAGTTAAATTTAAAAACAAGTTTACACTGAAATAATCGCCCGGAGGCGAGTTTAAATTTAATAGAAAGAAAGGCATACCCATATATCTAATACTTACTATATTGCTAGCGGCTATGAGTGGGAAGCTCACCAAGGAAGTGAGACAGACAACCAACTCTTCAATGTATAATGGTGGGTGGTGCGCAAGGGCGGCGGCGTCGTCCGCCCAATGGGGAAGTGGTCAAGTTTAAAATTCGCTTCTAAAGGCGGAGTTCGAATTCCCACGCATGCGCACGAGACGCGTTATACTCTAAGTGAGACTATGTCGGCGCCGTAATGTTTTCTGACGTTCCGAGGCCCTACTAGCAATATATGTGTATTATATATATGGGCATACCCTACTTGAACATGAAAGGGGCCCCAAGCAAAGTTACCTTAATGTCTAACTATGTTATTACAAAATACAAGACAAGATATCTAGGGGAAAGCCCCGGATGTCAACAAGCAAATCAAATTCTAAAATTCGGCGAGCGTACGCAACGTTTTGATCACTGGGGTTGCACAGTAAAAATTACGGACGCCACTTATCTCGGCACACAAAACATATCGCACATACAATAAATACCTGGAGCTGTAAGCATGTTGGGGAAGCGATGAGGTCCTCGGCGGAAGCTTGGCAAGGCTGCTGCAGGGGGATCCAACTTGGGAGAGAGAGAGCGGGTCGGCGACGGGGCTGGCGAAGATGACTTTAGTTTCCGGGGTGGCGCAGCGAATGTAATCGGAATTTGCAACTGCAATAATCCTCGAACGACACGAGTACACAAGCGGGGATGATCAAACGACGTTAGAACTATATATGCACTAATGGCAAACTACGCGTCCCTTTATACTTAGAGAGCGGACAACAAAACGACACGGTAAGCGACGTTTTCCCCAATAAAACGTTTCGCGGGCCTTTCCCTTAACTTCACGACCGCCCCGGAGTTCTTTCTGCACCTCTGGCTATGAAGACTGTCGCCGAACTCCTCAAACTATCACAATTCGCTGCTATTTAGGGCTGAAGTGAAACTCTCACACAATTTACTCGGCGCAAAGCGCCCACAAAGGTTCGTAAAAGATTACACACCTAGTTCTAATAACAGGGTCCCCGACTGCAACGGGATTTGCCGCAGTCGGGGCCCGCAAATTTTCACATGTGAACTGGCCGGTGGCTCGCTACTAATTAATTCCAAAATACACGAGAACTTGGTGACTGTCCATCGGAAGAAAGTTTGGAGTTCCAAAATTAATAATCCCCTATGCATAATCATCAAGGGCTTATCGAATGTTGCTTCCTTTTGGCCAAAGCTTGGCGCAAAGCGTAGGTAGAAAAACAAACAGCAAAAGCCTTCGGCGGCTGAGGTCATATCTGACTTAGCAAAATTCGGGGGGAAGTCCCGGTTAACAAAGCACAAAGAAAACGGTTCCCACACACTTGCCATGCCACGCACGGAAGTCCACGGACGTAAATATCAAATTTCAAGAACAACAAAAAGCAATACGTAGAACTTTAAAGTATTAGCACGCATTATCAACAATAAGAAATTAAAGAATAAGCTCATATTTACAATTCAGCGAAATATAACCTAAACGAAAATTACTGCGAGAAACTACGCCGTCCCAACAAAATGCTTCTAAAGGAATTTTACAGGTTACGAGCATCTGAACGCTGGCTGAAATGAATTCGAAAGTCACTAGTACAGGGCCGAATCCAGTGAAATTTTAGGTAGAACGAAAGAGGTCGGAACAAAATTAAAGTCCCATTACAAAAGTTTCCACGTAACAACGAGGCATCAGCAGAAGCTTTGCGAATCGGCCGCCACACTATTAGCATAACCCTTAACGACTCCAGGGTCGGTTCTTAAGTTCACGGCTCGAGAACTCCAGACGCACGCCAATAAGGATCCCCAATTAAGTGTGATAGCTAGACAAAACTCAATAATCTCCGTTAAATTAACCTGTAAAGACCCACGATAACTAACGCAAGAGACACTATTTTGCCATCACAAATCACTTTCAAACGGCTTGAGGCTAGGCCAAATGTCAACAACGAAATATTGCGTGCGATCAGCTCATGGGAAGCTAACAAAAATAAAAGAAGTTAAGCGCACTATTAACAAAACACGTTGTGCAGAGCACTTAAAAGTAACCGACGACATCACTTAGTTACTTCCTAACAACGGATCGACAATTTGTCTTGTCCAAGTTGAAGGACACCAAACGAGTTCAGTGACCTCAAAAAGTAAGCCACCGAGGTGCTAGAGCGAGGCTAGCCAATATAACATGCGAAGGGCGTGAAAATTAATGTGCAATGGAAGCGTGGCGCGTTTTGACTTTAACAACCCCGTCTCAACCCAGGTTCATCTTTGTTGTGATGTTCAAGTATTTCAGAGAATATATCATCTGTCCATGTAGCTTTGTTTAATTTTAACTCGGTAACCGCTGCTGAAACTTTTCCTATTAAAATATGCGCCGTTGTTGATGTTTTTAACTGTCATCAGAATTCAAATCCTCACACAACGTTCTCCATGTTTCTATAAGTTTATTAATATCATACGCAAGAGATTCATCAGGTCTGAGGATTTCTTGATAATTATGCGGATCTTAGCAAACATATCTCTAGTGTCGTTAGCGTTTTATTTCTCTAAACGGCAGTCGATTTGAACTCATTAGTTAAGTTAGCTGTAAGTTGTTCATGAATGAATGAATAAATATATGTGATGTAAATTTAGCTATAAGTTCGATACACATAAAACCTTTTCATTTATGTGCCAAGCCCGTATTAAACGTTGATCTGGACACATTTCTGGCTGAATCTGCTGGATTCCATTCTAATGTGTTGTGTTACATTATAATTTTTAGTAACATCGTCGGCTACAAAGGGGAATGATATTGTTTTCGCATTTACCCGGATTTTAGCAAATACACAACTTGTTGAACCAGTTAAAAATAGTATTTACATGTTCTTGAAGAGTTTCAACTGCATTTATTTTTTTTATGAAAGAGTTGAAGTTAATTAACGTTCTGTTAGAAATCTGATAATGCATAATATCTACCTTGGAAAATTCTCTGTAGCACCGTATCTTATATTATAAGAGCCGATGCCGCCGGTCGCCGGTCGCCGGCCGCCGGCCGTCCAGACGTAAGCAGGCGCGCGCACACGCTGCATGAACGGCCTGCATACTAGCAAGTGGCGCGCGCGCACGAATGGCGAGACCGCATTTGTATTGTTAACGCTGGCAAGGCCGGACGTCGGCTGGCCACCAGCCTAAGCAAGAAATTTTATTATTAACCGTTTTTTTACGCTGGCAGGGCCAGACGTAGGCTGGCCACGAGTTCTAGTTATACAATAAGCTGCCAATGCACACCTTATCAAAGCCTTAAGTGACGTCGATTAACATCGCAGTTGCGGATAATTATGCTTAGCATCTCATTTCTATCATTTCATTTACTCTAGCTGATACATTGCGGAATGTCCTTTGCAAAAACCATATTGGAAAGATCGCCGTAGATTAATAAAATGTATGCGTAGTAGCCAATACGCAGGCAGGCATTAAATACTGATGTTACGAATAAATATGCTTCAGCCTTGTTAGAAAGATTTCTAAAAATAATGTGTGGTATTAGGTCATAACCAAGAGCTTTTTTTTAAGAAAACAACTTTATAAATATTTTAACACTTCTTGGTGATAAAAGAATTATTTGATTCAAAGTATCAGGAAAATTTCTTACGAGGTAGTCCTTTATTTCTTGAGCAAAATTTGTGTAATTATCTGATGCTGTAGTTATAAACGTTTCGCTTAAGAATTCCTCAAACATTTCCCAATTTTTTTCATCAGAACAGTTTGATCGATTATTTACTTTCAAGCATAAAGGAGGTTGTTTCAGTATCCTTTTCGTAGTTCCTCACATAGACTGGTCTGCTGGTTTTAGTTATTCTATTTACTTTCGATAGTTTTCAGTTCAATTCTGATGCCACTGTTTTCTCAAGCGATGTATTTCTTTCATCATGGTTTGATTATTCGCATGAGGTTATGTTCAATCTGCACTTTATTTGCTGGTCATAAAGTGCAAACAGTTTCAAATTGTTGGTTTTTAGAATTGACGTTTAGAGACTGTTTTGATGCTTGTGCGTATTGATCAAATGAGTTCACAGTAGTATTTTTATCCAGTTGGTGTTGATATTGTCGTTGATGGGGTTCAGACCCGATATACTCAGCCTCTATAATTTGCTGTGTGATTTCCTTTATAATTTCTGCACTAGGGCATCTGGTTTTGTAGTTTTTTTACATTGACTATAGTAATGAAGCCCTGTGGCCCCCGTGCATGTTACACATCTTGGTTTTAGAAGACAATAATTTTTTTGTGGCCTAAGCGTTGGCAATTGGTGCATTGCGGTAACAGGCACGGTGCAACTCCATTTATTACATTTTAGGGATTAGATTTTTGATTCTCAATGTACGGTTATTATCTATTGTAGGGCCATGACGATCACTCGATGATCTGAAGCATGCAGGAAGTAGGATCTGACCAATTTGCTAGTGTCTTATAGAAAAAATAAAGGTACCTTAATTGGAATTAACATGCAAGATGCGTATAAAGAATTTGTGGTAGCCTCCAGCAATAACCAAGTAGTGTACATGTAGACAATGGATGATATAGATTATTTTATATTTTCAATTTTTATGTAGCAATGCAGAAAATTGTGGCAGTTTCAAATGATGATATATATTTTACAACCGTATTTTCCTAATATAAAGTCTAACTCGTTCAAAGTATAATTTTTAGCCCGACCAATCATGTTTTATTAATAAAATATACCGGCAAGTATGATAAAATTACATACACAATCAATATAAATAAATATCAAAATAAGAAATGATATACATCTAGCAAGCAGAAAACCAATCAGATCTTCTAAATACTAAATATTACAACGACGCTCAATGTAGACAATAATAGAGTCCGTGCAAATATCCATCCCTGGTAATCACTCGAAATATTGAAATTTTAAGATAAATGTTCTTAAATATAATTACTCGACCATTGATAATATTGTGAACGTTCCCATTCCCATTTTGTTGGTATAAATACGTTTGCAAATATACTAAAAAAAGTGTTTCCTGCTTTTTTTTGGTCAACGTGGTTCGTGAGTCGATGACACTCAGCGTTTCATTGATTTCCTTGCCGAATAATATCTGCGTGATACATACTTTTGCTCAATGTTTACCATCCATTCCTTTTATGCGTTGTTTCCACATTCTTCTTCTTTTACCTACCCGACTTAATATGTTAATTTTTTCCTTGTCTAGAATCACTTTATTAAGTGACTTGCAGATAGAAATGGGTTGTGGTGACTGACAGGACCAGATTAGTAAGTTTTGTAGGTAGTGACGGAATGACAATTCGGCAATGGAACGCTTGTTAATGATTCAAGGTAGAATGGCACTGCGAGATAAAAAAAAACTCTATACTCACGTGTTCCATATATACAACAGTAACAATATGTACGGTTTTATAACTATCGAAACTTACATTTTAAAAAATAAATATGACAGTTATCATTTGACTGTTCGCGCATTGCATCTGTTGGAGGGTTTTCAGCAATATATAATAATAATTTAATCACTCTCCTTTCATTATTTCTACCGTTGCTTAATAAAGCCATGTCTGATATAGCTCTTCATAGTTATTTGCACTCGTAAATAGTATACTGTATACGTACTTTATATTGTATCTTATAAAGCATTCTACATTAATAAATAAAGCGTTTATTCAGAGTGAATAAAGCAGGCATTTTATTAACTGCTTGAAACGGGCATCTGGCTCTCTCGTCTGGATTGTTTATTTTTAATATTTCTAGACAGTGTGCCCAAGACAAGGAAAGCCAGTATGGGGATCTCGTTAATAGTAACAGATATAAATTTGGTTACATGCGAGACAAGTTGCGTAACTAAAGGACTAACAAAATAACGCTTAGAAATCCTTCACGTGGTTTTCCGTGTTGGATTGATCTTAAAATACCGAATTTTAAGATTCTTAATCCTATTTATTTTCCGGCATTAATATTAAAGTTAGAACTAAACTGATAACACTTCTTTATAGCAACTTTTAATGGTCTTAAAGGCTCCGTTATTTTTTTTTTATCTGACATTTCGTGTGACGTGTGATACAATGTTGAATTTACAATAAAAAGCGGCTAAAGCCGTGCTATAAATAAAGTTTACTGCATAAGTGTTTGTGTGTAGCAAGACTGTGTTTATACACTATTATAATCGTCTACTAAGTAAGTGGCATTGTGACACTTCCAGAGGGGTTTTAGAGACGTTCCGACTGTTATGTAAAATCAGCCGACAGAGAAGCCAGGATTCGTGGGGAATTTCTACGCGTGGCACTATTTAAACTGGGTAACGCAATCTATTTCAAAGGCTACGATGCAGATTTCAGGCCTCGAGCATAAAGTAATCATATACAGGGTACGTTTGCACTTCAAGCGATAGGCGGTCGGTTCAGACTGTGTTTGAAGATTTAGCAAGCGTAAAGAAATCAGCCGGGTTTTAATGAACGAAATCCCGACTGCTGGTTTCATTACAGTTTAACGTTCGAATATGAAAGACAGTTATTTTTACATCTTTGTAATGTTATTTAAATGTATTAAAGAATGGCCATTTCTTTTAGGGTTTGATTTTAATTTTATTTATGGTTTTATATGTATATTTATATAAAGATCAATATATCTGTGTTTATTTTTGTAAACACCCGAGAATACTACAAGTTCAAGTTCTTTTTTAGCATATTTGACCTTTCCTATCCATGAGTTGAGACAAAGTAAAAGTTTCATATGCACAGGGCGGTTATTCTATAAAAACACCTACCTTATAAACTGTTAGATTAATTTATATTCTTAACGCCGCTTGTAAAAATTAGTTACTTCTCATACATTTCGGACCAATCCCGTCCACTTGTTTATACACGATGTAAAAGAATAACGTAACATACAATTAAACAGAGAGACATTACGCCGAAAGAATGCGTGGAGTTCGCAGAAATTTGGTCGCCACTGGAACTTTCTAGATTGCGTTCCTTGTAATCAATGTTTGCGTAGTTTTGCTGACAGCGCATAGAAAAAGCACCTCGCAAATATGTAGGCGGTTCAGTCTGCATAACTTCATGAAAAGTTACCATTTCTGTTGTTACACCCAACATGAGGATTTTTGACCAGCAGTCGAATGTAGCGAACATGTAACGGATTCGCAAGCTGTCGTGAGGCAGCTTAGTCAGTTGTTGAAGTTTAGCCGGAGGTGGTTCTTTGTGTCAAGATTGAGATTTCCACAAGTGGTAACCTGTTTTGATTCATGACTGTGGTGTGTTTTTGAAGCATATTAATACTGTGTGCAAGACCACTCTATTTAATTCGGATTGATGAAGTTGTGCTAGACAAACAAACGTTTTGGGTTCTGAGATTTTTCTACCGATCAGAATACCACATGTTTGTGAAGTCCTTCCATCGAGCTGGGAACTTTTGTTGAATCTCCGTCTAGGCATCTTCTGGTCACTTATTATCATCTCCCACTAATCTGGTAATGATACCTTACTTCTCGATTGTTCCACGTATGCTACCGTACATATCTGGTAAGCAAACTACTGGACACTGCTGTTTTCCTTGCATGGCTGAGGTCCCGTACTGAATTCTGAATTTCCGCTATATTAAAATGTATTTGAGTAACTTTTTACTATTTAATTTTTTTTGTGTTTCACCTCAATAATTTAGCTTATTCGCATGCTTAAATTTCGGTTTATGTTCGAAGTGTTACCGTCAAAATTTGTGTATTGCTGTATTTACGATTATTAACCGCTTCAGAGAGTTTTGAATGTCGTCTTGGTTGTCGTTTGCATATTTGCAGTCAATCGTTTCATATTATTTTGTATTCTCATGACGTCACACAGGAAAATAATTATTTTAAATTAGCTTTAAGGTTACTTCACCAAAATCTCTTATAATTTGGTGTGTTCATTATAGTATTTAAATATTATTGGACGTGCAGAACAAGTTTCTACAGCGAGGCTATCAGCTGAAAGCAAAGGTAAGTAACCAAGGCCTAATTTACTTTTCTTCGTGCAACTCCGTTGATGTTTTTTCAAGGTTAGAGACATCGTGGACACCTGAAGTTTGATTTTAACCTTGTGGCGCCCTCACCTTAATTAATTCTTGACGTATCCTTACAATGAAGTAGAAAACAAACCCATTTCTGGCACTTCAAACCGTTCTTGTTTCGACTGAAAGCTAGCTGGAGTAAATTATTGTTACGCCTTGTAATTTTTAGTTCTTTTCACAATAAAGGAAGTATTGGAATCACCCCAAAAATTCGAAATTGAGTTTTCAACAGATCTTCACGTTTTAGAGTCTTCTGAACCCAAACAACATGTTTTTGTTCATTGGTCTGTCTGTCTGTTCGACAGTCTGTGTGTGTGTCTGTTTGTGAACAGTATATGTCAAAAACGGAAAGAGATATGACGTTGAAACTTCATATATAAGTTTTGTGTACACCTAGATGCGACAGCAAGCTTTTGAAGGAAATCGCATAACCGGAAGTATGGTGTTTACTTTTGTGATTTTTTAGTTTTTTAAATTTTTTCTTATGTTTAGTAACGATTTAAGCCGTAACAAAACCATATAGTTTATACTTATTTTATATTTAGTAAACCATACGAATTAAAAAAAATCTATTTCGCCATATTAAGTACCTACCGCATCGTATTACGAGTGTATGTTTGCTTTGATGACTTGTAATAACTTCCTGCATGTGCAACTGTGACGTGAGATTTTGATTCCCAAATATTTAAATTCCGTTACCTGCTCTAGGATATGGTTCTTAACATTTAACTTAATTCTATCTGTAATGGGTGCCTTGGTTGTCACTATCGTTCTATATTTGTTCTATATTAGTCTGCATATTATATTAGCAAGCAGTTAGATAGAATTTATGTATTTTTTTGGTCGTAATCATCATATTACCAGATCTAAAAGAATATATTCCAGGTTGTTGCAGAAGTCTGAGGATGTGTAAACATTATAGTAATGACTCCCACAACTATGAAAATTCTCGACCAAAAGGGTACTATAATAATGAATTGTCAGGATTTAATTTGTCTAGATTTAGAAAGGGTGTCATCAATTTTTATAATAGGTAACAGCTGTGCCTTGTGTTTATTTTTAAATAAGTTTTATTTTCTTATACGTGGATGAGTAAACCAGTGAAAATGCACATTTTATTACCGGCCAATGCGGACAACTCTGTCATGATGTATCTGAAATGAGTAAACCCTAGCCAATCGGATCACGTTCAACTTATTTAAAATCGCATCAACGTCCGCACTAAATATTACAAACAATTTGGCAAAATGAAGCTGGACAAACAGCAATTAATGTCCTTACGCTGAGATAATGTTTAAAAAAATTTGTTTGGTAATATATATGGTGTATTATGATGTATTACGTTACACCATACTGCCAGTATAACTGAAGGCATAGATTAATGATAGTCATATAATTTGCTCTTCTTGCAACATCTTCTGGCATTAATTCGCCACGCTCATCAAATATACATACACAACTGTTGGAGCCCGCCAAATCCATGTCCTGCCGCCAGCGAAAACTGGCCGATGCAAGGTATCTTTTTGCGATAAATCTCAAGCAAACCGTCTGTGAGCTGTCAGAAAGGTACTGCAAGTGTGCCAAGAATATATATAGTGAAGGAAAGTGTTCTAAAAACCAGACGAGTTATAAAGACTCAACAAGCCTGAGTCATGCCATCGCCAGCAACCGTTCCTCTGCAATCTCCTATTATTACCTTCCACTGGCATTATTTGCAAGCTGCAGAAACAAATAAATGTTAAATTATACTGAGTCCTTATCGCTTTAAGCTGCATTATTTATCCAGTTTGCAGCAAGAAGTGGATCCAAATAAAAATCTGGAAAATCCACACCACAGGAATGTCCAGCGCCGCTATATTTAATCCAAGCCAGAAAGAAGAGCTCCAGAGGACACTTCAGAAATTTTTGTAAATCATCACCGAAAGGACAAGAGATCCGATGAGTCAGTGGGTGCAAGTTAGGATAGGTAGTGCAGCAGGAGGTGGTTGGTGGCTCCCAGCCAAAGAACCACAGACGCCGCTGGCGTCCCGACGCATTCCTGTGCCAAATATAGCCGCCCTGAGTAACGACGCAGGCATCCATTCAGCAGCGGCGACCATGATTCCTGTCGCACGTGTTACTGCTGAAAGCAATGAACGGAAAGTGCAGCGAGCATCACAAAGGCTTCAGGCTCCACCGGCGTGTTTTTTGATTCGCATGGACACCAACTCTTTATTTTGGGACCAGATGAAAGGCCGTCGGGATTTCAGATACCGCAGGTTGAGCTAACGGAAATTACTACCATGGCTTCGTACCGCCAAATGTGCTTTCGGGCCGCAGCTGAAGAAAGTGAGGGGGGAAATGGCCTTTCCTTGGATATATTTGGCGTTGGGCGCATGCATGTCATTGAGCAATAATGTATCTGTGGTAATACCAATCAAATCTTCAATAAAATGCACATAAACTCGTTTATATTCAATTAAAATTAACGAGCACAGCAAAACTTCGTTATTGAAGGATTCAGATTTTTGACATCGAAGTTATTCATCCATTGACCAAATAGATTTTATCAGTAAAAACCAAATTGGTATCGTCACCGATAACCAAAAACAGGTGAATATAGTATATAATCAACATCCACAACCATCTGTTGATGATTGATTCCATTGTTTTTAAATTCTTCAACTTCTATAACTTACTCATTTGACTAAGATCGGCTTCTTCTTTTCGGTCTATATCAACCCCAATGTTTCAGAGTTCGTACTTATACATCTATTCAGGACTTGTTATTATTAGCAATTCGTCATCCTTCTATTCAGAATGTGAATGTCTCATAAGCCCATACTCTTTACTTACTCATACTTTCTGCTCTTTTATTTCCTACGAATGTGCATTTTCGAAACATATTTAGAAAAGTTCAAAATCTTTACTAAATGTACATATTTTAGAAAACGTAGGCCTTCAATTTCTTGCATAAGCTGATATAGCGTATGATGTATGTTACAAGAAAACCTGTTGACATTATTGACATCCCAACGAGGTTTCGTAATACCAATACTGTAGCTGAGAGCTAAAATGTATTTCCTTGCAACTACTCAAACGTGATCTGATGTAACGTACCTTGGCATCCCACAATTAACAAGTGAATCATCTAGATGAACAGATGAAATGATTCAAAATTTGGTATTCTTGTCGCCTTTTATACCTATTTCGAATTCTCTGCCTGCTGAAGTTTCATTTAAAAGTACTGGTTGGAATTATAAAATCAGAGGGAATAATTAGAAGAAACAGAATTTGCTTGTAGTCTATTTTTCTAACACATAATATGCAATCATCAACATTGTCATGGATTCAAGTTCTAGTATTATTTATTTTAATAGTCTATTTTAATCTTTGTTTAAACTGTTGTTTTTTTTAATTTTTGTTCAAACGTATATTTTGAGACCATAAATTTATTAAAACTATGACATTTACCAGTTCCTCACAGAATATATTGTATTTTATCAGTTCGTCCTAAAGAAAAACTCTTCACTTAATTTTTTATAAAATTGACTTGCACGTTAACAAGGAAACTGACCGACCTGCATCTTCCTAACTGTTGTTTCAACACAGGCAGGACGCACTTGTAGAAGTTACTTTTCGTTTTGCAGTTAAGTTCAAGTTCAGGGCTGAACTAATTTTGGATAAGACAACTTTAGCATTTGTTCACTTCTCCGAGATAGTTAATCTAATGTCTGTATAGTAGTTTTTAGTCTCATTCGGGTTAATTCCCAATTCAACATTCGTTCTTTTATTATAGCTTGTAAGGCTTTAAGATGTCTGATATGTTATTAGCTAAACGGAAACCATTGACGTTGTTAGCATTTATTGTTGGCCACTTTAGAGTTCCTAACTATATTCAAATACTGTAATGCTACGAGAGTATATCTGAGGGCTTGCCAGCTAGCTGTAGAGGAGACGGCGTGCGGTTCTTTAAATTGTGTAATTTTTTAATAACATGAGCGTCAACAAGTTTTTCAATTACAACAAATATACTCAGATAGATCAAGAACTTATAATAAACTCAGAGTAAATCGCAGCATTCAATTACACAACATCTGAAATATAGAAGGTAGAAGTAACGAACCTAGACTATGAGAGATATAAGTCTATGCATTCGATTTATTAAACAAAGCATGCATATATGAATCAGTACCATACATTGCTTACTTAAAATGTCCACTCCAATTTAAGGTTATCATAGCAGTAATTTGCACGCCACATCTACACAAATAAATGTAAAACCAACAAAAGGTGCCGTTCCCTATTAGATACAGTTACTGTCTATTTTATCGAGTTTGTAGTACGAAAATCATTAAACACTATTTATAAGCTTGCAGTACTTATCTGAAAGCGTTGTGCCTGAGGTGATGATCCTTGGCTCCAAACGGGCTCGAATAAGCAGTTTCAAAGTGTAAACCGAAAATCCCCAAACAGCTTTACAACAGCGGCTGCAGGCAGCCAATGCCAGCCAAGATCATTCACGAAGACCTCCGCGAATGATGCTCCAAACGCAAACTATGCTTTTCTGGTTGTTTTGATCGCCGAAACTCCTAAAACCTAGGGCGACGGTTGTAGTAGTAAACTCTAGCAAGCAGCCGGAGTCTTTGGTAATCTTGTACCATAACATTGAAGTATTTCACCTCATAGGTTACGCTAAAACCCCAGACAGAAGTCAGCTTATTGAAATTACGTTATTGCAATTTAAAATCGGAGAAATTACACTCACCTTGTTTAATAACAGGCGAAGCCAATACGACACGGAAGTTCTGTGTTGATAACCCGTCCTAAGACGTGGACGAAAGTCAAAAAAATGTGTTCAATTCTCTAACCTGCATGCCAGCAAAGCTTCCTCACATAATAATTCGCGAAATCTGAAGCAATGAGATAAATTTGGAGCCCGAAAATACACAGAATCCTGCCTCAAAAGGACGCTACCTTTTTTTGGCTAAACAATCGAAAACAAATTTCTCGTTATACCCCAGCTGTTTCAACAGCCACTAAAACATATTGCATCCCAAACGCTAAAACTGTGTTTAAACAGCGACCGTGTTTTAAAGAAGGAGCTTTTACACGGCCATGTATTATACACCAAATAATTCTCAAGTTCATTACGCATTTGACACGTAACAACGTGTGATGTAGAAATCACTAAACCACACTCTGCAAATAAAGATTTCTCTCTTCTTTATCAAATCCTTTGCTCTTTAGAGGTTATTGATTATTTACATGCATATTTGATCAAAGCAAACCTTTTCTTTTTTTAAACTTTTTGATTTTTTAACTTCGTTTCTTCGCGTTTAAGATCATCAGCCTATTTTGTTGGAAGTTGTCTCACAACTTTGATGTTTTTCTGTAGTTTAACGTTTTGATTTATATAATCCTCGTTCATCTACATGCAGAACCTTAATCGCATCTGTCACTATAAAGTTTGTTGAGTGCTAGTAGGAAGATCCTGTATAAAGCTGTTTCTTGCTTTGTACGAATTACAATGTTCAGCAACCACCTCCACCATATTGTTTTAACTACTAGGTCTTTGCAGCTGTTCATAAATTCTTCCATGTCTTAATTTTTTTCATAAATAAAATGTCTCAATTATTTTTGTCCCGTCCTACAAAACTCTATAAGGCTCACTGTCCAGGGCAACTCGAATCCTTTGCGATTATATAGTTGTGAGAAAGTATTAAGGAAATGGTTTTTATAAGTACTAAATAAAAACAACATGAGCGCCACTTGCCATATAACTGTTTTTAATAAAAACAACAGCCTTACGCGAAACTATATAAACGGTAGTTCAAAAGTTAAACAATTAAATTATCAAGTATATGTCGTTACAATAAAATCATGGCGTAATATAGTATGCTTATTTATATAAGCAAATAAAAAAGCAAATATAACCCTGATTTAGTGACTCTTCAGGCACTCCAAAAAATCTGCCCACACAAGGCTTATCACAACGGCCCTTGAATAACGAAGCTCATTCATAGGTACACATACTTATCGCCTAGTTTTCGCACAACGCTATGGGTGCAGATTAAACGAATTATTAGTTTAATACACCCCGTTATGTAAATTCAAGCAAATACACATAAAGGTCAAACTGATAAATAAGGAAAGCTACTTCGTTATACACAAATCGTCAATGGAGCAATGATTCATAATCGATGAAATCAAAGTACGCAACCTACGTCCAATATTGGAATAATCTTGCAATTATTAAGTGTTGCAGATGATCTCTTTCCATCATTGTCTATCCTCCGCAGTCCCTCAGTTATTTTGTAAGCCTTTCCCAGTTACTTTTTGGTCAACCCAATGTTTGGAGGATCTGCCTCTGCATCGGGTGCCTGCAACTTTCCTTGAGCCATTAGTTTCCCCATTTTATCATCACGTCGTCTACTGCTGTGCCCAAAGTATTGTAGATGCGATGTTTTATTATGATGGCAGATGGTTAGTTTTAATTCTTCCACTATTGACTTGTTAGTGCGAATGACACTCTATGGAATTTTAAGCACTTATCACCAGCGTCACATTTTAAAGAGTGATTCTCTTGCAGCTCTGGCCAACTGCTTTATCGACTTTGAGTTTGTGTATTGTGTTTATATTTCTTGTTTTAGTATGTTGTAACGGGATAAATCGACAATTACGACAACGCGCCAGTTTGTAACGGTACGACACGGTATTTACGAAATGCCAAAATAAAGCTAGACGACTAGCGCGTACAATAACTCACAAAATCGGGAATGTAACTCATAGCACCGCTGCCCAGCCCATTACAAAAGAGTTGCCGACTAGGCTTCAGTGGAGCGAGAGGTGGTCCAACACGAGATTACACAGGGCAATGGACTAATAAACGAAAAGCAAATTTAAAATAATAAGGCGTCACCACATTTCCTACACAAGAAAAATGCATAAGTAAACCCGCTGAGAAAACGTGAAAGCATAACGAGTTCACCTTTCGACTTTAAGATTGGTAGTATTTTGGTCAGGGAGCCGGTTCAGCATCATCGGAATTACTGAAAAACGTTATGAACATCAAACTATAATCAAATAGAGGTAATAAAATGCAATATTCAAATATAATAAGTAGCGGTTACGACACATGACAAGGGCTACTGCATAAAGCTAAACAACAAACATGTAAACTGGCGGTAAATGAATTGTAATGACAGGTAACCAACTATAATAGTCTGACAAATGCAAAAAGGCGCACAATAAATTTAAACGACCGCGACGTTACGTCAACTGATCGATGCTTCGGTGAAACACACTGTATACGTTAAATTCGCACTGTAAACTTTAATACACGTATGCCTACGCGACCCCGAAGGGTACGTGGTGTACGACCACCTCAAAAACCAACTGTTGCTGCAGACGCTCGAATCAAATCTCTGAGAAAAATGGGCGCGGAGCCGCGCGATCGATAAAATGGTGGGAGCAAAAACTGAAGCTCGCTCTCTCTGACCCGTGGCAAGTGTCCCTTAAATTCACGCCACGGAACGTACAGAATGCGCCCCGCAGACGAATCTTAGCCCGCCAACAGATCGGAATCAAGATACACAAAACGAGTGCCTTCAGAAACGTTGGCTAATAACATAGCTGTGTACGTTAGAAAGCCAATTCCTGCACAAAACTTGATATGTTCAAATTCAGGCGGAATAAATCGAAAGCCCCATATACAGGGGAGGTCGTAATTTAGGAAATAACGCTAATTAGCCTTACGTTCATACAAACTAAAAATGTTCTAACAATGTCAAGTTTCAAATTAATTTTCTAAATGTCTATATTCAGGCAATTATCTGTACTGTCTTCATAAAATCTCTCACAACATATTTTCCAAACTTTCTTCACTTCTTTGATTTCACTGACTACTAATCCCATTTTGGTTTTTGATAGACCAAGACCTTCATTTAAATTCAAATGTAATTTATCGTATTTTTCTAAATAAATCTTTGGTCTCACTTTTGTAAGGGTACCTTTCGACTTCCTCGCATATTTTGTCAGTGTAACTATTTTTATATTGTCTGCAGTGTCTTTACATCCCTAGCAGCACACTATATACCAAAGATATTAGTTAATAATGTCTATGGGATAAATTAATGTCACACTTTTAAATATTGGCCATATATATAAAAATACATCCATACTATACCTGTTGCCGATCTTACCTAGATGTTAGCCGCAGATATCTGCTGAATATATCTTACAAATATCCCTCAGATATTTTTAAAGGATGTATTCACTATATTACCAATCGGTATTCGCCAGATATAGGTCGCGTACATCTGCTGGATATATCATGCAAATATGCTCTAGATGTTAACCGCCCACATATTCTGAATATATCTCACCGTTATCCGCTTAATATTTCTAAAATGTGTATACACAATATTAGCAAGGAATATTCTCTAGATGCCAGTCGCCTAGATCTCCTAAATATATCTTACAAATATCGGCAATTTATTTATAATAGGAAGTACACAGTATATTGCTAAACCATATAAACTGAGTGTCCCGTGCAATTTTATTCATCTCGCTCGCTATTGGGAAATTGATAATAGTAAGAGAAATGAGATTGGTTAAATTAGACAAGTTGCATAATTTAGGCTTTTTCAGATGCCGTTTACTGATTTGTAATTTGCTGGGTACTTCTTGAAATATCTTGAAAAACAACTGAAAATCATTTTTTGTTTCTTCAAATATTCCAATATTTAAAGAGTATGTGTGAGGCTATACATTTTATTCTCTGAATTGTGTTCTTATACAACATGTTTTTTAAATGTTTGAAGAAAACAAAAAACCCAATTTTTAATATTTCATAAACTAGTGAAAAATTAAAAATGCATAGACGGATTTTGAAAAGGCCATAAATTATGCAACTTTTTCTAATACAACCAACGTTTTCATTTCTCATCATTATCAAAATATCCCAGTAGTGAGCTAAATAAAAAGAATCGCTCGATAGCCAACAGTTATTACTTTGATTTATTTGACTTGTCTGAAACTGAATATCGAAACAACATGCTTTGTTAAATATCCTGTTTATGTCTCTTTGCACTATTAACTATATGTTTTTTATTAGGTGCTGTTCAGTTGATATTAAAAAACTGGCGTTAATGCTATTTGCTTTTTATATAACACATTATGTAGGTATAAGAAATATAATAACATTATATTCTTCATTAAAATTGTTACACTAATTGTCAACAACATTTATTAAATTTTTGTACACATATATATTACATTGCAGTTTGCCTTAGCGTTCTATCTTTGGAATTTGCTAGATATAGAGCTACGGATTTTCGGATTTCCACCTCAATAGTAGTGGGGTATCTTTGCCACTAGCATCTGAAAAAATACATAATATGCATTAATTTGAAGTTTACTTGGCTCATTTTACAATTTTCCCACATACACCAACCATTGTGTTACTATAATATAATATTTACAAAAACAAGCAATGGAAATTCATTACAAAAATGGGAAAAGTTAATGTTGCCTAAGCAGCAGTGGCAAAATGGAATTATAAAATCAAATAGGCTTTGTTTCGGGTGCCACTAACTATGGACTGTTTCCAAATTACCGACGAAAAAGGGGTGTAGGTACTGATTATGCAGGAAAAGAAAAAGAGAAAATATAGTTCCGGAAATGCTTTCTTAGGAGTGACACCCTGACTCAACGGTTAGCGGACAATTATACTACTCATTTAACATTTTGTATTTATTTATGTTTGAATAAGTGCGCCATGGTGTCTTATGTGAAGGTCACATCAATCTGTCCTAAAAATTACGTTATTTATACAAAGAACTCTTGTTGCGAATCGTTATAATTACAAGAACGTCTGGGTGTTTTTCTAATAGGTGAAAATAATTTTTGGGATAAGTTCTACAAATCACAGTAACAAAAAAGTTCCAATAAACATCAATTTAAAAGTTTCTGGCTTAATGCCTCCAAAAGGTGGAATAATTCCAACAGTTCAGATCTTCCGGGTGTTGCAATTCATTCAAAACTATATTTATAGAAACTTTTCTTTTTTTGCATACCAACAATAACTGCAAATAGGGTTAGACTTCAAAAGGGCAACTTTTTCTTTTTCCCCAGGCCAGAATAAAATGTTGCCGCTTCTGCTGTTAACAGGTTTCCCATTTGCAAGTAGATCGACTTGTCTGTTGTTTCACCACCTACTAGGTATAATAGCTGAATCTGAAACACAAAAAAGAAATATAACTGTAAAGTTCTTAAAACAAAAAATAAGTAAATTTGAATACTTCTATGCATGTACTTAATTTTTATGTTTGCAGTCTATCATTAATAATTGTGCTTAAATTTATAGCAGAATCTTGTTGATCAGTAGTTCGATTTAATACTACTGTAGCATTTGTAGAAATCTGAACAACTTCAACCTTCCTTGCAATAATTCGTTTTATAAAGTGACTTTTTGCTTTCCTATATTTAGACGACATGGTTGGGGTAATAGAGTAATTAATACTTTTAACAATTAAACTTACCTCTACTGGTTTTCTTAAACACAAAAAACACTTTTTGAGCACTTCCACAAAAATGTGTAGTTGCAATGCAAAATTTGAAACCAAACTGAACACTAGAAAGAAATTCACCCTCCATTATGAGAAACTCGTAAGGAAGTTGCTATTTCTAAGAACTACGTACCTGTTTTAAGCTGCTTACAAAAGCAGCAGGTAGCTTTCTCTCTTATACTCTGTAACTGGGTGCTTTTTAAACGGAAACAAATTTCGGATTCGCTATATGTCTATTCTGTTAAAATATTTTTTAATGCACTTTTCAATTGTTATAATTTTAGCATTCAAAGCTTTGTTTTAGAAACGTATTATTGCGTGTAGGTAGCATATACATGTATAAAGTGATAAAATATTTATTATTATTTAGAAACTAGAAAACATTTCTCATTAATCAAATATTTGCATTTCTTATTTTTATCTATGAAAATCTAATGGTACGCGTATGACAAACAACTCGATTAACATTTGAAGGTAAAAGAAACAGTAAAAGTCAGCAAATATAATAAATAGATCTTCGACTTAAAGAATGATTAAGCAAAAATGGGCCATTAGAATTACTGGCTTTATCAAATACTGCCCAGCCAAGCCCTTAATCATAACAACACATAATTATTTAAAACAACAATTATTGTTGACAAAAAATTATCTCAAAACTACGATTTACGTTCCCAGGCATTACTAACTTAACCTGTTCACTTGCGAACTACGTAATAAGCATCCTAAATTGAAAACAATAGAGAGATTTATATTAAAGTTCGTAATTTAGTCACAGGAGATACATTATCAAACTTAAGATGGGTATCAATTAATTATTTATCAATGTATTATACAATAAATATCCACATATACTTAAGTTTTGTAGATTCTGCATATTTTTAGAAATTCTTAATTTGCATAAAATATAAGTATTGTAAGATTTTTTGCATTCAAATCAAAATGTTATTACTGTTGTTGAAGTTAAATATATGGAATCGCCGGGTATCTCCAAAGTTGGAAATGTGTCCTATAAGTCATGTTAATTAGCTATAAGCTTTTAAAAGTATCATCATCAACCAGGCAAATTCTTCTAGAATGATTGCAAGAATTACGGCCATAAGATGTCGTTAGTGACTAAGAAACTTTCACATTCCTGAGCTATTTACTAAATGGTCCCTTTATTTTTTGAAAATTCTTACTCTTTTACACTACCATCATTTTGTAGTACGGTTGTCTGGAGTGTTAAGAAAATAATTCAAAATTTAATTACAGTTTTACAGAGTTCACTAAATTACACCTTCAGTTTGCTTTAATTAATCATGGGACGTTGAAAGGGTTTTCTTGGAAGATATTCCCGACGAATTTTAGGGCAAAAATCCAACGACAAAAATATGTTAGTGTCACATAATTTATTTAAATCTTAAACAATCAGATACGAAAGGTTCGTGTACACTAATGCAGATTCCACCGATATAAATGTTCATGTACATTCTATACAGGGTGTAAATTAATTGTGGAGCAAAGTACACATGGTGATGTTAGTCATAAAATTCTGAGTCAAGAAAGATTAATACTAAAATGTTGAATTGGTCTTCATGAGCCTTCACGAGTGGTAGATAAAAAACATGATTTTTTTAGGTAAAGTACCTTTTCTGTTTCAAATATGTGAAAGTATTTTTAAGAAAAGTTGTTCAAAATATAAAATTATGGCCCCATGCAAAATTTCAGAAATATCGGGCTACTTTTATGAAACCGTGTTACCGCAAAAGTACATCTAGTACACACGGTTTCATAAAAGTAGCCCGATATTTCTGAAATTTTGCATGGGGCCATAATTTTACATTTTGAACAACTTTGCTTGACGATAGTTTCACATATTTGACACAGAAAATGTATCATGTTTTTTATTTGCCTCTCGTGAGGGCTCATGAAAGCCAATTAAACATTTTAGTATTAAGATTTTTTACGCAGAATTTTATGACTAACATTGCCAGGTGTAGTTTGCTCCACAACTAATGTATACCCTGTATACTGCATCCCTATATAATAATACACAAGATGTATCAAATTATCACGGCACTGTTTAATTAATATTCTGAAAGTTAATAACATCTTGATTATAAAAGTTGTAATATACAGTTGTAATATATCCCAGTAAAGAGATGTTATATCTACATAGTTTTTTAATAAATCAGCTATATACAGTAAACATCCTAATTAAATATTGTTGTTAACTCTTTATTAATTACCCCATAAATATTGCTTGTATCTTGTATAAATACATTTGTTTATAAATCTACCGGTGATATCATTCTAATATTTGCAATATATAACACAACCAACTCAGTTCGAAATATACAGCAGATATCCGTTATTAATCGGAATCCAATACCCGCTACATCTAATTTTATAATATCCTCCTAATATTTGGGAAATCTCAGTTAAATGTAAACATTTTTAAATATCCTAGAGATGTTGTTTGCATATATCTTTGATATATTGCTCATATCCCATTTTAAAATATCATGCTAATATCCATTATATCTCACATTATTTTAGTGACAAATGATATCACATCTACATTACAGAAATATAATATGTATATTTGGTGCTGCTAGGGATGTTTCTTGTCAGTTGCTTGTAGTCTTGTGTTTGTTCCTCTGTGTTTAATTCTTTTGATTTCAAATGTTTTCTCTGTATAATTAAGTCTCATATGTCTAATTGCATTCAATGCTTACTCCTTTTTTGCTGCATCATTTGATTATTTGTTTTAATAATGTAGCTTTTAAGTTTTCCCACAGAAGTTGATTAGTTCAAGAGTTGTAATTAAAGATAAAAATTTCATGAAGGATATAGGTAATATAAAAATAAAAGTTGCGTTGTTAAATAGATTATTTACGTTAATGTTGAAATTGGAAATTGTTCTGTTCACTAGCTACAAGAATCTTAGCCGACTTATGAAGATCTAAACAAGCACGACGCATTTTTTTAAATTTTATTAATTTACCTTAGTTGCTTCTATCTCGAATTAACTAGTAGGAATTAAATCTTAGTTTCCAAAATAGATAAGCTCTGGTACATATGAGTATACTTTATTAGAAAGTTTGTTTTTAAACTAATGCAAGTTGGTGCTTTGTAGCGGATGTCATTAAAGATCTGTCAAAATAATAGTATACGAGTATTATGATACTACTGCATAAGTAAGCCATTTAACGTCGCTAGTCATTTAATGGCAGTTATACATATGTATCATACGCTATTTATTTGCGATCCACAACAACCCCAAAAATGTATTGCTAACTAAGTGGGAAAGGGGGGGGGAGGGAAATTGTACCTGGAAAAATACGGGAACGAACCCTTGTAATTTGTATTAGGCGCCACCTGATGTATCCCCCAAGGATGAAATGGGGATCTCACCAGGAAGATGAATCTCGGCGGCGAGAAGTGTGTAACGATTTAGCCCTTCCCTGGTCATTAACTGAAATGCGACTTCGCTTGATTGAAACTCCCGCCAACCTGCTGGGTGCTGGACGTTGGATTTATCGCGGCACAAATACAAATTTTGCATTCACACTGCTTTCATTATCCAGGACATTCAGAACATTTACAATTCTAGCATACAATATTCTTAAGTTTTACTGGCGGGGAATTTAGTAAAGCTCGTTGCAAATGTGTTCAGCCTTATGATATCACCTATCTTGAGTTGCAGTCTCTGGAAAGCCTATCTTAGTTCAAGAATTCGCGTAACTGCATTTTGCTGCATAAATGAGTTACACAGCGTTATAGTTTATAACTATGTTAAGAAAGATGAAACCCTAACAAAGGAACCTAAGAATTTCGCCTGCTCGTGATTTCACGTCTCGCGATAAGAAAAAGGTATTTTTATGTGGTAAAATTCGACAGGAAAAACAATATTAGTAACTTATTCGCTTAATGCTCCCAACGGGTACCCGCCCAAATCTTAGGTTCACCTAAAGCAACCAATTTTAAGTAATCCACAATATGTATCGCTTAACTTAATATAACCTATTCAAAATTGGCGGTGATTCACAACAAGCAATACCTAACTAATTAACTGACAGTAATTGATGCAAGAACCAGAGACGTCGTACTCGACTGATGCGAAGCAGGGTGGGTAGCTTGAATTTTCCGGACAGCAATAGATAACTTCAGTTCGAAGCATTGTATCGGTAACAGACGTCGATGGAGAACAATTTTTTCAGACCGCTATAGAAGATGCTTGCGCAATTTTTGACATTTCTCAAGTATTAGAGCAGTGGAAGTAACATTCCATGGTACCTCAGTGCGACAGGGAACGCAATTTCCAACTAGTAGGTTGTGCCTTGAGAGCTATTAAATTCCACGACGTCGAAATTGCTCCCAGCGCTAAATTTTGCCCCCGCGAATTAGTTAAATGCATTTCCAACTTCTCCCCGCGTTTATAGACAGTGGTGGCATACATTTTTAACGTTAAGAGTGAAATAAAATTTACTTACTAACGTAGGTATACTGCTCATTAAAGGAAGAACCCACGCAAGTACGTTTCCATGGAATTTTTAATGATATCTTACAATAAATGTGTTAAAGTTAATTAATGCTCTATTTGCTTAAGCAATTAAATATTCTTGTTCGTTCCTATTTGCGGCGTAGTTACTTGTGATTCCCGTATTTACGAGTACGTCTTTCTTTAACCATAAATCAGTAAGTTTGTCCTTCGCAAAAATGTCTGCCAAACCACTTATTATTCATCTTTGGGTTGATATAATCGTTGTGCACCAGAAATCTCCAATTGAAGTAACAACCTTGGATATTGGAACCTTCTTAACCCAACAAAGAGTACAGACAATAGTTTATTTTCTGCACAGATTCAGTTAACCTACGAACGTTATTATTAAAATAAAAATTAATCAACATTATCTCTTAAATAGCATTGAAGACATAATAGGTACTTAATATCTGTTCTCATTCCCAACATACACGGAATATAGTAAGAAACGTGCATTTTCTTAGCTCACTCTCTTCATGTGACCACGGTATCCGGAATCACACGAAATCCATGTTAGCTAAAGGCACCAATTAAGTCGAAGCAGATACTATTACCTGTGTACTAATATTAATACTCTAGAACCCAAGATAGGTAAAAAAGTATACATATAAAGTATTGGCGGAGCAAACGATTTTATTGTATCACAACAGTATGGGAGAAAACGAGGCAGAATTACAGGACTGTAAAGGCAATATGGTAAACGCAAACCGCAATGGAGGACAATTGTAGCAGCAACCAGACTACATGGTCAACTATTCTAGTCATTCTAGTTTATAAACTAGAATGATAGAGAAATATGAAGTAATTCACCTTATGTGTGAATTCTAAAAGCCTTTTTAATAATCCCACCATGACTTAAACGCCAATAATAATAATAATAATATTAAAAATGCTATTAAGCCAAACATCGTTAAATGGAACGTATGTCTAGGCAAATGATCATTTGCGTAAATTTTATTTATTTCTACTACATATACAAATATATAAAGCGTTACATCCAACAAAAAAGAGATATGTACAATTGTACATCTCTGGGTTTAATTTTATTGAAACGAAAGTTTCTAGGGTATCTAGATCAGCTGCTAAAGGGTGATCAGTGTAAGGATGGGTAAAGTAGAATGGCAAGTGGTACGAATTTATATTTATTTTATACCTGGTTCTTGCTTACGCGAAACGTAACACCAGGACCAAAAATTTATTGCCTTATGCTATATAGTTCCTATGCTCAGGCAGGGTAATAAAAGGTAGGTTCAGGGTCATTTCAATTCCTCCATCTGGAGACAGGCTGCTATAGGGACATTGCGTCCCTCTTCAGCCAAGAACGAGAATTATAGGATGGGTGAGAGAAAGGAAGGGTGGAAAATGAAAGAGCGGCCAGGAAAGGTGGAGAAGTACTGCCCCGGCATTCGCCTCAGAAAGTACTCTGTTGACTCAAGAAAACACCTTAAAACCTGAATCAGAGCAGACGGCCAGGGGAATCAAACTCGCGACCTCCCGAATGCTAGGCAGACGTACGATCAGGCAGCACAGTTTCCGTTTATATTGTAATGGCCGCCCACTACTAATTAATTGCTTCTATTAATAAAAATATCTAGAGCCACCATACATATTATTTTTAATTCTGGGTTCGTCACAAATCAGATAACTAATTTTGGTTCTCAGGAATAATTAAATGAGCGGTCTAGTAATATGCTTGACCTGAATGATCGTACGCCCCTATTTATAATGTAATCTACTTGCAACTTGAATTATTGTTGGCTAACTCATAGCAGAACAGAGCTCTTATTCAAGGTCTGGGTTCACAATTTTAGATTTAAAATTTTGATCGCACGCGTAGGTCAAAAGCAACCTAAATGCTACAACGCAGCTAATCTGTCATATAATTTTACGTCTTTATGAAAAACTAGCAAATGCAGATCGTTTTCGTGTTTGTGATATGAATTACTACTCAATGAGCAAATTAAATAGGTAAGTCTTTTTTTTTCCTGCTTTCTTATAGCGTCGGTTGATCGTGTTTTGTTTCTAGCCAAAACCCTCCACTTCGTTGATTCGAAATAATGACGTCAAGGAATCCTAACCTCAATTCTGGACTTCTAAATTCTCAATTTGAAGCTACTGAAGCTATTAAATCGCCGTGAATCTGCCAAGCAGCGATGCTATTCCAACGTTGCAATTTTTCCAGGTGCTGTCCGATGATGTCCGGAGAGGTGATAATGTGGCAGATCTTCTCTCAGCGAGCAGGAACCGTGGTGCAGGCCTTGGAGGAGCTGGACTGGTGTGTCGCCGATGTAGCCACGAAGTCAGGAACCTCGGAAACCTCCTCTTGCTGTTAAGCGTAGGCCAAAATAGGATGGCGAACGTCCCTCGGAAGCCGTTGTGAATCGGAAATATTTTGTAGTGGCCGATTTTAAAACCCACACTTGTGCTTGAACACTGCTATGTCGTGAACACTCTGGTAAAGTTTCGGAGCTGTATTTTAATATCTACTATATAAAAATTAGATTTTTCTGGGAGAATAAAACTGGGCTGTCAGTAAAATTATTTTATTTTTTTAGTTGTTATTAACAATTGCACATCAATACAAATAGGAAATCAACTCTGTTCAATTGACCTTTTTAACAAATAAATTCTTAAAATCTAACTAATTTTACAATTCTACCTTATTTACTAAATTGTCCTTTGGTTTTTGTAATCATTGTCTTACATTATCACTCACGTTGCACCGTTTTAAATGTCTTTTCATTCACTTATTGCACTGACTCATGTTTTTTTTCGCGCACATCCTTTTTTGATCACTTCTGAATTCAATTAAAAGTCCATTTCATTGTTATACTTGCTAATCAATAAACTGTTTGTAAATTCAGCAAATTTCCAATATTGTTGTTCCATTTTCCTTTTTTATTTATGATTTGCCTTTAGCTTTGACCTCACTTCGTGCTCGTTGTACCCTGCTTTGCCTTCTTCCACATTACCTTATTATGATATGCTCACAGAGAATTGTTATTAATGAATTATGACTTGCAAAATACCCTCGACCAGCATTTACTAATTATTTTCATAATCGATTCATTCTTACGAATTTACATTGATTAAATAGAACATGAATCCAACCTCCATGATTTGAGCTCTGCCTTGTTCTTTATGTTAGGAGAATTAATTTCTTTATTACTTGCATAGCTTTGCACATATTATTCCTAAATTCAAGTCTGATTAATTTTTATTTTATTGCAATTAGATGCCATTTCTCAATCTAAGCTTGTCTGAATTATTCATTATTTTGTTGTGCTGTTAGAAGTGAGACTCAGGGCTTAAGACCATCTCAATATATACACTGAGGAACATCAATCTACTTGCGAGAGTTAATTTAGTTTGACTTTCTTTGCCTTCTATAGAATTATTAAAAATGGACATTTCTAAATTATACATTTCATATAATAATACGTTTCCATAGAGAATAATTTTAGCAATATGAGCAATACATGTGAAAGTAACCTTATGTTATTTTAAAAATATAGTTCCTTTATAGAACATTTCAAAACGGCGTCAATCTTAAAAATTACGAAGGCAATTGCTAAGTAAGTCTTGAGTAATAAATCTAATACAGGCGAATCTGAAAAAAAATTTTTTGTGATCTGTGATATAATGACAAATATTGCTTACTTATTTAACAATCACCTGGACCCATTGAGCCAACAGTAACATTTGAAATTAGTTCATGATTCTTCACACACAAATTTGGAGTTCTATATTTGTTTTGAAATAATTTTTGATAAGAATAAACTGAACTTGGAACTTAAATTTACTGGACACGATTTTGAATTTCCATTTTTGGGCTGGGAGAAATTTCTTTAAATATTTTAGCCTATTAAAAATGCATGTTTACTCATCAATAATAATTAATGCTCGGTTTTAATTGGTTTAAATGCAGTTGAAAATTAGAGAATAATATGATGTAACGTTCTAAGATTTAGTTAACCAAACTAGTACTAAAGTCTACATATTACCCTTTTTCGGTGACGTCCAGTCCAGTGACGTTAAGTTAAATGGAGGATCTTTAGGTACGACGGGAACTTGACCTGGCTCGTTTGAGTGTGTTTGGAATAACATTTCAATGTACGACCGAACTAGGTTTAGCACCGTGAGTAAAAATTTAAACGCACGCCACTGGGCTTTGAGGATTCGTGTTAAAGCGTTTGCACTGCCCGCGTAAAGGTGCCAGAAGCGATCGGTTTTTGGGAAGAGAGCATCAATCTCGGTAGAAGCTCAATTGCGCTAGGTATAAGAAACAATTTGTCATTCATGGGCACAAGTGAACGCCGTATAACCTAGTTTTGAAGCCGCACACAACGCCAGTTGAATTAGGAGTTCCTACGTGTTCTGAAGAAAATCCTAGAGCAGAAAAATGTTGTAATAATAGCCTCTGAGTTGTACCTACACAGATAGCGAAGGCGATTTTGTGGCCACAAACTAAGCGGTCGTGTCATCAAATGGCACAATATTGGAAGCATCGACGAGTCGAGCTGCGGAAAGCCCAGGTATTGTGCAACTGGCATTTGTTTGTCACTGTAGGTGGGTGATTTAATATCTTATTTGGTTATGCGAGAATAGCAATCAAAGATGCAAATGGATTTATTCACGCGTTGTTGTGTTTGCTGCGCACTGCACTTAAGCATATGCGCAGTAAGCTGTCACCACATAGCCATTATTGAATACTGTCCGAGACGCTGTCGAAATAATTTAATATTATTATTTAGACTTAGAGCGCCAGAGCGATAACGTATGCGCCGTGGAGTAGTAGTATAAACAAGTCATAGAAGCAACTGCCAGCGTCAATACAAATGCTCAGTAGAAGCAGCTGCTTGCCCATATATTGCCGTCACTTGACATAACTAACTATTTTATAGCTTCAAATTGTGCAAGGATAAATAAATGTCATTTACACACGCTTCTTTGTCTCTTCCCTTAGTTTATTTCTAACTTAAAACTGTTTCCGTAACATAGTTTGTTCAAATATGAAATAACATTATATGCAGGGGTTGGCCCGCGCTAACCATAGAAGAATAGATATAATATTGTTACAGTAATATCTTCACAGAAGAAACATTTGACATCATTGTTAATATAAATGCGGAATAGAAACAGCTATTCGCCTTCTAAGTTAGTATTTAGCTTTATTAGTAGTTTGCGTAATCTTTTACAAGAAAATATAGCTCTTTGCTCTTGATGTATGTATAAACAAATTAGCTTTCTATTTGAATACATTTTTGAGGCTCACAATTTCAGCATAGTACTTGTACAAATCAACTTCTCATTTATTTGCAGAGGTCTTTCTTAACCACAACTGGGGTAATTAAAGTAAGAGAGATCTCATTGCTATTCAGCTAGCTGGCAATAAAAGAGGGAAAAAGTAATTATTAAAAATGAAGCCACGTATGAGGCACCTTGTTACAATTGAACCGCCAACGAAGTGGCTGCTAAAAGACTTGACTTGATTTCACAACTATGGAGCTCGAACCGCTGCATAACTGCAATGTCACAATTTCATGCCCAAACGGCGGAGCTTATAACCGCCTTGTTACTATATTTTAAATTTTATTTAAATATGCGGAGAAATGCTCGCAATGAAAGATAAAGGATACGAATATGTTTGTATATTCATAAATTTTTCAAAACTGCTTTTTAAAATAATTAAACGGGTGTCAATAATTCATGCTCTTCGTGTTCTGTTTTCAAGTTGTCGCAGTTCCGTTATATTTTTCAATTACTTTCTGTCTTCTACACTTACCAATTATTTTTACCATCGTAATCTGTTTGCATTTTTTTATTGTTGGTATACGTTTTAATGTTTATAAGGTTACATGATGTAACTTAAAGAGCGGAACCAATAAATATTTTAGGGAAGAGAGTCATTATTGAAAGAATATAAAATGTTTCCTTAACATCAGCAAGAAGCCTAATATCAGGCTTTATCAGTGGCGGCTCGTAATAATTGTGTTGGGGCGGCGGCATTATTTTTTAACCGTTACTAAACAAACAAATTATTAATGACTCATTTACATTTCGTCGATGTATTAATCCAAATACAGCAATAATATCTAATTTTAATAATCTAAAAGGTAACGTCATACGCACAAAACAAAAAGTATTCAAACACAACAAAAAGTGTTAAAAAACGAAATCCTATAATAATTTATTTAATGATGTAAAACAAAACAAATGCATGTTCCAGCTTTATTTTTAACGTTTTCAGCTAATTGTAGGATTTTAAAATTAATTTTGAGAATATTAACTTAGTTATGCCATGTAAAACTACATAAAATAACTAAAGTCGCCCAAAATACATAAACTCCAACTGTTATTGTGATATTGTGTCCAAACACGGCCCACAAGGATACAAGAACGTCCTTGCTGCATTGGCATTCATTTTCAATTTCAAAGCTTGCACCACATTTGCTATCGGTGCGGCAGCTGTTTTTAGCGTTGGATTGCATTACATTTCCGGGCACAATATTGCTAAATATGCAACATCGTGAGCTTTCCCCTCACATTGAAACTGCTATATCGCCGATTCTGCAGCCACTTGGTGCATATGATATAGGGAGTGTGTTGACACACAACTCATGTTATGTTGACATACTTCTGGAATATTGTTTTATATGTTTTAAGCGATATAAAATAGCGATTTCCTGATCTCATTACTTATACCTTGTTATATTATAATGGTAGGATAGATGATAAAATATATTTTCAATAATTGAACTATTAAATTATTAGTATAGAATAGTTTTTTTTATTGACAGATAGGCTGTTGACGGCTGGGAAGCTCGAGCCCCTGAGCTCCTAATGAGCAGCTACCACTGGGTTGTTTCTATCATCGAAAGAAATGATAGTAGGAGAACGCTTTTCCGTTAAAAGAAGTCCAGTTTAAATAGTAATAAAAGGTAGGCACCATGTGTCGTGATCGGACAGATAATGATTAAATCAATTGAGGACATGTAATTTACTGAGAGATTTTTGAGAAAAATGTCGACTCTACATGTTTGCATAATTATTAATTCTTCCAATGCCTTCGGGTCAGCTGTTGAGTAATATCAAAAGACGATGTGTTTCTAGTTCGGAGAAAATGATTGTATATGCCAATTGGTTCACAATATTTTAAACCGTTTCACTTCAAAGAACAGCAAAAATCGAAAAACTATGTCGCACGGAGCATAAATCGCCACTTGCTTCCACGAAAACCATTTTTCAAGTACAAAACGGCCACTTAACAACTGTTGTGTCCTAAACAGTGGAATCAGCTAAACTCTTAGTCACGAGAAGCAGGGCATTCTGAGTTGACCGTTTGCCAGCAAATGTATCATCTTTAACAGGTGCGCAAAATCACACACTGTTTTCAGAACTTTGAACTTTCTGCTTCGCAAAAGCGAAGTGGCTCTCCCGAAATACATTTTTGAGGAAGCGGAGTCGGATAAACTGACGGCGAAATGACGCCGTGAAGTTCCAAAATATACGTGAAGAATGTTTCTGCGTCATTCAGAGCTTTGCCTCGAAAAAATTATGAAAAGGATTTGGCAAGGACAGCCAGCGATTAAAATGCAGTTAAATAATTATTTTAATTTTTGTTTGCACGATTTTGTTCGACACTAGAGACGCTTTTATACAAACTCAGAAGTAGAATTAAACTACCAACTCGCTTCAAAAATAAGTGGTTGTGACGCTATGCATTACTTTGCATAATCGTGGACTAAAATAATGCCCTGACTTTAGTTTGAATATACAACATATTTCACCACTCGAGAGCTGCGCACAATTTATTTTAATATGCTTCCACTGTATTTCGCCAGGAAAAACTTATTCCAGGTGAGGTTATTGAAATAAAACATTGCGTGTTTTAAGTAATTACCGTATTGTGATTACAGTTGTTAAGTCATTTTGCTGTTGTAGATGCTTAATCACATTTCACGCCTTTAGGGCAACTTGTTGCTATGTTAAAACCATTTTCAATCTTTGCGCACAAGTACAATCTCATCGTCCGCACATTTGATTCAGGTCATTTTGGTATTTTAAATAGCCACCTAGGCTTTAGGGCAGCGTGCCCGTATGCTAAACCCTTTTAGTTCTTTATTTGGCTCCATCGCCTAATTCCAGAATCATGATTTCGCACATATTTGGCCCCAAACGCAGTATTTCTCGTCGGTTGGAGCCCCCCTCTGATGGCGCTTTGGCAGCCGAGCGTTATCGCTCGCAAGAATTCCGAATCTTCTAGAAAACACGCCGTTGTGGCGTGATACCATGGTCGCCGGCATTAATTTGTTTCATTTTATCGCCTCGCGATTGGCTGCCGAGGTTTAGTCACGTGGGGACGCGACCGATGTGACCGGTGGCAGCGCTTCCCTCTGGGCAGTTGATCGCAGCCCGTTGCAGAAAGCGTTCGTTTGGTGGTTGTGCTACCCAGGCGGCGTCCTTCGGCCCCTTAGGTGCCCGAGGACGCCTGCCGCTGTCCTTTGAGTATTGTTGCCGTGGAGGCCCTCTTTTCCGTTTTCCGTCTCGAGCTGTGGCAGCGAGCGCTGCGAGAATTGTTTCACCTTCGAGAGGTGTTGTGGTTGTGCGAGCTTCGAATTGTTTTCGGAGTAGCGTGGGTGCATCTGGAGTCCAGTTTCTGCTCCCGTAAGTAAGGGGTCGTCCCCTTCATCTCGACCTTCGAGGATCTGTCCCGCAGAACGAAAGTGGCCCATTTTTCGTCGTCCAGTTGTACGCGTCCTGACGCGTCTCACGTCGCCAGTATGGCGGATGTCCACTCATCCCTATAGCCGTCGAACATCGAATGTACCTGCCACCTAAGACTGCAGCCTGTCGCAACTCAACTGTACCAGGCTCCCCAACCGCCTACATATTAAGGTATGTGTCTTTGAACTGATTACCGCTGTGAACGCGAGTGTACCTGTTCCGTGGAGAGCATTTAAGCCCCGCGTGCAAGCTGTATTGGGACGCCGCGAGCGAGCCCGTCACATCTCTTGTGCCTACAGGCACTGTCGTCATATTTGTTCACTACTGTTTGCTGCATAAGGCGTCGCGCCCGCATATTTGTACATTCATTCCAAATTACAGACTGTCCATGTTGCAAGTGCTAATTTGTTCATTACTGTTAGCTGCATAAGGCGTCGCGCCCGCATATTTGTACATTCACTCCAAATTACAGACTGTCTATGTTACAAGTGCTACTTTGTTCATTACTGTTCAACATCTGTCGCTAGGTTTAGAGCGCGCGCCAGCTGGTGTTCTTAGATATAATCTATTTATAGATATAGGGCGACGCACTCTGCTGCCCCATTGTAACCCGTGAGTCAATACATGATTTGTTAGTTAAGGGAACTATTGTTTTGTTTCGACTTGTGCATGTTCTGTTTCAGATAAGCGCCCCCCTTCAGTGTACTGATTATTGTGCGACGGGACGAGGGAGCTTTGAGCGTACAGGTGGGTGAGACAGCTGCGTAGTCGCGGTCGGATTGGCACCTAATTACAATCCTTGCATAAGGCAATCTCAAAATTGTTATTTGACCTTGCAACTCTTGAGTAATCCTATCGACGGAGTATTTTGCGTGCTTCGCTCCCGTCTAACCGTCCAGGCCCGGTTAGTCGGGTTAAGACAGGTGGTGGCGCCCTCATAATTCTGACAGACTCTATATATATATATGCCGCAACACGCTTGCCCAGAACGTATCGTGTGACTCACGCCCGACTCCCTGAGCGTTCCAGCCGTGGCCTTTAGCCTATTTTTAGCAGATCTCAGGGCAAGTGTGCCAGTTTTCCAGGACTGATTCCGTGGTACGATGCTCACCTTGGGTGGGTGGCGTAAAGTTCTTTTAATACCGTAACACAGTAGGCAGATCGAGTAATGCAGGTGTAAGAATTTTTATTTGACACCGTCCGGAAAATACTACTTTACGTCATTAATTTGAGTCCGGAAAGTGGAACATTACATCACAGGGCCGAAAAGTGTTGCTAGGCAACTGCTGAATAATATGTTGGTGACACTGTAAGTCTATGTTAAATTCAAGGTTATCAGGTTAGGTTTTCCGTCAGTTTTGACACAGACTGATGAAAAATCTAACCTGCTAACCTCGAATTTGACAGACTTACAGTGCCACCAACATATTCATACGTTTGAATTTCCACAGCCGCCCCTTATGAACTTTTTCAATAATCATGTTGTATAAAACAGTATGAAATAAAACATTGTACGATACACGGTCTTATAACGTAAATAACTACAACAAAACTACATACATACAATTCAGACGTGGGAACTAAAAACCTAATAATGAAAGAATAATAAAAAATATATATGGTATAGCAATACTACTTTTAGGATTATAAGACTAGGATATCATAACAAACAAAAAAGCTTTATGGAGTCATTAATGGAAGAGATATGAAAGACAAAATAGTGAAAATATGTAATTCAAGCTGAGACCTAAATGGAAAAATCGAATCGAAAAACTGAACATACAGTAGAACAGTACAAAGAAAAACCATCAATGACAATGGGATGCAAATAATAAAATTACTCAAGCTATACAACCTTAGAATTGCGAATGGTTTTTATAGATATAATGACCTTCATGCATTTTCATGAATTCAAAGCCCAAGAAACTTGAGATCAAAAATAGTTAAGAAAGGATCTACCATTAAGATAAACGACATTGTGGTGAAAAAAGATGCATAATTTGGTTCTGGCCATACTTTATTGACAAAAAAGTTGAGTTTTCCTTGCTATGAAAAACATATAAGGATGATAAGTGCAGAAGCAAACAATACTTTTATATTGTACAACAAAAATAAAGAGGTAAAATATATATTGAAGTAATGAAGTTAGACATAAAAAAGTAATAACATCAATAAAATATCATAACTTACTAAGTATGCGTAATAGAAGATGTTTCGAATGATGAAGAGATTGTCCCACGAAACAAGAAATGGGAACGAAATACCGAAACAATTGTATGGTACTATTAATTTATATTGCCCTGGGTTCGCTAGCTAAATCAGTCGTAAAGGTATAAGACTCTATTAATATCGTCAGTGCGGCTAAGGGCAAGCTAATATTGTTTTGGGGTAACTCGTTATCACCTGGAATGTTGAACTTACACATGCAAATACTACCACCAATAAAAACCCAACAGTCTACATAAGAAACATATAATCTGTAAGAAAAACACAAACACAAGAAAATACATATTAAAAACAACATAAAAAGGTTGCCTGCTACAAGTATGAAAACACCTTAAATAGGCAGCTAAAGTTCAGTTATCACGCAAAGTCAAATGCCATTAGCGCGAAATGTATTTAACTTCCTCGAACAAATAAACTTGGCAAACCTGTCTATTCTTGAAGTGCGCTCATACTAGAAGCGCTGTAATACGAAGTAGCGTGTGCACCTTCAAATCAAGAGCGCCCGCTGCTTCAACAATGACGTAAACGCGCGAGGTTCTGGTTGCATGGGATACCCAGTGCTTTCAAACCCGCGACCGATCGCCCCAGATGTCGCAATAATATATCACCTTACAACGTGGTTCTAGCTAACAACTAATCTGGCTTTTGGTTGCTCCCCGGTGCTCTCGTGGTAGGACAAGAACGGCGCTACTTCTGTGGCATCAGAATAGCTGCTTATGGCAGTGTCGGAAGCGGAGGCCCCTCGGCTATGATCCTCCAGGTATATCAATGCTTTCTTAGGCTCTATTTCCACGCAAGAAATTCTTGGCGTCGGTAGTGAATAATACAGGCCACTACACACTCCACATAGCACTTTTGGTGCTGTTATTAGCACGCTTCGTACCTTTGTTAATTGGTACAAACGAATCGCTTGCCTGCTTACGACAAGCACCTTCTACTGGTTTGGGTGCGAATGAATCTCCCGCGGGCCCTCACGGCGTTGTGTAATTCTACTTATCACTCCGCTACCTGCTGCTGCATATGCAAATTCACTCACGTTTACGGTTAAGCTTGTTGTTAGTAATTTATATAAGAAAAAGATATAAACTATATGAATACAGGTGGCACGAATTGGTCCGTTTCGCAATGGAAGTAGCTACATAATACCAATCTACATTAAAGGAGACAAGAAAAATGCAATAACGCAAAGTGAATGGCAAGAATATAGTGTTATTAACTACAGAAACACAACAACAGATATATAAAGCAAATCAAAACATTTATATTCATAAATGTAAGAAAGACTTATAACACTGTAGTACCTTGAGGGAAACATAGACGTCCATGATTGAAATTTAGATATCTTACAAATTCGTTATCACAATAAAGAACCTGTATAAAAACAACAAGACAGCATTTAGAAAACTTACTAATACTGTTAATATAACTAAGGGAATACTGCAGGAATATTCCAAATAGCCCACATTGTGACGTTTGCACCTGTACAAATTTAATTTAAATATAATTAATGTACTAGCAATTGTTTGTACTCCGTCAACTTAATTCACAATTGAGACCTGACCTCCAGTGCGAGGAGAGTTGCGGTAAGGACAATGGCCCAGCGATGCGCAAATCCGCGAGTAGTTAACCACGGTGCATTCTTACCTGAATTACCTCAGGAGAGGATCCAGGCGATAGAGATCCAAAAAGGTATAAGAAGTTTATGTTCGGCCTATTGAAGGCACTTAAATCAAGCTCCACATGGAAGAACCAGCAACCCTCAGGTTTCTCCCTGTCAAGCGAACTACTGCCAAAGTGGACACTTAAAGCCCCGTTTCCTCCAGCGAAACGGGGCAGCCGAACCTACCCAGACCACGCCTGATCCCGCCGAGCGAGCCGTCGTCAGTTCGCAACTTCCGAGTCCAGAGCTTCACCAGAAGAAACCAACCAGCACTTCAAAATCTGCCTGAGAAACCAGAACCTTTTCTGAAAAAACCAACCTTTCCTTTGTCAAGTCGATTTTATCGGTAGCGAAATTTACTTCTATTGCATAATAATAATGATAATAATAATAGTGACTTTATTGACTGAAATATGACTACTTAGATATGAAAATCTTCTCAAGTCCAGCTGATTTTGTCTGTGGCGAAACTCATAGCCTGAAGACTTGCAGGAGCTTTCTCCGTCAAACCCATTTATCGGTCGCGCAAGTCAACCCCTAAACCGGCACCTCGGTTTCTGCCAATCAGACGCCTAGCAGGCCTATGGGCCAGCACAGCGACCCAACTGAAATTCGACTTACGCAGCCCAAGTATAAGGTCTAATTGGCTGTGATCACAATCTCCGCCGCAATTAAGTGAAGTTCGACTTACGTGGTTAACAATTTCTTTCAGGAAAGGGAGTGCCTACGACGTCTCCTGGCGCAATTACAGTTACTCGAAAGATTCCGCCAAGCTACCCGGAAGACTCGCCGTAAACGAGGCGAAAAATGGTAGCTGGAACTTTTTCAATGGTAAATTGTGTCGAGCACGCATTATTCCGACAGGTCCAAACTGGGCGTCATTTAATATTCTTAATTTCAGCTCCATCCGCAACAAAGCGCTACATGGCACAGCACCGTCGCAGAGGTACACCGATCTAGACAGACTCGCTGCTGACGTGTTAGATGGGTTTCGGGCTCATTTAGGCATTTAACTTCCAACCGTATACATTGAATTACAAAATTTGTTATATTTCACACTTACAATGTACATATGTTCTAACATTAGGTTTATTTACAAGAATTAAATATAATATTAGAGACAATACACATAATGTATTCAATGTATTCGTAATCTAACTGCTCGAAGCGAAATAACGAGCTCTTGGCTATTGAGCTACCTAATGAGGCACATGCAGACGAAAAGACCATTCGTAGAACACGTTCCGTTTGGTGACAATGTTACAACGTTGTTTACAATATGCACACAATACGCGTTATGAACTAAGATAAATGTGTAGTAATGGGAGTACCAGTCAGGAGTTCATATTGTAATGGTTTACTGCCTACAGCAATTCTGATTGTATAAGTAACAGAATGAATAAGGTCAACATGAGCACAGAATTGAATATTTTATTTATTGCAAAATAATCAGTACTATACATTAATAAATGCACTTGGTGTGAGCAGCAGTAACTAATAATTTGAGGGATAAAAGTTAGCATGAGATAAGGCAGGATTCAGAAGAGTTACGTTCAGAGTTTCAGATATGATAAATGTTTGGAAGGGCCAATACGATTTAATTTGCAACTGGTGGATTTGAGCTTAATAACGTCAAACATAATGTGAATAAAATGATACAGAATGATTTGTTAAGTACAGAAATTGTATGAGCGTTATGTATTAAAAGTTTATAAGCCAGCAAACGGCAAATTAGCTGAAAAGTAAACGAAACAGTGCTAGCAAAGCAATAATTGCAATAGAGCAATGGAAAAATTTAAGGCAACAGATCGAAAGACAATTAGTGAGATGCTAAAAGAACTCAAGTGTATCAGTGCATTATAAACCAAAGTGAAAATTAAAAGCAGAGCAAAGTGTGGACATTTATCCCAAGAAACGGACAATTTAGTGAAAATGCAAAGACACGACATCAAAACTGTAGTTCATAAGTTGAAACATGTAATCAAACCTAATTTATTTTAAACAATTGTAAATTTAGTTGCTTATTTACGAGACAGTCAATTGTCATAATGAATCAAACTAAAATTTTTTATGTTGGGGGCAAATTGAGCTCCACATTTATTTTATTTTATTGTAAAGAAAAAGTAATTTGCGATACCAGCTTCGTGTTAAAGTTGTTCGCCAAGTTGCTGGGCATCTGTGGGTGTAATTTTCCCAAGTGTAGGAGCTCTCAGGATAGTGCAATTAGGCCAGCAAGTTTCCACCTGATGCGTCGTTGAGTGCGAGCCGATGAAGATTTTGGGGTAGTTCCAGACAACGGAAGGCAGATTTTTTTGTGCTACATGGAGAGGAGGCCTACAGCTATCCCTGGGTAGAAGAATTAGAAACAGCAAGCCATTTCCAAGCGAGTATTTGCCGTGGCGTCCTTCCAGTGTGCCAACCAACAGCGGAGCACCTCTTCAAAAAAGGTAGGATTCCATACAAACTAGAAGCAGCAGCCTCGGAAAAACTGGGATTCAGAAGAATAGACCTTTCCCGAGAAGTTCAACGAGTTTCCAGAGTCCCAGATCCATCAAGCTTCGAGTAATTTAGCTGGCATCCCTAAAAAGTGCGAATTGAGGGACCAGTTGCAGGTTTTGCAGAAAACTGGACAATCACGCATGGGTTTACGTCATACTGGAAACAAAACGACGTTAGCTGTTGCTACGTCGCGGAATTAATCGTATTTACCTGATGCTGCATTCTTGCCATTTTGGTGTTTAAAATTCAATTTTACGCTATTTTTGCGCTGACGGATCATTTTGTTTACTCCACTGAATTTAGAGGTTATTTAGCTGTCAGTTCTCAACAGTGCATTACCCTAATATTAGAAAGTAATTGTCATACAACAAATTTTTTGTCATACAAATATGACTACTTGTTTTATGCACCGACCCCTGTGTTAAGAATTGTTTCATGTTCGCCGGAGCTAAGCCATAATATATTGCAAATAGCTAAAATAAGGAAAGGGCAATAAATCATTAATTTTTGGTAATTATTATTACATTCTTTTAATTTGTCCTCAGTTTGACAGGCAATTATCAATTGAAACTAATACGATTCATAAAGTGTAGTAGCCCTTGCCCTAATTACAAATTTTTTCTACGACCACTAGTAAAATAGCCCTTTAGCGCTAGCTTTTTTTATTAAAAACGACTTTTTCGGATTCAGCGTATTAAAAGTGAAATCAGCTGGTGTTGGATTTATAATTTCGAACTGGAAGTGAGGCTGTAAAGTTATTCTAGTTCCTTCTTTCGTTAGAGGTAAAGCGTTTTTTAAATAATGAAATTATTATATAATGAATAAAGTAAAATGTGTGCATTTATAATTATCTTTGATAAATAACTTTGACAGCTACCGGCTGCAGAAACAGTCACCTGCGCGTCAAGGCCATCTCTTTACTATGACATAAATTATAACTGTCATAAATGCAAACCCTTGTTAAATCGACATTTATAGATTAATAGCAGTAAATATTAAGGCCGTAGAAAAAATATTGTGTGCAAACTCGTGGTAAAAGTGTTTATGCACGTGACATGTTATGAAACTCAGCCTTCGGCTTCATTCCATAATTTTCATGTCTCGTGCATAAACGTCCACTTTTAGCACTTGTTGCACAAATAGCTATTATATTTTATTTAAAACCCCATTTATAAAGCGAGGCTGCTATTACAATATATACCTTGAATTTTGAACACGACAAAGCAGTTATAGCTAGATAAGAAATATTTAAACTATATGGTAAGAAAAAGATGCATAAAGTAAAGTTGGGTATTAAGCAACAATAGAAGAAAATGGGCACATTTAAAACCCAGAAAAAGTATAAATTAAGCAAACTGGGTAATATAAGTACTTAATATTCTTAGCGGCAGAAATGGGTTTGTGACCTACATAATACAACTGATGTTTTGGAAGCTTAGCCACATTCTACATAAAGCAATAGTAATTTGTACAACTAGTTTTGAAAGTCATACTTTTTTTTGATGAATTTGCAGTTTGATTAACGAGGGCTTACTGTATTTGTTAAATGAAGTGGTTTATTTGATTAATGTTCTAAAGAAGTAGGTGAAAATGATTTAAATCATTAAAAATTACTGAAATCAATAGAAAATTATTTAAATTATTAACAGTTGTTTGTATACCAAAGGCCCTGAACTTAACGTTCTCTCTCTCTCTCTCTGTCTCTCTCTATTTCTTTCTTCCAACCATTACCAGTCCACTCTTGAACGTAGGTCTTCTATTTTCTACCATCTTTTTATAACGAATGTGGAATTTAGATGACAAGGCCTGTAGGGTCAAGATAAATGATCCACATGAGGAACACATTACGTTTTTTTAATTCGAGAAATCGTGAAATTTGGATATTTTAATCAATTTTTGTAGGTTATGTTGACGTTTTCTGCCACTTATCTGTCACTCCACCTACAGAAAGTCGCAAAACAATGGATTACTTCACTGCCGATTTCTCGTATTTTAATAACGATTTCGATGTTCTTCACTACCGATTTTAAAAAATTAATAAATGATCAAAAATTATTTAAATCGAAAAAAAGATTTTGTAATAGATAAAAATAGAAATAAATTTGTAAAGCATGTAAATTATAAATCATGCTCTGTATGACATCTATTAGCATAACTAGGAAAGTTATAAATATCATAACCGCCGCAAATGTTGTTTTGAAACCCTAGATCGTAAAGCGAGAATTTTAAGACATCTAAGGCTGTTATGATTTATAACATCCGTGATTTGTTCAATAGTTTATCAGTTGCAGTATGGTAATGGTTGCCATGTACCTACGGTAAAGTAGTATTACTGTACAGATACAGTTATAACCTCTTTACCAGCCTACTTTAGTATATGTCAACAATATGTAAAACATTTTGTATATTGTATTATCGATAACCTCATTTTACCTTGCGGTGTATAGGCTGGTGCTTTATGTGCTTGCATCTGGCGGTACAATGCTCAACTTGCCCCGGATTCGGGATACAGAGTTGGAGCGCGCCTTTTGTGCTTGCGCAGCAACCACAGTGTGAAGTGTGTGTCATGGTGATGTGTTGACCTTATTCCTCTATCGCTTAGGTCTGTGGTTCTGAGTAGAGCACAGTTAATTTGGTGCCCAACTGTGAAAGGTCTCACCGAGCCCGATTCCAATCGCCAAGGCTGCGGAAAAATCCCAGCCCCCGCGGGATTTAAACCGAGGACTTGTTCAAAGCAAGCATAGCGCCTACCCAACTGCGCTACGCGGCTTCTTATGTAAAACATTTTAAATCAAAAATTTATTTAAATATCTGCCCAACATTCAGCTCTGTTTATTATTAAATAGAGTAAAAATCTGTTTGTCTCAAGGTCATTTGGATGCTTTCATAGTAATGTCTTTCGAAGAAAGCTATTAAAAATAATATTTTTCATGGACTGGCAGATAAGCGTAAAACGATGAGAGACTTACTTGTAATTTGATATTTTTGTTAATACTATATTTGTTCCTTTTTTACTTGATACTTATACATATACGCAGTCGTGCACCACGTTAGAGACCGAAGCTCCGCGCCGGGAGGACGACGTGACTTTACCGCAAGCGATCGCCCTAACACCACTGCGCACCTAGACCACGAATCCCCGCTCCAACGACCTCCGATTACGCTCGCACCAGGTATAAAAGCAGAAATCGAGTCCGCAACAGACAGAATTTCCTAGAATTTCCTAGATCTTCCCACTCCTCTCGTCTCGCCTGTACTCTCAGGAGTGTCCCCCAGGACTCTTCGAGGGTATCCCGACCAGCTACCTGAACCCCTGAACGTTCGGAGTGTTGCTATACTTTCCAACGTTATTTCCTCGAATTCCTGCACTTTTGGATTGTTACTTTACTTTCCAACGTTATTCTTTTGAACTCCTGCACGTTTGGATTGTTACTTTACTTTCCAACGTTATTCTCTTGAACTCCTGCACGTTCGGATTGTTGTTATACTTTCCAGCGTCATTTCCCGAGCACCTAGCGACCTAGAGAACCGCCCCAGGTCCGACGGCGACGACGTCAGACACCTGGATATAAGCAGAGTTTTTCCAAACTCGCCGACGACGCCTTCCAAAGCTTGGGCACTCGGGAGGCCAAGCCGAGTGCGCCGGTGACAACGCCGTCCGTGAAACAAATTTCCTAGCACCAGGACGGCGACACCGACGCAATCAGGCCTGTTAATTGCGACCGGAGTGGCTTAGCATCTCCGAGGCCGAGGAGCGTGCACCGGGGGTTTCTGCGGAGTAAGCCCGAGGCCGCCGCCCATAGGCACGCACTCCTGGAGCTAGGGTAACTCAGCGGCCACCTCCGCCAACAAGAAACGGCGTTTAATTAGTCAAAACCCACTCACCTAGCGCGGCAGAACAGCTGGCAAGTAAAACAAATTAAATACGGCGCCCATCACTCGAACGTTGGGAATTTCACTGTCAGAGCTCCAGACGCCCTAGGTATGCACACAATTTAATTTAACATTGACCACAGTTTTGTTTATTTAACGATTTCAAGACCAAATGTATTGTTGTTGTCCGCCATCACTGGCTGGCCCACTAATCTGTCATAAGTTTACTAACCTATTTTATTTTTTTTCTGTATTACCTGAAAATATTTGCGGAAGATTATTCGGGTCGGTTTGAGATCACTTGGATAGACCGGCTCAAACGCAATTATTTCATTATCAAAGATTCTTTTTTTTTTCATCTTACGTTTTGTATTAATTCTAGCCCCACTTGAGGTGCCAGATTGTATTAGCACCCCTTTAGGTGGTTCTAATACAATGTAATATATATTTCTATAGCTCCAAGTTACGAGCCAAGTTGAAATATGTAATATACTTTTTTCGCATTTTGTATAATAATAATGTGCTATTTTACTAAATTCAAAATCGATTAATAAAGTGGCACTATTGTTGCATAGAAATGTGGCTTTACTCTATGGTAATGTCACTGTCAAATTGGAGGTTAGCAGGTTAGGTTTTGTGTCAGTTTGTGTCAAAACTGACGGAAAACTTAACCTGAAAACCTCGTATTTTGAAATAGACTTATAGTGCCACCAACATATTATTCATACGTTTGAATTTCCACAGCCGCCTTTTTTAATGGACATGTGGTATAATGCTTTTATATAAATGGTTTTACTTCCCTCGTCTAAAAGACGAAAAGTATTGTAATCGCGAGATTTCTCCAGTTTTAGGGTCCCTAGATGACAAAAAACAGGTTTTCCTCAATTTCGTCTGTCTATCTGTCTACCTGTTGGCGGTATAACTCAAGAACTATTTGTTGGAGGAAGACAATATTTTGCATACACATTATATATCTACCTGGAATGAAATCGAGAAAATTTCAGACAAATATATACAGGGTGAGCACCGCAAAAAAAATTGTTTATTTTTTATTTAACTTATAAATAAATACAAGTAATAATTTGTGCATAGCGCAGGCTTTATTCTTGCCAAAATTGGAAAATGTTCTACGAGCAACCAATAAGTAGGGTACTTTAAATGCAGCTGCATCGCAGGAATTCGAAGCGTCCCGATAGCTCACAGGGTAAAGTCGTGATTTAGCCGTCACATACCGGCAAATAATGCAATGAATGGGCACTCGCAGGCACCCGAATTCGAATCCCATCACGGGTAATATTTTTTTATTTAAAAATTGCATTACCAAGTTTTTCCCTTCTGTTGCTTCACTATTATTAGAAACATGAAAATATGTTTACACCTAGTTGCCTTCGATTTTAAAATTATTTAGTATCACAACGTCCACTTGCTTATTTTTGCTTTAATTGAGATACAGGAACATAACAATTTGCACATAGTTCAGACTCTGGACGAAAATTAAACTCAGCAGATACAGCTTAAATGTAGAAAGAAGTGTCAACGAAAAAAGGTTCTATTTGAGGCGGCCGGAACGCACTGACACAAAATGTGCTCTGTGGCGCATATAGGAATAGTCCATTCACTTGCAATATCCCAAAATGGGAAACGCTGGAATCGCATACGCTGCCGCTTATCCTTCGAATTCGACCTCCGGTAACGTTTTTTTTTATTTGAAAATGTATGTAATTTATTAGAAACGTGAAGATATTTTTACCCTAGCTTAATTTGATTTTTAAAATTATTTAGTGTCACAATGTCCGCTTGCCAGGGAAGTTTCGGGTAAAGCCTTTTACAGATTCTTTTTATAAATACTAATACAAAGTGCGAAATAGCTATTTGTGCAACAAGTGCTAAAAATGGATGTTTATGCACGAGTTTGCAGAAAATATTTTTTTCTATGGCCTCAAATTTACTGTTATTAATCCATAAATGTCAACCAGTTATGTCATAGTAAAGAGATGGCCGTGACGGCGCAGGTGACTGTTTCTGCAGTCGGTAGCTGTGAAAGTTAGTTATCAAAAGTTATATAATAGTGCATATTTCACTTTATTCATTACATAATGCTTTAATTATTTAAAAAACACTTTACCGCGGACGAAAGAAGTAACTAGAATAACTTTATAACCTCACTTCCTGTTTAAAATTCTAAATTTAACAGCTGATTTCACTTTTAACACGTTGATTTATAAAATGTCATTTTTAGTGAAACAGGCTAGTGCTAAAGGCCTACTTTTAGTAGTGGTCGTAGAAAAAATAGTATACACACTTTGTAAGAAAAGTAGTTTTACTAAACTTATATAGCTTTGTAAGTTACTCGCTAGCTTCGCTCGCTCGTACTCAATCAAGCTACATTAGTTCAGTAAAATGTTACTTTTCTAAACTTGTTGTGTAATATACTATTAAAATACTAGCAATAAAGGTATCCTGTACGCAAATGCACTCAAATACCTACCTTATTGCTTAATAATATCGGTAGTAATTGACGCAATTTATAAATCAATCTGACATTTGAAATTAAATCAAGTGTTTAATATTATTATGCCACGACTAGTCAGTTTTAAAGCATTAATACCCCTAACTCCCAGCTGAATGGGCTAACCTTCAACTAACAACTTCTTCTATATGTTTAATGATTAAGTTTTCTTTTAAAGAATAATAATTATTTGATTTTATCAATCAAAGGCACAATTCCAGGTATTTTATAGACTTGTTTTGTATAATCAGTTTGTTAGTATGTAATAGAAGTTTGATTTGGCATTTCACAATAAAATGCAAGTTGTCAGAAATAGTTTAATCAATTTTCCGAATGTTCAAACTTGATTAAATTAAAAATATAAAGTTCTAAAACTTATCCTACTCCAAAAGATTTAAATTTCAAATGATCATAGTCGAAAACTTTGAGTACTCAAATCACAGGTATAATTTAAAAAAAATATTAATTCATATTCTATAATAATATTCTAAATGTAATTACAATGGTTTTAATAGTTGTCGCACCAAACTCACTTTCGAATTGCTTAATATTATTTAAGAAATTGTTACTAACCTTCTGATGATTATTCTATGTACCTGGACTTTCTATCTCGACTTCTAACTGGATAAAATTCAAGTCAGCAAACCCCTCTTGGTAGTTTTCGGCCAACTCACAATCTCGTTGTAGCTCTTAAGAACTTTGTTGCCTGATTGAACTGATATGCAGCACACAACACTCACCTCATTGATTCTATTTTCTTCGTAGTATTGTAGTAATCGAATTCAAATAACTTTGAATTATATATTTTTATAATAACTCTGACTTGAAGTCAAATTTGATCATCGATAATACTTTATTACTACTACGTATCAAACCAACAATTATTATTTTTTTGATAATTAATGGGAATTTAACCCTTAACGTGAATATTTCTCGTAAATTCTCAATTCAAGTTAGTTAATTTTTATCGTTACTAAAAACAACCTTGTGGTTGCCTTTACTACCCCACCAGTCAAACATACAACTGTTATATCACATGATATACATTAGATATCTGGATATAAATATTTAAATAAAATGTATCATACATCCTGTATGTTGCATTACAGTTTTCATTGGTATTGTGTTAGTTAAAAGAAAAACCTTTGTTATTTTCATTCCATTTCAAGTAATTGAAAGAAATAATAAATATATTACCGTTGTAATTAATAGAGGCAAACTTTATTCCATTTCAAGAGGTCGTATCAAACATGCATATATAGAATCTGGACCAATTCAGGAATTTTCCAAATCTATTCTAGAATTACAAAAATGAAATGTGGCAGAACATTGTATGTTGCAAGAACAAATGAAAAAAGTCACTTTTTTTTATTAAATCAAGTATCCTTCTGGAAGAGTATGTCATCTGTTGGTGCTGGTTAATTTATAATCGTTTTGGAACTAGGCGAGACACTAGATTTTAGAATAAAGGATAATTTACTTTCACTTTGAAATATAGTACAGTAATCAAAGTATTATATAATCGTAGGTTATGCCATAAATTTATGGAAGTATCATTATTTTGTTGAAATTCGTGTCATATTGTTTTTATATTATTGTATGTAATTAGAACTACGTAAGTGTCAGTTACATATCTTATGTCAAACTCAATCTTATTTAGTGTTAACAGATTTATATTTCAGAATAACAGCAAGGTCTTCCTGGTAAATGTTTACAAAACATCAATATTATGCTAGGAAGAACTTAATAAATTAATGCAAAACCATCAACAAACTGAGAATTTGCACCTTTTTCAACATTGTGTTATGCTTCTGGTGTTGGATCTTCTGTTGGGTCTGTTTATTAGAGCTGAAGAGGTCAAACTGATAATTCCAAATCCGAATCTTCATCAGAATCGGACGACTCTGCTAACGAAATTACCACATGGAACGTCAACAACGCAATCACTCCAACTTTTGTTATTTAATTTTAAATTTTAAAAATAATAAAAAAATGAAATAACTAAATACACCTTCTACACACAAGTTTCTTCAACTTTGTAGAAGGTTTCCCAGGAAAGTAGATTTTCGCTACAGTGAATTTATTTACTAAATTAAAAAAAAATTATATATCTACATGTGTGTGTAACTAAATTGTTTTTAGTGCATTATATTGTTTTGTAAAGGTGGAATAAATGCTATTATTATATTGTACTTAATTTTGACCCCTGTTAAGAGATTCGCAGTGCATAATGCAGTTTCTCCGCTTATCAGCACCCCATTTGTTCAAGACTTTCTCCCAAAGCTTCCTGAGCTTTTCTTTTGCAATTGAGGCTGATATTATTAACGTATTATATAGTTTTTTTACAGAATGTCCATATAAGTTTAATGGAGTTGTAAATACAATGATAGGGAAGCAGTCTTAGAACATTTATGTTGTTTTGCTTTAGAAACTCGTCAATTTCATATTTTTTGTCCTAATTATTTAGGTTGGTTTTAACTAGATTTCAAAGTTGTTTTTTTTTATATTTTCATCAAAATAAATTATCTTTTTGTACAGCAATGCCTGTACCTCATCGATTTCAATAGTATGCAAAGTTTTGTATTACAAATTCAATCTAGCAGGCTCTGATAATTGTGAATAGTTTGTTCTTGGTATTTGCAAGTTTTACGGCATAGTTTGAATTTAAAAAAATTATTATACTGTAGTTATCTCTTGGTTCTGTTAAAAGTTTTCTGCAGTACGACTATTAAATTTTGAATATTTATAAATACTACTGATTCAAATCTAAAAATTAATCAGGGGTATTAACGATAATACGGTGTATTAAAAGTTCAATTAATTACAGAAAATACTGTTCCAACTTTTTAATTGTTTTGAAGATACTTGTGCCTTTACACACCTTTTTAAATTCTTCAAAGCAGTTGCTAGCGGCTGTTCATGATATTATTCATTAATCGGAAATCAGTTTGATTTAATTTAAGCTTTATTTTTACTGACATAAGTGGCTATTAAAAAATACGTATGTTTTTTATCTGTATTGATAAATTTTAAATTTCCCTCCATGCAAGATGAAAACTTCGAACATTTAAAATTACAAACTAGTGTGCTGCCAACAAATAAGTGCTGTCAATATAAATCTAGTGTCTCGCCTAGTTCCAAAATGACTATGCCTATGTTTGTTGTATAATAAATAATAAGGTTTTAAAATTTTACTAGTTTTTTCTCTTCACAATGGCATTATGTTTTGATTTTGTTATTTCTTTGATAATTATGTGTAATTCATTTTAAAATGTTATAATCTGCTAATGATCCAAGTTTTGTATAGTAAACTAGGCGATAACATAATCATCCTTCGTGTCCAGTGGCTGCAAACAAGTCATCGAAAATTCGGTGAAAATCCTACTGCTGAATCATCTTAAAGCCAGGACATTATTTCAGGCCACGATAGTACCTTATAAATAAATCCGTGGCAGTGGCGCACCGGAAGTGCTATTTCAGCACCTCCGTAGAGCAGTCCTCAAGCTTCCCGAGCCCGAGTCTGCTGAAGTCGCCGCAGAGGACCTGGAGTCCCCGGAGCACGAGCAGCAAGGACCAAAACAAGTCGAAGCCGGTGCGGGAGGGCCAATGGGGCGACTGAAAGGCAAGGGTCGGAGGGGCCAGTCCCCCTACTGCCTGAAACTTGGCACGCGTCAAGATTTTGTAAATATAGAACAGCTACCACGTTGCTCAAGTTAGTTCCACAGCAGCCATTCTGGCAATCACTAGAACCGAGACCCTCCTTTATCAAGACCCCGCTGAAACAATCGAGCCGCCGGGGATGCTGTCACAGCCTCAAGACACCTGTTGACTGCTGCCGAAATCCAGTTCTGATGGTGATCGGTGGCCCACCACCTGAAGTCTAGTGCGCTGAAAATTGGTGGAGCCGCCATGCCTCGAGCTTTCCTCATCGCTAACCGTCGGTACAATGAAGACATGGAACGAAAGGGTGAGCTTTTTGGCATGTAGTAGTTGTCATAGTTGCCTTCGAAAGTTCGCGTTAAATGTGCAGTTTCCTGTAACTTATTTCTTATTGCCATTTTTGATAGTTGATCTCAATGGTCAGTTTTCTACAGCTAAGCTTTAGATTTCCTCCAAATGTACCATAAGAAAAGTATAAACGGCTTCCAATCTTTCATTTCGGCTGAAATCATGTTGTAGTTTTCTGTAGCTTATTTCTTATTGTCATTTTTGACAATTACCCTCGCGTGCTAATTTTTCTGCTATTCAGTCAAAGTTCTATTACTAAGAAAACGACGAAACGTTTGCAAAGTGTAAATTAGTGGTATAAACACAAAAAGCTTGATGATTAAGATTTTTGCGATGAAGGCATGATGAATAACAACAACGTGGTCGAGAGAAAAGTAAAAACAGGACAACAGGTGAGGCAGTGGTGGAACGATACAAAATTCCGGAAAGAATTGGCACAGCAGACTAGTTCTCTTCGCCACATAAATTTGGAAGCTATTTTAAGTAACGGTGCGATGTCTTAGGTAGCGAGTGTCTCAACTGTCGATGTGGTTTATGTGGAAAGAGAAAAGTGATGATCATCGCTTTTCATTTCTAATGCCACTGGGTTAGTTTAGGGTTCTATCTTTACTTCATGGAGATTTTATATCCAATCTCCTGTTGTTAACTGCGAAATTTTTGATTTAGTTTACGAGTAGTTTCAAAAGTATTTATATGTATTTTATGCCATATAATTCATCTAATCTAACAATCTGTCAAAGCAGAAAAGAAAACCTTTGTGTTGTTTCAAACAGTTTACTTTAACATACGAGGTAAACTAATAAGCAAAACCATAGATGATTACCACTAATTGCAAAAATAATTTCACTTAATCCTGATGAAGTAGTTCGTCTTTAGAACTACAAAGCTTTAGCAGATAAAAGAATAGATGTGTATACTGGAAAAAACCAAATATTATAATAAATTGCAAAATATAAATTATTATCTGTGATTTGAGGTATTTAATCATTAGAAGCATAGAACATTAGCCATCATTTCCTGTTTTGAAAAAAGGCAACAATAGAGATATATTCCTACAATAAAAACGTAAACATGCAAAACTAGTTTAATGGCATCTACAGACAATGACCCTTAGGGGTAGTGGAAGTTTTTTCTAATTCGATTCAACTATCAACAGGTTATTTTAAGTTACAACTACAACTTGTTTTGCTCGGCGAATATTTTTACGTGTGTACAACTTGCGTCTGCTTCTGCTTTAATTTATCAGGCGCGAGATGCATGTTATGACAGGTACCAGAAATAAGTTTTTCTTCTTTCAGACAAATTAACTGCTCGCTGCAGTCACAACACAGTTCAAACCTTAAAGGAAAAGTTCTAAATAAGGGCTTTGGTTTTTGAAATTACCTGTACGTGTTACCTGTTTCATAAGGAACAGTAAAGAAAGCATCTACTGTATGCAAACAAAGATAGTGATAATACAATGATAAACGATATTAATAACCATATATTTTTCTGGATGGTGACACCTTCTTATTTTAAGGCTGTCAGAATAAACATTTCCATGAAATTTTTATTTAGGGTATATTTCAATGTGAACACATCTCCGAGATAACAGATAACAGATTTCTCGAATTTTTTTATTTAAATGGAGAGCATTTAATATTATACTATAAAATTTGACAAACAAACATTTTATGACACTCATTATAGATATATCAAAGACTAGCTGATCCGGCAAACGTTGTTCTGCCCAAAAATAAGTTGTCTATGAAACTCCGTTTTACCACTATAGAGTTTTAATTTTATGTCATGTCCACCATCTTGGACTTAAAAATAAATGCCATTTTCGCAATCAACGTCCCAAAACACGTCAATAACGACACCCATATCGATTTTTAGGCTTATTTACCCCATTTCACCCCCTAAGGGGTTAATTTTCGGAAAATCATAAAATGCGTATTTGCTTATTTGTTTTTAGGAGTACTCCTACGAAGTTTCAAGTCGAAATGTCTATTTAATATTATTTTTCCATACAAAATTGGAACCCCTATTTTACCCCTTTAGGGGTTGAATTTCGAAATATCCTTCCTTATTTCTTATATACATCATAAAAGGAACCTCGTCGGCTTTCTAGGTCCAAGGGTTTGTGCTGGGCGTTGATGAGTGAGTTAGAACTTTTCTTTAGATATATTAAGAAGATTAAATAAATGAAATATGAACAACTGCACAAATCATTTAAAAATCAAACAATTGATCGAACATATAACAATCACATATTTGTAAATCAGTGAATATGAAGATATTCTGTATCACATGGTTTATAACTTTATTATCTTTCAGGGCGCTTTCTAATTCCTTTTCTTATTAAAACACAAGCTGCATGTTTTCATTCAGTAAACGGTTTTAAATGTTAGCAGTTACACGCAAATTGTTTATACGTAATAACTAGATATTTAATAGTATATTATGTATCAAGTTTTATAAACATCATTTTAGTCACGAGTTTTATTAATCACGAGCGAAGCGCAGCGGAGCGAGTGTTTAATAAAAGAGTGACTAATAAGTTTATAAAACGAGTTGCATACTATACTTTTTCTGCGACCACAAATTTAGAGAATATAACATCATATTATTTCATTAAAATTTTGACATTTATTATATTAGGTTAAATTATGCTGGACAAACGTCAAAGTGACGGTTGAAAACTAACTTGATTTTAGTTTTGGCTGTGGCTAATAAAGCAAATACTATTTGAACCTAACTTCACCCCATGACTAAAACATCGTTGCCAACTTCAGCTCATGACTAAGAGGCTCTTTAGTCATAGGTTATGAAGGCATGATTAAAAGGTCACTTAGCGACGTGTATGTTAGTATGTTAAATGGCATTTTAGTTACAGGAGTAGAAAAAATAATTATTATCTCATCTACTCACACTCACTTTCAACAATGCGTGTTCTTGTAGAACTAATCAACATATTTAGAGATTAAAATATATAAAACCTGTTTACTTATACGTAGCTCTTCTATTCACAAGAATAAGTAGCAAAACTGAATTGCTTTTGGCTGGTTTTCCACATAAAATTCAATTCCGTTTTTATACGCCAAAATACAACAATAAGTAAGTAAAAACAGTTAAGCACATTTCATTTTTTGTGGCAAAGACCTTTACTTACATGTGATAAAAATATTAACTTATTCCATTTTTTACACTCAAAAATAATTAGGAAATGCAACTTATGCGCTGGTTTTTAAATACACAAATATGGAATTAAAGTAATTACTTTACAAATACATATTATGTTACGATAAAATACCAGCAACGCTCAGTGAGCGAAAAAATAACCACAACGCGTTGTGTGCAATAGGGCAACGGACACAACATTCTGAACGGTTTAGAACGCTATGTAGATCTAGTATTTATTGCTCTGCTAATAGTGTCAAGAAAAGAAGTAAATCAAGAAGAGATTTGTCATAGCACCGATTTTGTCAAAATATATGAATTCACGATTTCAAGAGGATTTAATAGATATTCATATTGAACCAGCTAGAGACTATAGTTTTACTTGTAACTAGAAAAGCCACTTCCCAAACTTACAATTTTCAAACCATTTAAAACTAAAATAGCTCGAGAAGTCGCCCAAAACTTAACGGAAATCTTTTGTATTTTTGGAGCACCGTTAATTCTTCAGTGGTAAAGGCAAAATAAAAAAAAATATGAGAGCAACAGATCTGTGAGCATATTTGAAATTTGTGTACGGGAAGCCTCGCCATCCTCGAAATCAAGGATCGGTAAAAGGGTAATAATTAAAATTTAAAATGTTGCATATAAATAAAACCTTTCTGCTAACTCACCTTATACGAAAAAATTCAATATCAATAGACGTTTTTTATACGTTGAAATATCTTTAAACGTATGTTTATTTATACCAAAAACTATATATAACTGAAAGTTTTTGTTTTTCCTGTAAAACAAAAGCACCTTTCTCAGCTAACGGGTTAGTTTTATTTGTATAGAAAATTGCGTCTATGTTTAATCTTCCATTTATTCTAGTCCGTGTGTACGTCTAAGATTTTCTACTTATTTCTGTTTATACTTACAGAAAACTGTACATAAATATAATTGTTCAAGCTCAGTCAGCAATCACTAGCTACTACGCGTTGCGGACGGACGGTGTTACACAATGTGGTCATTCTTATTGACCACGACGTGTTGTGGACGATTGGAATATTCATAAACCGATTCTACTTTTGGTAATTGACAGAATTGATAGAAATAGTTCGACATTAGGTAATATTAATTATATCCAAACCTATTTATTTATTAAATAATAACAACAGACGGGAAACATAAAGCAAAAGTTGGTTAAACCATCTTTCGAAGTAGTAAAAAAACAAGAGGAAACATACGTTCACGAAGGTACTGTTGTTATGGTATTCTAAATTGCACAGGACTTCGTTTCGCCGACATTTCCAAATTGTTTGTGTTACATTAACGCCTACAATAGCACCTTATAAATTCTTGTTCTGGCCCAGATGAGAGAGCTACATTAGTTTTGTGTCAACAGCAGTTTCATTTTCATACTTTGCGTGTATAAGACTGCATTTTGCAATCGGTATGAGAATTTCATAATGTGCACATAAGGCACATGACTCTGTACTGGTTAGATGGTCTGGCCCAAGTGTCACTTCCTCCAGGATCTTAATTCCTTTGGCTTTTTCCAATAAAGAATCTGCCAATCCAATTCTTTCTCTACTACCAAACATGGCTTTGTAAGGACTTTTTTTATTCCTTAATGAAGGCAGCAATTGTTTTTGCTTTGAATAAACCTTTATTATTAACTAACACTCATTCTGCTTTTACCGTTCTACTGATCCTTCATTTCGAAAATGGTGAGGCTTCCCGTACATAAGTTTCAAACCTGCTCACAATTATGTTGCACTAATTATTTGTTGGTTTTTCGGTTATCACTTTGAAGAATAAAGGGTGCTTCAAAAATACAAAGTATTTCTGTTAAGTTATGTGCAACTTCTCGAACTATTTTAGTTTTAAATGATTTGAAAATTGCAAATTTGGTTAAGAGGCTTTTCTAGTTAAAATAAAACGATTGTTTCAGCTGGTTTAATATGCATATCTATTAAGTCCACCTGACATCGTGAATTCATGAGTTTTGACAGAATCGGTACTATGACAAATTTTTCTTCTTGATTTACTTCTTTCCTTGACATTTTTAGCAGAGTAACAAATACTATAGTTCATTCAAATTCCAGATAGAGCAAAATCTGCAACCCAAGTGACAAATATCAGCAGTATAATAAAGAGGTTATAGTTTTTGTCAAATTTGCAAAGCTTGAAATTGGAAAATTGTGTGATGTCTACCTAAATGAAATCTGTTTTATGTGATCTGAGAATAAATTTACCCACTAAAAAATGTTGCAAATGGCTTCCTTAAGCAAAAATTCATATTAAAAACATGATACATTGATTTTGACAGTCGTAATGACGGCACCAAAGCCATCTCTCTGATCCAAATTTTAATAAAATCATATTACTAATCAGCTTACTGCTGAAAATTTGTAACTTGGGTTGCAGAGTTTGCTCTATTTTGTATCTGAATGAAGTATAAATCTACAAAGCGTTCGAAATCGTTCAGAACGACCACCGCTCATTTAACACCGTCTACAATGCGTTATAGCTATTTTTTCGCTCACTGAGCGTTGTTGGTATTTTATCGTAACATTTGTAAAATAAATACCTTAATTCCATGTTTGTGTATTTAAAAACCAGCATATAAGTTACATTTCGTACTTATTTTTGGGTGTAGAAAATTGAATATAAGTTAATATTTTAATTGCATGTAAGTAAAGATCTTTGCCACAAAAGCTGTTTTTATTTACTTATTTTTGTCCTTACTTACAAGGGTTTATACGTGAAAACAAAGCCGAAAATAATTCAGTTTTGCTACTTGTTCTTGTGAACAGAAGAGCTACATATAAGTAAACAGGTTTTACATACTTTAATATGTACGAAATATTATAAGTAAGACTGTTTATCGTATGCATTTCAATCTGTACAAAATATAATTAAAGATTATCAATATACATATTTCGGTCTGTACAAAGTGTTGTATAAATGTACATATTTTCAATGTAAATCGTTCTATAACTAAACAATTTTAACATGTTTTAGCTGAAAAAACATATTACGTATATCTAAATAATATCAATGTCTTTCACAGCGCTGGATTAAGGGAAGTTGCCGCTATAGCAGACATTTTTTTGCCGCTCCAAGTACAAAATGCTGTATCCCTTGCTGAATGAATTAAATCTAACTTTTTAATATTTAGTTTATTAGAAAAACTAACACATTGCAGCAGACATAAAATATGTAATTATAACAATCAAAACTAAATTAGTTATTTGCAAACAGAAACATAAAAAACGAACAAATATCTCTTGGACATACGTGATAACTAAACAAATTAAAAAATTAATTCTTAAAGATACGGTAGTTGCTGTCAAATTTTTAATATAAAAAAAATTAAATTTGTGGTTGTTTACGTAAGAGGTATTTCAACAACTACTATCGGATACAGTTGGATGTTTCCAGTCGGTGGTAAACCCACGCGGTGGTGGTTTACGTCGGCGGTAGTTCCAATTGGCTGCAATCCACATCGGTGGAATTTCATATCTTTATCGCAAAATTTTTAAGTTATGTAGTAAACCAAGTCGGTGATAATTCCTGTCAGTGTAAATCCACATCGGTGGTAATGCAAGACGGTGGTAATAAGCATTGTCAACTTTTTATTTTGTGATTTTCCTAGACAAGTGACTGTGTTTCTGTAGATTCTTCAATTTTTTTCTAACCTGTATTTACGCCACTACAACATTACCAACCCTTACAAAATTTTCCAGTTCTGAGAATTCTTAAGCCAAAATTTGAAAAATTTTTACTTTTGAAGACTTTGAATAACTTATTTTTTCACTAATCTAATTTTGCTGTTTATACAGGGTGATTTATAAGGTTTATAAAGTTAGCGGTTGGTCAATCATACAATTTGGAGTAAAATATAATAATGTACCCATGTCCGATTATCAAGGGTTATTGAGATAATGAGGAAAAACTATTTATTTCTAGTACCTCTAGTTAACATTGAAAACGTGATAAAAATAATTTAAAATCAAAATAACTGTTCAAAGTAATTGTCATCAAGCTATGTAGACTTCACACCGACGAAAAATTGTTCGGGTCTTTGACCAATTCCTGTTGCAGCTTCTTGATGTCGATTCATTAGGTGATGCTTACTTGTGACTGTAACAGAATACACTTTTTTTAACTGTCCCATAAATAAAAATCTAATAGAGTTAGGTCTACCGAACGAGCAGGCCATGGAACTGGACCCCGGGGCATACGTTTTCAAGGTTAACTAGATGTACTCTGAAGAAATAGTTCCTTATTATATCGGTAACCCTTGAGAATCGAAGTTAGGTATAGTATTATTTTTTACTTCAAATTGCTTCAAGTTTTTAAATTTATTTACGTATTGAAAGTGGAGAATAAAACGTTGTATGCACCACGGACGTACCTTAATGTTTATAGCTCTCCGGTATAAATACCTTCATAATGCCCATAGTACATAAATAACAGTTTTGTGCATCCGTGCCGAAGAGTTAACTTTTGCGGACACAATTGCGGCTGCGAAATTCGTTTTCGCGGCCGTTACTATTTCGCGGCCCGCTGTTATTGGTAACGGCCGCGAAAACAAACTTCGCAACCGCGATGTTTGGCTTGTGATATTAGAATATTGCATTAAACGCGATCGCTTCTTCTGCATCATTACTAATACAGCCTGGGTCTTTCAGCCAAAATAAAATAATATAAGACAATTGTTGATTACATCCCAATATAAGTAAACATTTTCTGTTCACCATCTATACAGAAAATTGCGCCTGCACAACAATATAGGCACCTATAAGTAAACATCTTCTTCTTATTTTTTAGCGTTATTTCGTATGTTTTTGGATATACGCCTCTTTAACATCCGTTTTTTCTATTTTTCTCGATTCTGTGCTACTTGTGTCCAGTGCAGACCGGCCGTTGTTTTCAGATCATCACCCCATCCCATTGCTGTTCTTCCATGGAGTTAGTTCTGTTCTAGCCACATGTCTGATATATTGCCAGTTTAAGATTGTTATATTGTCAGCAGCGTTAGTTACTTTTGTGTTGTGTTTTATGCATTCCGTAGGCTTTTTGTCTCTACGTAATATACATATCTTGGATCTCTCCATTAATCTTTGTTTTACTCCAAGCATATTAACGTTATTCTTGGCCATCGTCCAGTTTTAAGCACCGCTCACTGGTAAGATTTTGTTATTAAGATGTATTTGAGTTTTCCAAAGACCACCCATAACTGTCTTCTGTCTTCTTCTACTTTTAATTTCTGCCGTTTGATTTTCTTTTACGAGAACGAGTGTTTATCCCGTTCATTTACCTTCTCTACTTCTACTCGTATATTTGTTATTACTTACATTACTTTTTTACTTTCTTTTACGATAAAAGGTAAAGGTTCAGGGTCATTTCAATTCCCCCAACTGTGGGCGGGCTGCTATAGGAACCTTGCGTCCCTCTTCAGCCAAGAAAGTATTGGATTTATCCCAAACATTCGAAATTGAGTTTTCAACAGATCTTCACGTTTTAGAGTGCCCTGAACCCAAAAAAAACATGTGTTTGTTATTGGTGTGTGTGTGTGTGATCAGAATATCGCAAAAACTAAAAGAGATATGACGTTGAAAATTCATATATAAGTATTGTGTATTATGTAGATGCGACATCGAGCTTTTGAAAGAAATCGCATAATCAGAAGTATGGTGTTTACTCTTGTGATTTTTTAGCTTTTTTTCGATTTTCTCAAAAACGGCTTTAACGATTATTTTCAAACGTTACATTTTTATTACATTTTTAATGTGTAGTGGTGTAAGATAGGTGATTTCTAGTTGAATATCGCTAAAATGTTTTTCTCTTTTTTCTTTTTTTTTATTAAATCCTATTTTATAGGGCATTACAGAGAACTAATAAAATTGAAAATCTGAAACTTTGGCTATGGATTTTATGTGTAAGAGCGACTACAACTACAATATTTTGACCGTGATATCACTTCCGGTTATACCGAAAGTTGCTATCAACTTTGTTATTTTCAATAGAATACTGGGTATGCTATCACCAGTCCTGTGCCGAGTACTGTATAAAGTTACTTACGAGTCTTTTTTGCGAGTACTCAATGCAAGTACTCATGAGTACAAGGTTACAAGTACTTATTAGTAAAGCACATACGAGTAACGAGTAGTACTCGCAATTCGTGGTAAAAAATTACGAGTACAGCACACGAGTACTTTCACCTGACAGCGACAGGTGACAGCTAAGATTAATAGGTTTCAATTTTTATTTTGCTTTGTAAACATTTCCTCAAATTAAAAAAATGTCAAACAACATTTCAACAATATTTAAGAACTATTTAATCGCCATTTCTACAAAATGCAATCTACACTAGAAACGGCCACAGAAGGTTAGGTCTACCGTGTATGTGTAAAAATCAAAGTTATTCTAATAATAAAGATAAAACATAAAAATACACAAAACAAAACTTATTAAACTTTTGCATGCCAAAAGAATATTACAGATGATTTTCTAATAGTACTAGTTTTTCAAAATTTCCGTCAGATAGTGCACGCCTTCTTGGATTGTTGATCACAGTGGCAAAAGAAAACAGCCTTTACTACAGGTGCAGATGAAGGCAGAGGCGTATTGAACTTAATAAACACTTTTTTTATTAACTGATAATCATTTAACATTGCTAAGCTATTTCTTGTATCATTAATATACCTTAGATAATCTATTTCAGCTTTATTCTTACTAAAAAATTTATCATCACCGCTTCCACTGTCAAGATTGACGTCATCGAAATAAAAAACACGAACATTTTCACTTTCACCAAAATCGAAATATCCTGAACGTCTATTTAATTTTCCGCTATATTGGTTGGGTCATCTTCAACAAATTTATTTAATTCAGTAATCACTAATTGTTGGATAGCTGCCAAAGACGTTTCTCTATAGCAGCATTTTAATGTCCGAATTAGGGGAATCACATACTCGCAAAACTACTCGTAATACATTGAGTACTTATTACGAGTACTTGCGATAATTATCACGAATACCAGTAACGAGTATCAACAAAAAAAGTACTCATGAGTACTTTGAACTGAGTATTTACAGTACTCGAGTACAAATTTAAAGAAAAGTATTGAGTACTTGCCCAGGACTGGTTATCACATTTTTGAATTCGGCTTAAAATTTTAGAGAAAATTTGTCTTTTCAAATAGCTTTACTTTGTATGGTGTCTGCAGAATTTTGAATTTTTGAAAAAAATTGACAAATGCTTAAAAATAAGAAACATTTTTTCACTAATTGTAAGAAGGCTGTAAAAGGAAGGTGTGTGCCTGTACCACACCAGATTTTTGTTCTAATTCATCTTTAAGCCAACTTCTTAGGTTATCTTAGACTGCTGAGCTATTTTCTGTCGATGCGAATTTAAATTGAGTCAAATGTTTTTAATAATCTAGGAATCCTAAATACAAAAAAAGTCGTATTCTTTAGAATCTTTTATTAGTAATTTCATTGTCAGATGATCCGCTGTTCTATATGTAAGTATTTCTGTTCCGATTCATAATAACTTTGGTTAGCAGCTTATTTAGGTGTGATAACAGGCTTATGAGGCCATAATTATATAGTTTTCTGTTATTTCCTTTGTTATGCAACGTGATTACTTTGACTTTATTCCATTTTATCTCTTTGTAGATATTCATTATGGAAGAGAGTTATGAGTTTCAACTTTAATTTTTAACGAACAAAAATTACCTATAGAACTTTCACCTATTTTGACTCATGCAGAAAACTACATATTCAGTAGAATCTCTCTATTTTTTATATTGAAAATGCTGCATGTAAACCTGATTTTTCACTTATATGTATATATACCTATTTGTCTAAGCAGTGAACAGTCCTAAAATAGTAATTTTTCCTACAGCCATAAAAAAAACGTGACATTTATGCATCGCTATAGATACGCGAAGTTTAACTTTTTTAACACGTGAAAAATAGTATATTATTATATGAGCGATTATGACAGCCATTATTCAAGAAGCCACAAGCCGAAGGCGCATGGCGCAAGTCATCTGAGTGAATAATGGCCATAATCGCGAATATAATACGATATTTTATCTACTCCTATGCAATAGGAGTCTTGTATTCATATTTTCGAATTATGACATTTGTTACAGCTGTTAACTTCAAAAGTCATTTAATAATAAGAATGAATTTTGTGATTGGCTACAACCTATTGAATAATGAAAATAGAATTTTTTTCTATAGCACATGTTAAAGTGTGCTTTTATCAACTCAAAACAAAAGGTCAAGTTTTACTTTAACAGCAAGGGTAGATAAAGTAGCACTTTAACATCAAGGATAGATAAAGTAATTTATTTTTCTAACTTTTGTTTAAATTAAATATGACAGCTTCGTATTATCGTAGCAACCCAATCTAGCTACTGACATTTTGAAATGTAATTGACTGTCCTTATTTTCTTTTTAAATTGTTAAAGTTCTTGCTATAGAAAAAAATATTGTATTATACACGACGATAAAGTTATTTTTATCCACTCTTGAATCATTCACTCGTGGATAAAATTTAACTTTATCGTCTTGTATAATAAATTACTAATTCTTCACGGCTAGCAGTGAAAAAACGGTTTTGAACACCATTTCCTTAGTTACAACACATATAAAACGTTACGTACAGTTACGGACACCTCAAAGTGCACGGTTTTTTGTTACTATGGTTATTTTTGCGATTTTTCGGCTTATTAAATGGGGGTTTCTCCAGTGGCGTTGCTTGTGGTTATAAGAATAGGTATTCCTTTTTTAATGTTTGTATTTTAGCAAAGTTTCACAAGTAAACAAACTATATATTAATATGTATTTAATAAATATGTATCAGTATTCAATTGCTACTACGCTTTGCAGTTTGTTTCGCATAGAGTTGACCAATGTTTCCATATTGTATCCTTCTCTCAGTTCCTTCCAAGCATTTCTTATTCTTTCCCATAATTCATCGGTTTTGTTTGGTGCAAAATCCCTGGTATAAATTTTTGTAGTTAAATAGCCGCAAACATTTTCAATGGGATTCAAGTCCGGACTTCTTGCAGGCCATGGTAATAAATTGATGTTATTCTCATCAAACCATCAATGAACAACCCCTGCTGTATGCACAGGACAGTTATCCTGTGACAATAATGTTATCAATTACGTTAACATAAACAAAATTAATTAATTAGGTTACATCTTGCCTGTTGAAAAGTAAATTGATTAGGAAAGACCTCTCTTACAGATGGCAGCATCACATTTTGCAAAATGTTGCGATAATTTTCAGCATTCAGTCGTCCATTAATTCTATATCATGCCCCAGATCCGTGAGCATTGATCCATCCCCATACGTTTACAGAGAATCGTCCACTACTCCTTAAGGGTTGAACATAATATTGCTCCTCAAATCTTGAATTTTGTGGTCTACACACCCTTAATCGTCAATTGGTAAATGATTGAAATACCTCCTTTTCGCCTGAGAAAACAGTCGTGTTCCAAACGTCGTCGATCTCATTCGAATAGTCAGTTGCAAATTGTACTCTTCATTGTTTGTTCTCTGGTGTTAAAAAAACTTTTTTTGCAGAAGTCTCTGCTGCCAACGATTTTTAATTTTGAAAGTGCAGCTCTTGCTCACATGCAAATCTGTTGCGACTCGACTTAGCGACCAGTTCTCTTCCAGTTTTGTAATAGCTCGCATTTTCTCTGCTTCTGACAAATGTCTGTTTTCAGTTCTCTGACAGTTGATGTCAAACGTAAACGTCAAAACTCGACGTCTATAATTAGAATATCGTATTACAAGCTAAAAATCTGCCGTGCACTTTGAGTTGGCCGCAACGGTACATAATAATATTACTCTACTTATTTGCTATATACGTATGATTTTGTTGCAGAGAATCTTTCATTCTCTTTTTGACGGCTGTAGAAAAAACGTTGTTTGTATTTCGTGGCAAAATTCGTGTTTTTATGGCTCGTTTGAATGACTTTTCTGCCTCGAACGGTCTCGGCGAAAATTGACATTCTCACGCGCCATAAAAAAACACTCATTTCGCGCACTTAATACAAAATAGATATTTATGCATTAAGGGAGATATGCATATGTTTTTTCCCTGAGGTTGACATGTGTTACAGACCGAGGGCTCTGGCCCGAGGTCTGTAAGTCAACCGAAGAAAGAACATGAATATCTCCCGTGGTGCATACAATATTTTATCTACTAGCATATTCGTAAAAATAGTATGAAATTTCAAAATGTCATAATGACATTTAAAATTAGAATATGTAAGTAACATCAAGGATTGCCTGATTGTATGGTTGCTAAGACGTTAATTGTAGTTGCATTGTCACCATGAGTTTGAGGGAAAAATAATTTGACAAGTCCGTTGGGAGTTATGAGTAGCTTTTCATATTTTGTTTCTATGACGAAAATGTACAATATCATGTTGCTAGTAGATAATAGATATTTATGCATTAAGGGAGATATGAATATGTTTTTTCCCTGAGGTTGACATGTGTTACAGACCGAGGGCTTTGGCCCGAGGTCTGTAAGTCAACCGAAGGTAAAGAACATGAATATCTCCCGTGGTGCATACAATATTTTATCTACTAGTATATTCGTAAAAATTGTATGAAATTTCAAAATGTCATAATGGCATTTAAAATTAGAATATTTAAGTAACATCAAGGGTTGCCTCAATGCATGGTTGCTAAGACGTTAATTGTAGTTGCATTGTTACCATGAGTTTGAGGGAGAAATAATTTGACAAGTCCCTTGGGAGTTATGAGTAGCTTTTTATATTTTGTTTCTATGACGAAAATATACAATATCATGATGCTAGTAGATAAACATATTTTTCACTTATACAGATTGTCTACACCTGGTAACTAGATACAGAGGCGGTTTGGTGCTTAACAACCGCTTAAAATGTTTAACCGTCTCTTATCTAGCTACCGTGTGTACCTAGTATCTGCAGACAATCTGTATGTCAAAAATATAAAAAAATAGTATGTAAATCGGAACAAATATGAAGATACGTAACGCTGAGTTGACGAAAATCGCAATAAAATCACGGGAGCATAGAGTGTTGCATATTTTAAGCACTAATTTTATGAAATGTATATTTATGTTTTCAAACTGTTATTAATGATCTACAGTTACGAACTATAACATAACGTAATATTGCTTACAATAAATTCTATCATTCGGTTCCTTTGCTTTTTCTGATCTTATTGTCGTTGAAAACATATTTTTAGATTTTTTTTATATAACAGACGAATAATGTTGGATTGTTCGTTCTTATAGGCGTTGAGTACATGATCTTGCTTATCTTAAAATTGTACACCTCTGCAAATTTAATTTAAAAAATCAGCTACAGTTCTTAATTCATAATTTAAAAACTGGCAGTAGAAAGTTACATCCACGAATCCTTTGAAAACAGTACACAAAATTGGATCTAATAAATATCAACTTCCAATGGTCAGTCCCAACGCAGTGACAACATAAATGAAGAAAAAATAGATTAGTCGAATGCGCACGTGCGCACTTGACCTAATAACGGCCAGATAGGAGCGAAACATTTCCTTTATTCTTTTATTTATAAAATTCCGAAATTTAAGTCAAGGTCCTTTTGCTAGTTAGACGCGAATTGTGCTCGCGTTTACGCAGAAGCAACCTTTTCCGTCAAACGAGAAGCTTCGTTTTTAATCTTCAGCAGTTCCTTGAACTGTTTATTTTGGATTGTGGGATTTGAAGCACGCTGGTTATTCCAATATAATTTTGAAATTCCAACTATCCTAAATCTGTAACGTTCTTAGATCCTGTGTGGATGATTCTGACAATTCCAGTTATGAGTCTTTGTTGTTGCCAAGGATGACTTGATTGTAACTTCCCAAAAAGCCGCTGCTGATTTTAATGTTCTGTTGTATTAGATATTCTATCATTTTCTGGGTTTGATTATAATTTTATAAATTAGGAGTTCACTTACGAGAGAGGGGAGGTTTTAAGGTCCATTTCTACTATTTTTTTTGTTACGTTTGCCTGTTTATTCTTTGTCTAGCTGCAATCCTAGATTAACATGTCTCTTGGCCATGCAGTGTTTCTAATTAGATGTAAACTGGTGAATACTGTTGACTTCTTAGGGCAAACGCCACATAAGTTGGCTTATCTCAATTTACTTTTATTTTCCAGCCAATCCAGCCAATCTTTTTGTGATTTCGAAGTTGTTGAGAAGCATTCACTGCATATTCGTTGGTGGTTCAAATTCATATATCGTCTGCAACCGTTTCGGTATTGCTGCTGCATAGGCTAGATATAATACAGGGCCCAACACACTTACCTGTAGAACCCCTGAAGTATTTGGGTAATTTCTGATATTCCTCCACCACGCTTAACTTGATAGAATTGAGATGATAAGTACTACTTGAGTAACTGCCAGAAAGGTCTATTTGATTTCAAATAAGAGGCCCTTGTACCAAACTTGGTCAAAGGCATGCTTTATATCCAAGAAATTGCCGGACAGAACTTATTTTCCTCGCTTTGTATAGAATATCTATAATTCGACGGCATTTTTGAATGGTTGACTGTCCGTGCCTAAATTCAAATTCTATGAAATTAGTTTAATTTATTCGTTTATATGTCAGTATTTATTCGTTTAAATGTCAGCTTTTCTAGAAGTTTTGACGTCACTGTCAAAATATTTATGGATCTATATGATATCACTTCCGTTGGCGCTTTTCCCGTTTGTAAAAGTAAAATGATATGCGCATATTTAATATGAGTTTGCTCTCAGCAAATCCTCTAATTCGTATTCCAGAATCCGGTAGTTTAGATGAAGCCTTACCATTAATTAATTCGTATGGGGGGTGTTTTTTTGTCTAGGAATTTTATTTCCTCGTCGAATTCTTCAATTGTAGAACAAACAACCAAGAAGATGAAACACAATTATATACAATAATGATACAGTACCATATGGTTGTGAGAGAAGTTGCCAGGGAGACAATTAAATGTTTTATAAATGGACGTTCTCGGAATTTCGACGAGTGGAAGAAATAGAAAAAAGAGTTATGACGAAGATAATCAAAAACAGTATGGATGGCAGAAGTACTGAAGACCAAACGATATGTGGACAGATCAATAATGTTGAAGATATTTCTTCAACATCATAAGGGACTGGCAACCATAATAAAACCGGAGAAAAGGAATTGTTAATTGCCGATACGTTAATTGCAGGTAGCTGTTTGTTAATGTTGAAACCATTCTTCTACAACGTTCACTTAACATGCTGAAATTCAGCTTTGTAGTGTTAGTTCTTACTCTCTCAGAAGTATGGAAAGTTTAATAGTAAAATGGTAAACAGACTATGCTTAAAAAATATATGCTATGGTTGTCGAACGCCAACAACATCCTGTGCGTTACAACAAAAGTCGGTTTATCTTTGGAGTTTGTTATTTCCCTGTCATATTTTGAATGAAAAACATGTTTGGAAATACGTTTTCTCACTTCAACATACGTTTCAACATTTTCACTGGTTAAGATAATGCACACTAAACGAATCTCATGAGCATTCCTTCATTTTTTCTGTATGATTGCCGCAGGAACATCGTTGTCTCAAACCATAAATTATTTTAAACTTTATAAGCGTAGATCGCGATGTGGCTTATTTTGGCTGTGTGGCTAGGCATTCTGGAATTTTTACCGCAACCACAGTCAAAAATGTGCACATGGGCGCGTGTCACCCGTGCAGCTGGAGTTTCCCCTTTATAATAGGGTTGCTATTTTAAACTCGCCTCTTCGGCAGCACTTTTCGATGCTTGCATTACAACAATATCTCCCAAACGAAACAGAAATAGAAACCAATTCCACCCGAAATTTTTAAACCAATTAGCCGGGCGCGTGTGCTCGTAATTGTGCCTGTTTTTGTGCACTTTCTTTCTATTAAAACTGTCGGCACGTAATTAACTATTCGTCCTTAAAAACTAGCTGTAAAAAGCGCCAGTAAACACATGCACCCCGTAAAGTAACTAGAAGCGTCATTCATCGCAGCGGAGCTTATCGATGAACGTAAATCCTGAAAGGGTTGTGTAAACCAGTGCCAGATTTTCTCACCTTCGGGACGAAGACGCAAATTCTATTTGCCAAACTGTCAGTTTGCGGTAATTACTATTCGCTAATGTAAACTCGAACACATGCAGTTGTCCATTTGGTGGAGCTGCAAAAGCGTAAACACATAAGGCCGTGATATTTAGACCAGGAAACTGTTTTTAACATCTCGTCGGCTATTACGAGGTTTGACGAAGAACACCTGTAGCTAAACTAAACTTTGGCCGGGATCGGCAGGTACCCCGTAAAGAAGAACCATGAATGAGGTCGATGATATATTTACTTTAAGCCAAAGGTGTTTCGGAGTAACCACTTCCAACATGCCATTAGCTTAAATATAGCAGCTCTATTTATCTTGCAATGGCAAACTACCAAAACGGCAACCTTTAGATCAGCGCCTTCGTGGTTCCTTTGTGCTCTCCAGTGCATCCCTGTCATCGCCGGATTTAGTGGAGCCCGGCCCAAATAGTCCTTTCGCAGATATAAATATCGGAGATACTTCCAATATCCACGAGATGCGAAGTTGGCGTAGCGTCGATGACCGTTGGCCTGACTCATCGGGTCAACAGGGACTATTAATAACCGATTTTTGGAGCTTCGAGTAAACTCGCCGCTGCAAAATCAAACGGTGCTGAAGTTTTAAGGACGCCGACGTAAAATTGGATATCAGCTACTTGTTGGTGCCAATGGCGACTTGTTGCAAACTGGCAGCCTGCCGATCACACCTTACGGAGCCTCCGCTTAGCACCAAATAATTGCTTTTGGCCCGCGGATTCTAATGGCGGAAAGTGCACATTCGCCATGCTACTCAACTGTAGCCTCTTAAATGACGTGCAGCTGCGTAAACAATGCATTGGCGTGGCAGAATTTTCCATTACTTTGGAAAGGAAAACCACCAGTGAACGATCGAAGCCAGTTAGGTGGGGGAGTTGAAAAACCTCTTGTCTAAACAGCTACCTCAATTATTTTGCTTCCACATATGTTTTTTATGAAGCTGTAAAACAAATCCAAGTCAAAATCTTACAACACAGCTATGACTATAAACATAAAACAATATATCGTAGTCCATCTTAAGGGGTTAAAAGCATCCACCCCCTTTTTCCATCTGCTGACTCTTCTATTGCGGGTTGTCCATTATGAGGATAGTTGCACGTTAGAAACGGTTGACCGCCTGATTTATTGCTTATAGACTTACAACTTAGTTTGTCTTAAAATTTAAGAGTAAAGTTATTAATAATAATGTCTTCCCTTGTTTCTCTTATTGTCAGTTGACTATTATTCAAGTTAACTATACCTTAACAACCACAAATTCATGTTCTCTATGTAATTGTAAAACAAAATCGTGCCATCAGCTTATATCATATTTGTTGTTTAAAACTGTTATTGCTCATCTTAAGGAGTTAAGAGCAGATTTTCCATACATTGCATCTCCTATCGGAAGTGGGCCGCCATTGAAACTGTTTACAAACACCTAAGAACCGCTTTTTGTAATGCTATCAAACTAAACCATGCCATAATCTATCAGCAAAACTCAACGCCATAGTTCTTCTTAAGGTGTTCCTCTTTCTGATGTATCCTCTGTTAACCTCTAACATATTGTGATCAAGTTTACATGGATCTTCAACACTGTCGATTAGATGGCGACTTTTTGTATATGTCAAACAAAACCATGCCACTTAGATTAAAATAGAGTCTTGGTGCAAAATTCCTACCATAGTTTATCTCTAGATGTTTCTTCATCTGATGTATCTTCTATCAGCGGTTAACTGTCATGATACTTTGATCCGCTTGCTGATGCCTTTGTAATCACCAAAAAATCACTTTCCGAGATTTCTTTAGATCTTCACGTTTCAGGGTCCCTAGATGACGAAAAACAGGTTTTCTCAATTCCGTCTGTCCGTCCGTCTGTTGACGGTATAACTCAAAAACTGTGTGTTGGAAGAAAGCGATATTGCGTATGCATATTATATGTCTACCTGGCATGAAACCGAGAAAATTTTGGAGAAATATATACAAAGTGAACACCTTAAAGGAAATAAAATGTTGTTTATTTTTGTTTTACCTGAGAAATAGATACAAGTAATAATTTGCACATAGCGAGCTCGGAGTGTGAATCCCAGCCTACTACATTTTTACTTTCCTCGTCTAAAAAACGGAGAAGTTTTTTATTTGCAAAAGATAAAAGTGATCATTTGCTTATAGGTCAGGCTTTATGATTGGAGAAAATAAGATCTAACTTATACAGAGTAAACATTACAAATGGGATAGAATATTATGATGCTTTGTAAGGCAGCAGAAGTTCGTTCTATTCGAACACGCCCGTGGCACAATTATTCTAGCGTCGCACAAGACACTGGCTTATTCGCCTCGGATCGCGAAGTTCGAATCCCAGCGGATTACATTTTTTGAACATTTTTTGAAAATTGATCAAATTCGAGTGAGGGAAGTTCGGTGTAAACCGCTTTACAGATTTTTTATAATGCTATGAAACAAAATGCTTTTAACATAGTGCAAGAGCAAAAGTCAAGAATGCCATAGTTTACTTTGGGTCTTTATTTTTCTTACGTACACATTTTCCGTTAGGGGTTGACTATTATTAAGATTATCTGAATCGTAAAAACTCTCGATTATATTACAATCTTTTTTATTATACCTGCATCAGAATCGCCGTTTAAAGCACGCCTGAGCGTGCGAATACAGGCGATTAAAGCTCGCCGAGCTTTAAAGGTTGTCAAGGAAACGACTGAATGCAACAACGGACATGGACGCGACAACAACGTAAATAATTCTCGTAACTATAGTAGCAATATTATTATGCCCTCTCGATTTATCACCACAAAAATTATTTCTAAGTTTTTAGTGCGTAATTTACTTCCAGTATTGGAGGTATAATAAAAAATAGCGTAAAGTATTCGTGGATAACTGGTTTTTAAAACACTTGCTCTATTTCGAGCACTCCGGCTACGCCGTCGTGCTCGAAAACTCGCGCGTGTTTTAAAGACCTTGTTATCCACTCATACTTTAATATACTATTTTATTATACCTGCATCAGAACCGCCGTTTAAAGCACGCCTGAGCGTGCGAATACAGGCGATTATAGCTCGCCGAGCTTTAAAGGTTGTCAAGGAAACGACTGAATGCAACAACGGACATGGACGCGACAAAAATGTAAATAATTCTCGTAACTATAGTAGCAATATTATTATGCCGTCTCGATTTATCACGACAAAAATTATTTCTAATTTTTAGTGCGTAATTTAATTCCAGTATTGGTGGTATAATAAAAAATAGCGTAAAGTATTCGTGGATAACTGGTCTTTAAAACACTTGCTCTGTTTCGAGCACTACGGCTACGCCGTCGTGCTCGAAAACTCGCGCGTGTTTTAAATACCTTGTTATCCACTCATACTTTAATATACTATTATATGATATAAAACAAAATTATGCCTGTCAGTTTAAAATAGAGTCTTGACGCAAAACTCAAACACAGCACGTGATGTATCTTCTGTTAGTAGTTAGCTCATTGCGTTACCTTGAACCCTAAAGACCGCTGATGGATTTTGTAATCCTAGGAAGCTAAATCATTCCAAATGCATTTAACATAATTAGAACCAAAACTCGAGAACGCCATAGTTCCTCTTAAGGTGTTTATTTCTGGTACATCCTCTGTTATAGGTTGACTGTTATTAGGATTATATACATCGTAAGAAGTGTCGATTACATTACGACTATTTATATGCCACCAAACAATACCATGCCAGTAAGCTTATAATATAATTTTGGCACAAAACTCAAGGACCTCATAGTTTATCTCTAGGTTTTTCTTCCTCTCATGTACCTTCTATTAGTGGTTAACTGTTAATGTGGTACTTTAAACCATAAAAACCAGTAATGACTTTTTGTAATGCTATGAAGCTAGATCATTCCAAATGCTTTTAACATAGTCTAGAAGCAAAACTCGAGAACGCCATAGGTGTTTCTTTCTCTGGTGTATCCTCTGTTATAGATTGACTGTTATTAATGTTACATGAATACCACTGTTGATTACATTACGATTTTTTATATGCTATCAAACAAGGCCATGACAATAAGTTTATATTAAAGTGTTGACGTAAAACTCAAAGACACCATAGTTTATCACTAGGTGGTTATTCTTCTGCTGTACCTACTGTCAGTGGTTAACTGTCATTATAGAACTTTAATCCCAAGAAACCGCTGATAATTTTTATAATATTACGAAGCAAAATCATGCCATACGTTTATACTCGTAGCATAGTTTAGAAGCAAACCTCAAGAACGCCATAATTCTTCTTAAGGTGTTTATTCTCCTGACGCAACTACATTCTTTTGGAGGTTGAATGTCATTCAAATTCTGTAAATCATACTAGCTGTCGAGTACATGACGACATTTTTATATGTTATCAAGCAAAACTGTCAATTAACATATAATACAGTCTTGGCTGAAAACTCAAGGACCCCAGAGGTTATCACTAGGTGTTTATTCCTCTGCTGTACCTACTGTCTATGGTTAACTGTCATTATGGTATTTTAATCCCAAAAAACCGCTGATTACTTTTCGTAATGCTATGAAGCAAAATAAAGCTTATAACATAGTTTAAAAGCAAAAGTCGAGTTCTTATGATGTATATTCTGTTAAAGGTTGACTGTCATTAAGGTTTCTTAAATCGTATGAACTGTTGATTAGATTGTGACTCTTTGTATGCCATCAAAGAAAGCGATGACGATAAGCTTATAATATAGTCTTCGGGCAAAACTTTAGAACACCATAGTTTATCTCTAGGTATTTCTAGAACACCATAGTTTACCCCTAGATGTTTCTTCTCTTGATGTACCTTCTGTCAGTGGTTAACCACCATTATGATACTTTGAACCCTAGAACCACTAGAAGTTGAGTGTCGTTCTAGCTACTTGAAAAACAAAAAATGTTGATCACGTGATCATTTTTGTATGCTCTGCCAATTAGCTTATAATATAGCCTTGAAGCACCACCATAGTTCTTCTTCACGTGGTTACTATTAAGGGAAATCTCCTATTAGTGCTGTGCTTAATAGGCATTACGTAAGTGACAACATAAAATCGTTAGTGTAATAGCAATGTTTTGTGTACCTTGAAACAAAACCATTCCAATTAGCTTATAATGCAATCTCAGCCCAACACTCATAAAAACCATAGTTCTTCTTTAGGTGTTCCTTCTTTTAATGTATCTTCTGTTAGAAGTTGACTGTCATTCTAGCTACTTGAAAAGCAAAATGTTGATCACGTGACGTTTTTTGGTGTGCTCTGAAACAGATATATGCCAATTAGCTTATAATATAACCTTGGAGCACAGCTCAAGACCACCATAGTTCTTCTTCAGGTGGTTCTACTTCTGGGGAATCCTCTGTTAGTGCTGCATAGGTATTACGTAAGTGACAACATACAATCAATAGTTCAATAGTTTTCGTGTACCTTGAAACAAAAGCTTATAGTACAGTCTCAGCCCAACACTCATAGACACCATGGTTCTTCTTCAGGTGTTTCTTCTTATGATGGATCTCCTTTTAGCGTGCCTTGAAAAAATAATCACTCCAATTAGCTATTGATGTAGTCTTAGCCGAAAACTTAGGGACACCACAATTCTTCTTCAGGTGTTTATTCTTCTAAGGAATCTTCAATAAGTCTTTGACTGGCATTAGGTAATTGGAACCGCAAAACCGTTAATTACATATCAATTTTTCGTGTGCCTTGTAACAATATCACTCCAATTAGTTGATAATGTAGTCTTAGCCCAAAACTAAGAGAAACCATAGTTATTTTTCTGAGGAATCTCCTGTTTGACTGACATTAAGTAATTGGAACCGCAACTTTGTGTGCCTTAAAACAAGACCATTTCAATTTAGCTTATACTGTAGTCTTAGCCCAAATCTCAAGGACGCCATAGTTTTTATCTTTAGGTTCTTCTTCTTCTGTTGTACCATCTATTAGTGGTTAACTTTTTATAATGCCATGAAACAAAATCATGCCATAAGCTTATAGCATAGTCTAGAAGCAAAACTCCACAATGCCATACTTCTGTTGCAGTTTGATTTTTCGTGTGCCTTGAAACAAGACTACTCCAATGAGCTTATAATATAGTCTTAGCTCAAAACTCGAGGACACCTTAATTTTTTTATGTATTTATTCTTCTGGTGGATTTCCTGATAGTGTTTAACTGGCATTAGGTGATTGGAACCGTAAAACCGATAGTTGGATGGTAACGTTTCGTATGTTAAAACAAAACTATTCCAATAAACGTATAATGTACTCTTAACCCAAAACGCAAGGACACCATAGTTCATCTTCAGGTGTTTTTCCTTCTGAGAGATCCCTGTCAGTGTTGAACTGGCATTAGATAATTAGTACCGTAAAAGCGTTGCTTCCATGGTAACTCTTGAAACAAGACCATCCCAATTAGCTGATAATGTAGACTTAGCCCAACACTCGAGAACAGTGTATCTTAAGCTCTTTCTTTTTGTAATGTAATGCTTGCTACATTATTACTGGGAAAACAGCACACAGACACTTAAAATATCAGTTCCTTGATTTTAACGAAGAGCAATGATAAATTAGACATCTTTTTGACTGGTTTTACAATAAAAACAGCGTTCCTGTTCATGCCTAACTCTTATTTCTTAAAGATTCCTAATTAGAAATGCTCTTTACAGATAAATATGCTTTAATACATCTTCTAAATATAAACATAAAACTGAAACAACAACATACACTTGCATAACCTTTATCTCAACGTTTTGTAAACAGTATTAAGAATCTAGAAGCTTTTTACATTTTCCTGTTACACATTGTTTTTGTTAAGTAACGAAGCTTGCCAAAAATGCGAAACCAATCTCTCTCGACTATTCTAAACCGCGTTTTGACATCAACAGAAACTCCCGAAAGCTTTCAATGTATCTTTCCTTTGTCAGAAGTTCAATCAGTTGTGGTGCTTTCCAAACGTGCTAAATATTATTGTTGGAAACGGTACGTCTTGGTTATTCTTTATCTATAATTGGTATTAGATATTTTGTGTTTAGCAAAAGTTCTGCAAACATTGCTTGGCGGTTGGTTTGGTGTCTTTCATTTAGTCATATTTTTATTTGTTCTTTTTAGATTTTCGTATATGTTATATACGCATCCATTTATAATATTAAAGGTGCTGATTAAACGGATATGCGTCGCAATAACCAATTTTCAAACATTTTTATTTGGAAGTCAACTATTTCTGGATTAACCATTAAGAAATATTCTAAATATAAGAGCTGTGTCTAAATGGTGACACAGCTTGGTTATTTCCGTTGTCTATTCTCGATTTCAAGATTAATACGTCATAGGCGAGAATAAGTGAAAGGTGAAATGCTGAAGCTATAAAGATGGCGAAGATATGTTATTATCTGATTCATACAGGATGTAGTTTTCCTTTTGAGCTGAAGGGACTAGCAGCAATCAGTTGCGGTGACTACAATTCACGTGGAAATATTTTTTTGTTTAGCGGCCGAAAACTTCCACTTTCTTATACTAGTAACTTTTACTTTTCAGCAATAATGACCATAGCAACTTTTTCCGACTTTCTCGATTAAACTGCCGTTTTATAATTAGATAAAACAGTAAAAAATATGTATGTAACTTCGCCTTATTTATGAACCTCGCTCGCTGCGCTCGCTTGGCCAGAAACTGGGGGCTCGTCCAAAAAAGTCCTTAATTTCGTACTCCTAACATAAATAGCTATTATATTTCTGATTTTTTATACTATTCGATTCATTACTGTAAGTAGAGCAAATGAATATTGAAAGTTAAATTTAATTTTATTTGTTTAAACACTGTATACTACAAAAATAAATCGCATACAAGAATTTGTTTTTTTTAAACACAGCATACCTCCATAAAAATATATATTTATCGGCACATACAATGAAAAAGAGATCTATATTCAACCACGTTCAAGTAAATTTTAATTCCTACTCAATTTTATACCTTCCATAGTTGATTCTCGTCGACCCAAAATTATTTTTAAAACTCTACTACTATTACGAATAATGATGTATCTATTAATAACACGAACGACTATTTAACAACGTTTTGGTCTATTATTTAGATAACTGATGTCTGCAAAGAAAAGTTTTGCATTGCAAAAATTAATTGATTATGAGAAAACAGCAATTTTCTATTGCAAAATGGACACATAAATGCAGAATTTTCCAGGTCGACAAAAACAATGTTGGGAGGGAGAAATATCAGAATTGTTCTACATGAAAAGTTACATTTTTGAACACCAGAATTAATATGAATAATAGAATTTACGTTTTTGAAGCTATTCCAGAATTCTGATTTGGTTACTAATGGTGCCAAATTTTCAACCAGACAATATTATCAGGTTATTATACTCTCGGTTAGTGAACCATGAGCTCATCATTAGTAAAATTTATACACATGCTCAATCTTCCTTGCATAACTTTTCCTTTCATCCAAATTTTCGATTCTATTTGTTCTTCCCTAATATACGAAATATTTGGGAAGTTTTAGAAAATAAAACGCAACGCTTGTCTAAGGCAGACACCATCTGCTTGTTGTGTCATTCATATCTAAGCGACATTCCCCCATCCGCCACCTGGGGACGTGCAATCTAGGGCTTTAGGTTTCCCAGTAGGATTCGTATATTAATATTTTTATTTATTTTTATTCCAAGAAGCTTGTTTGCTTATATTTGGGACTACCAATGCTCACTGTTCTTTCTCATTGTCGTCAGGGATATCTTTTACCTTTTGATTTTTCATTTTTCTTCATACTAGCCATGTTATGGCTTTCCCTTTTCCATATTCTCATCGTGTAATGTCTTCAATCTTGCTTTTTAAGATCTTCATCTCTGTTATTCTAAAAAGTCTTTCGGTTATAATTGTATACTACACCTTTATGAAGCATATTTATAGATATTTTGCTATTGTTGTTTTGTTAAGTAGGTGTTTGTTGTCTTTCGGCAAATCATCACTACTAAATGACCGCAACCGTGCTTGCATGTTTACTAAAAGTGCCCATTTTTAACTGCAATAAGCTGCTTGAACGGTGAGGGAACAATATTTGCATTCTTCCAGAGCAAAGTCCAGAAAGAATAGTCAGCATAGCAGAAACCAGAACTCCGGACCTGCAGATCTCCGACAACAGCTCAGAATGCCCGGACGAGCTCTACAACCTCACCAAGCTGGCGGAGGTCAGCCTCGCAGCAGCAGCTGGGCAGATCCTGGACCATCCCCACCTTTCCGCCAACCCAAGCGGTGCCTGCAAAGATGAAGATTACCCTTACACCTACACGCACAAGCTGTTCGACAAATCGTCCAGAGCCTTGCGGCCTCATTTAATCAAGGTGAGATCAAAAAGGTCGCAGTGCACACCCAGCAGCTTATCTGTCCTATTTCAGAGTGAATGCCAAAAGCTATCGGATAGCTGCAACAACAACACCGAAGAGAACCCCATGGTGCAGCAGAAGCTCTCGTCCATGAGCGTCGATGGGATGTCGTCGGAGCATCACGAACACGAATGTGCTGATTGTGGGAAGCGCTACAGCACCTCCAGCAACTTGGCTCGCCATCGGCAGACCCACAGGAGCCCTGCGGATAAGAAGGCCAGGCGATGTCCCCATTGCGACAAGTTGTACGTCAGCATGCCCGCGTTTTCCATGCACGTCAGAACTCATAACCAGGGCTGCAAGTGCCAGTACTGCGGAAAGTGCTTCTCTAGACCGTGGTTACTTCAAGGCCATATTCGGACTCACACAGGTAAAGTTGATTTGTTAAGACGTAATCATAATAATAGAATAATTCCAGCTACTCTAGGCATTTTTGTTTTTTCTCTTCTCCAGCCTTTCCATTTCTATCTCTAGACACCCACGGTTGTGATAATATGGTCTGTTTATGTTAATGTGTTCCTGAGATTATGTGCAAGTTTACTTGCTTATACTATAGTTCACTTATCTTTCCATTGTTTTCTCTCCCCACTGCTCACAGTGCTGATTTTAAAATTTCATTTACTATTCATTATTTTGTTTTTATATTTTTTATCTCAATTTCTCAACTGGTTTACCTATACGTCTAAAATACAAAAATAGAGCAACTTAATTGATTGCTTTCAAAACGTGATTGTGTTTTGAAATCGACAAAATAACCATACGGGTGATAGTAAACAAAAGGCAAATTGCCTCTGTTATAGAAAATAAGAAGAAGAAGAAGAAAATAGACTGATGACTTGGAATAAGTCAAACAGGTGTCTCTATCTGTAAATAACTGCTTTCCGTTCATACTTCTTATATAGTATTCTTACCTTCTAATCGTTACAAACATAGAAACAATCAGCTGCATCTTCTTTCAAATTACCATTTAAAACCTATTTCGAACTACAAATCTCCTTAAAATACTTCGTTTCCTACTACATTAAAATGATAACGCTTCTGCAGGCACCAGATACCTAATAGTTTCCTATCAGAGCTGTTGATTCTTTAAAACGGTCAACTTGTCGTCGTTTTTACTGTACAATACGGCATTACATCAGGCAACAGGCGTTCGAAGGCCAATAAAAAATAGCCTCTGGCCAGCTTTCGGTTAGCTCAGCGTTTGCGAAGGGTTCTCCTAATATCTCCAGTACAGCTTTATTGAAGCCTTTCAGAATTTGTTGGTTTACCTTCAATTTGGACGCCGCTGCAGACAGTCAACCCATAGCAACTGCAGTTGCTTAAGCACGGCTCTCAGTTGTTGGAGGATAAATACGTGATTTACTCAACATACAACTGTAGTAGGCAGGTTCCTTTACAAAAATTTACAATGCTCTAAGCAATATTGCTTGAAAACCAATAAAATGTTATTATGCTCAAGAGTTGTCAAATTAAATTACTATTTTCTTCCAGGCGAGAAGCCCTTCAAGTGCACCATATGCGGCAAAGCCTTCGCCGACAAGTCTAACCTGCGGGCCCACATCCAAACACATTCAAACACCAAGCCCCACATCTGCGGGAGGTGTGGCAAGGCCTTCGCCCTTAAGTCGTACCTCTATAAGCACGAAGAGTCGTCTTGCATGCGGATCAACGGCCGCCACACCTCCAGAGAAACAACCCCCGACAAAAGCGTGGCCTCTCCAACGCCGGTGATCGTGTCCGTGAACTCCAGGCACCCAGACTCGGTCATCAGGAGCCCGGAAAGGGCCTTCTCCAGCCCCGACCGACCCGTGCGCTCGCCTATGCTGTACAGGTCGACGGTCATCTCGCCGAACCCTGAGCGCCTGCTGTACTCCACTTTCGAGCATCCCTCTGTCATCCTCAGCGCGAGCCGGTTCGGGGCCAGCATCAAGATCAACCCTCTCATGCAGGAGCAGCCCATGGACTTCTCCTCCACGGGGAGAGACCCCTTCGACAGGCAGTTCTCGCAGGGCAACGAGCATTCGGCCGGCTACGCCATAGGGCTGGCTATCACAGTCTGAGGCTCGCATCCTTCTAAAGGCAAATTATTCCTCTCAAGGGACCATTGCAACGAACGGAAGAACAGTCCACTTTATTGCGTCCATTTAAGGTAGTGAATTTGTGTGCCCTTCTGCGTGCCTTATTCATAAATGTATCTGTGAATTCTCTCGTGCCATGAAGTAGTTAGTAGACTTGAAGTGTTTGTATTTAGATCTTAATTATTGTGCAGAGTATGAGCTATCCTATGGTGCTACTGTTAACTTAGAATTTTATTTGTCCAAAAGGCAGCTTAATATACAGGTTATTCTTTAAGTGCACTAGGTTTTTAACTCGATGTAAATATTAACCCTTTTGCTTGTACAACGCGCTAATTAATTTAGTTTTTGTTAGTTTTAGTATTTGTGAACTGTCATTTTAGTATAGGTACTGTAGGTAGAAGGAATTATCTGGAATAATCAGTAATTTTGATCTAAGCGACAGTCAGAGTTAAAAGTACAAGATAATCAGATACAATTTCAATATTGAGCATAAAACTACTACATTCTATTATCTTCATCATTACTTCACCACACCCAGTAAAGCTCTTCAAACACTTTCTTTAGTACAAAATAGTAGATAAACCATCTCCTCTCTCTGAATTCTCTGTTTATCACAACCCTATCAATGATTTAATGTTTTATTCTGTACTGTGAATATATAATATAGGGGTCCTACTAACGCTTTGACCATTTTCTTCATAACCTAACTCCTTAGAATTTACCCTATACAATTAATTTTCTATTTTGTCTTGAGACAGGTTCTAAATATTGTATTAATCTGCTGGTACATCAACTGAATCTCGTTCAGAACAGAAGCGTTGACACTTGGGTTATCCATGGTGTGCATGATAAGCGACATCAGCACTACATTTCAACGACATCGGTCTTCTATTAGTTGTCTTTGTGGCCCATGTTTTAGAACCTATGGCATTATTGTTTACTATCTCTAGACCACAAACAGATGTTGAGTATGGTCGGTTTTTTTCTTAGTATGATTATTATTTTTGTTATGAAACCATATTCATCAGTTGCAGTTGTTCATGGTTTGGACCCACTATCTTATCAATGATGGTACGGTTTAATTAAATGAACACCCAGCTCCTTCTTGCCAAACGAAATGAGAATCTTGCATCGGTGTTTAATATGGGTGGTATATTTTCTACATTAATGGCAATAGCAAAAGTAAATTTAGAGTTTCTATATTTGATTTCTTCTTACGACCAAGCGACAATTATGTCAGATTAACCATTTCGTAAAATACAATTTGAGGCCACTAATTGATTTCCAAATCGCCTTCTACCTACAGCTGCACACACCTAAATGACAGTAGTCCAATAATGTGTACGCTAAATGGCTATGGTATCCTAAATACTATTAGCCGATAAGACCAGGGTTTTAATTTTTAGTTTTCACTTAATTTAAGTTTAGCATTACTTTAAACAGAGGATTACTGCGCGACCAGCGGCGCATTTGCTTTGCAACTCACGTCAACCGTAGTGGCAATCCTTTGTTTATACTTGACGAGAGTGTAACTAGTCGAAAATACATTTCACGGAACGCAGTCTTTGGTGAAATGTATAAATAGTCAGCTCAGATTTATTTATTTTACTAACAGCTCACTAACAACTTTAAGTTCGCTTTCCCGTTCTTCGTTAATATCGGCTAATGATATAGCGTCCTAGTCATTATTTATTACAAATCCGTGTATTTATGTCGCGAATTGAGAGGGTCGGTGGTGCAATACTATTTTTAAGGGCTACGTGTATCGTGTATGTTTGTTTTGTAACTGTTGTACGTACTTACTTAGAGTAGATTTCATTCCCTAGATTTTGAAGCTTATTCATTCCCGTGTATCAGAACTGTTCGTTGAGGGTGCGCTACCATTTCGTTTTTATTAGGTTTTGTTTATATACTATTCGCAGCGCCTCGTATGTGTTTGTACGTAATCAACGTTTTGTAGAATTTGTGACTTGTACTTTTATATTAAACAGTTTAACATGACAAATGTGTTTTGCTTTTTACCTTTAATCCAAAGTGAATTTCTGAAAATAGCGCTCGGAAGAAACGAAGAAGGTCAAGTATATTTTTAATTTCATTCATAAAGTTTTTATAAACAAATCGCTGATGCAGTTGCATAATCCACATTCAAGTGTAATTGAGCTATTTATAGGTCAAGAGTTAAATGCGACATGCATTGATTAGCGAGGATCAGTTAAAGCACATCAATAAATGCATTCACTGGATTTATTTCTATTTGCTGCATTTCACGATAGGCGTGGTCCTAAAGTTCTACCAAATCATACACTTTTTATTATTGACAGTCAAATGCACAAATTCGCTTATTTAAGATTGTAATTAACTTAACTAAACGCAATAAATAAAAAACATGTTTTTATGTACTGTACAAATAAGTGACGAGACGTACTAAATTTAACATTTATAATAACAACACTAGATTATGTAACTGAATATTTTGGCAGGTACTTCCCCTTTCTTTAAAGGTGGAGCGCCAAACTCGTTGATTTTTTATACCATTTGACTATCGCACTTTTAATTTCAACTGTCGAAAACTTTCTACCAGTTTTACCAATTTTCTGACCTTAGTTATCTATGTGTAGATTTTCATTTGTTTTTTGTAGTCTGTTTTACAGGTCACATCTGTTCCCTGGACGTCTTTTTGATAGTGTGCCAATTAACTTCCTCTCTTTAGGTTTATCGCCACCAGTCAATTTTTGCTCTTCCTTGTGGCGTGATTCTTCTAGTATTTTTTTTCCTGCTTTTGGTTCATTTATTCGTACATATAACGTGCTTCATGTATATCATGACTTTATTATCTACCGACATGTATTTGTGTTTACAACTACCGATGTACAGTATACCTATATCTTTTCAGCAACCTGTAAATCGGATGTCTTTTGTGTCTGCTTTCTTACTTTCCTCAGTGGAAAAGTAATATAGTGACCGAGACTATTCGAAAAAATATTGATAAAGAACTAAAAAAGAATCTGTAAAGGCTTTACCCAGAACTTCCCTCGTCGACATTGTGACAATAAATAATTTTAAAAATCAAACTAAGTTAGGAGTAAAAATATCTTCACGTTTCTAATAAATTAATTAAATGTTCAAATAAAAAAAGACGTTGCCGGTGGTCGAATTCGAACGGCAAGCGGACCGCGTGTGCAGCCCCAACGTTTAATGGGATATCGTAAGGGGCCGGGCAATTTCTACCTGCGCCACGGAGGACCGACCTCTCGTATTCCTGCTTCGAAGCTATACATATTTAGTAATGGGCTAATTTGTGCCTCGTTTTTGTATTGTAAGAAAATTATTCTGTATCTATTGGCTCCCATTTTTTGTAAGAATAAAGCCTGCACTATGTACAAATTATTACTTGTATCTATTACTAAGATGAATGGAAAATAAACAAAATTTTATTTTTGTAACGTGCTCACCCTGTATATATTTGTCTGAAATTGTACCGGTTTTATTCCAGGTAATATATATATGCAAAATATCGTCTTCCTCCGACAAATATTTTTTGAGTTATACCGCCAACGGACAGACAGACAGACAGACGGAATTGAGAAAACCTGTTTTTCGTCATTTAGGGACCCTGAAACGTGAAGATCTGAAGAAGGAAGGTAATTTTTTAGTAATTACAATACTTCGTCTTTCAGACGAAGGAAGTAAAAAGTAAAGAGTTAGAAGAACAAAACGACTTCATATATTCATGAAAAGTTTGTGTTGCGAAGACGCACACTTGCTAGGTATATTATGAACAAAAAAAATCCAGTAAGACAGATATCCACATCGTTAGAGACTTATAGTATCTAAGATTGCACAATGTGGTAAGAGCTTTAGAAAAGTCCAAGACTGCGAGAAAGTTGCTTAACGGAGTCATTACTATTGAAGATGTAGTTATTAAAGTTTTCTTCAACGGCGTATTGGTTTAAAGGTGGATGACGTAACAGTTGAAAAGGATTTTAGTTAAACAAAACTATTAACTAAAACAACGTGTATGAAATAATTATATACATAATTCACACCTCAGAAGTATGGGTATTAATTTAACACACCATAGAAGATTGTTTATCCTTGAAAAGGGCTTCTAAGAACGATGCTATGATGTACTGGTGACATAATCACTTTTTTGCACTTCCGGGACTAAAGTTGAGTCCCCGTAAACAGGGACTAAAGTAGATCATTTAATCCCTAGGGACTAAAGTAACTCATTTAATCCCTAGGGACTAAAGTAAAAATGATACCGTAACTATGGTAAATTTATGTACACACGAGGTTAGTAGGTTAGGTTTTGTTTGTCATCTGACACACACTGACGTAAAACTTAACCTGCAAATCTCGAATTTGACATATACTGACAATACACTTCAGTACTGCCAACTGATTCAGGCTATCCAGGACCTGCTGCAATTCAGTTTGTAATAAATTATAATTGTCAGTTTCCAAATTGACAGATTCCAAATTTTGGAAATGTTTGATGATAATGTTCCCAAAAGTGCAAAAAATAGCGTATATACCTCGGGACTAAAGTGCCTAAATCCCTTGAGTGGATATTGCTCTCGGGCTTCGCCCTCGAGGCAACAAACTCCACTCGCGGGATTAAATGGTGCACTTTAGTCCCTCATGATATAATATACTATTATGTGACACATCATAATAGACCACTGCCAAAAAATGACATTCAGACTTTGAGAGCTTCAATGAAAGCAAGTGGCTGAAAATGATATGTAGGTACGTACACAAACCCATAGTGTAAAGAATACAAGGTGAAACGTTCTCGGCGATGCGCAGTCGTTCAGAAAGTAGAGGGGAGATGTCAACCAATTCCCAATGCGCCTACTTAGGAAATCCATCATGGCCGCGATCATAGTGTAATCATGGCCGCGATCGTATATTGTTGCTAGCACTGTCAGTCGATGTCAAATTCGAGTTTAGCAGGTTAGGTTTTTCGTCAGTCTGACACCAACTGACGCAAATCCTAACCTCGAATTTGACATAGACAGCGTTTTCAACAATACACTTCAGTACTATCATTCGTGCCCTTTGTGGGAGCATTTCTTATTAGTTGAATTTGAGGGTCCGCCCACAATGCATCCATTCTGCGGAACGTTACACCTTGTATTCTATGCACCAAGCACAAACCTACAACATTTTTAAATAGCTACTGTAATAACATAGGAACACTGTTGAAATATTTTAAACGTGGTAGATACTTTCTTTTGTCGCCATATGGAATGGAGCATACTTCTGCCAGCTGTGTTTTATGCTGGGGTGGGGCATGTGCTTCAAGCGCTTGCACATTTTATCATGCATCGCACTAACACTCTCCTCAGGTAGGTATTTACGTTATTCAAGTTACGCAGTTTTGAATGCTCAAGTTTATTATTGTCAAGTGTGTACCAAGTGAATTGTTATCGATTATGACGAGTAATACCTCGATTTACGGTTTATTCCAGATGTGGCATTTGATCACATTCTAAAGAACGGGGTGTTGTTCTGCCAATTGTGGCATATATCATTGACCTCAATTCCCTTCTTAAGCTGATTTCGATGCTATTCCCCATTCTCGTACCCTTTCCACCGCTGTAACAGTGGGAAAAATTCATCGTGGTTCTGGATGCAACGTATACATCTTTCATAGAAGCTGTCCTTGGCTTCGTTGACTGCTAGCAGAGACACTAATAGTCAGACTCGGCATTACGTTCCAAGGCACTACAAACTGCTGTAATCTGCATGTAATAGTTGTGCGTTGGAAACTATTGCAAAGTGAAGCCATCTATCTAAAAACTATTGAATCAATCGCTTGATAAACCCTTCAGTTATTGTATGTTGTCGTGCTGGCTTAACTAAGATAAGAAGTCCCCGCCAGGGCCTTTACGTATTGAATATTGAATAACCGAGTTGGAATATACATACGGTGACGTCACTTAGTGAATAATAAACTTTAAAACCTAATTTGTATGTACCAATGATTCCATTGTGAGCTGGCCCAAGTGAAAATAGATTGTTAAAATACCCCATATGTGTTTTATTGTGTACTATCTTATGTTTTGTAAGGCGTTTTACGGGAGGGTTTAGAATAATTACACCCGGGCTTATCAAGTATATTGAAAGATAAGTTCCTGATCGGAGAGACACCTGCGAAGCACCTAATCCTCGCGAGTTTCCGTTTTGATATTTGGGAAACTGGGCTGGCATCATAAAAATGCCCCCCCCCCCCCTCTCCTCACTTTAATATTCATATTAAGTCGGAGCAAAAATCTCTGCAGGGTAATTGAATTTGTGTAGGTTTCCGAATCGCATAAGCATAATCGTATCCTATACATCGGGATAGTGTCGTAAATATCGTTTCATCCGGTAGCAAGACATCATAAATAATTAAAGACAACGTGATTAGTGACATTTGGGGATATAGTAAATGTTCCAGTGTTAAAACCACATAAGAAGTTAAGTACACATAAACTAAAAATAGCCACACACAATGTCCAGGCAATGTCGTCCGAAGAAAAAATCATAGAACTGGAAGAAAAACTTAAAAATATTATTTGGGTCTATGCGAGAAGAGACAGAGGAGAGACGGTTCGAAAAACTGATATCGGAAAATGCACTATACTACCAAGGAGACAAAGATAAACGACTAGGTGAACTTAGATCCATTGTAAATAAAAGATACAATATACTACTTTTAACTATATATAATAATGGGTTGGCTACCTTATCATACCTCTATAATAATGAAGAAAATTCCCAAGGTCACAACATTTCGACGCGTGGTCTATGTGCAGTTACTACTTTGGGCGTGTTCTTGATATTGCCGGTTGCACAGCAGCGTTGCCAGACCTGGTACAATTCTACGAATCTGGTACATTTTAAAACCGTTTGTACAAAAGTACATTTTTAAAATATTTCTGGTACATTTTCATTCTCATTTATTAGACGAAACTCTCAAAAATAAATTAGCAGATCAGCCAGGCAAAGCGGAATTGGTAGACAAAATTTTATAATCGTTAGGACGTAACACGTGAAAACGCGCATGCATTCAGTCTGGCAACCCTGCATATTCTGACCCGAGTGGTGCCGATCCCGATCGGTTTGTTTCACGGTACGAAATCTCCCTCCTGCCAAGTGAAACTGTCATGGCTAGCAAAGCAGAGAAATCAGTGCGTACAGAATTTTGGCAAAAAGCCTTTGTGTTCTTTGACAAAATGTACTGCATCCAGGATGGCTTGTGAATAATCTGGTTTCAAAGCACTCCGTTGGTTCCAATTGTGAGGAAGATAATTGCAATATTTTAATGACATTGCACCATTTTGTAACCCAGGTACAAATTAAAATAAATACAGTGCTGCAGTTCTAATATTAATTTTTGTTTAGGGGCTTCCTGAAGCAGAAGAACCGAAAGCTGAGGCAGTATTCGTGCCAGCTCAGTTTGACGAACTGGAACCACGAGGAAATCCAAAACCACTGGGTCACAGGGCACACAAATGTTGCAAGAGACTGAATACGTAACATGAAATCGCCAAGGGCAGTTAGAGTGGTAAGTGTTTATGTTCTTGTACTAATTTTATTATGCTACGAGGCATAAATGTTATGTATAATATTCTGATACTGTTGTAAGACCTTACTTATTTTATTTAGAATACGCTGCCCAAGATGGGGCCATCAAAATGGAGAGCCGGGCTACAGACACTGCAGAATTCTTGCATTTTATGGGCAATTTGTTCGACAGTGTGAACGGTAGTTTGCCTTTCAATAAACATGGGAAACAATTGAAAACTGCTGTGGGCTGTTGATGTCAAAGCAGAGAAATCAGTGCGTACAGAGTTTTGGCAAAAAGGCCTTGTGTTCTTTGACAAAATGTACGGCATCCAGGATGGCTTGTGAATAATCTGGTTTCAAAGCACTCGGTTGGTTCCAATTGTGAGAAAGATAATTGGCATTGCACCATTTAGTAACCCAGGTACGAATTAAAATAAATACAGTGCTGCAGTTCTAATATTAATTTTTGTTTAGGGGCTTCCTGAAGCAGAAGAACCGAAAGTTGAGGCAGTATTCGTGCCAGCTCAGTTTAACCAGCTGGAACCACGAGGAAATCCAAAACCACTTGGTCCCAGGACAGACAAATGTTGCAAGAGACTGAATACGTAACATGAAATTGCCAAGGAGAGTTATTTATTTTATGTTACCATTTACCGAGTCCGATTATTTATAGTATTTTCTGATGACATTACTGGTATCCTACTTTCACCATATTTCCTGTTACACACTCCTCCTTGGCTGTTACTCTAATTGCCGATTGTGTTATTTTATAAATACCATGACAACAGACATTTTCATATTGCCCATTTCCTCCGTAGAGAGAAAATGTGTTCTTTCTGTCACCATTTTTGTAATTGGTTGTGGATTTTTTTTTTTTATTTTCAACAGTCGTATATGTTGTCCTACGAGCGAAGCGACAAGTATTATCAATAGTAATATAACAAGGGCGAGACATACTTACCGATAATTTTGCACACGGCAAGGGTCGAGTGCTGGTTGCAATGAAAACTGTTCCGAGGGCAGTTTTCAACCAGCACGATCACTCTTGGCACGGGCAAAATTATATGTAAGTGTGTCCCCCGCGTTTATATTTTGAAGATTATTACACAAAACAGATACACGAATTATGATTTAAAATTTATCTAATAATGCCAACAAACTCAAATTGCGTGTTTCTTGCATTTCTATTTCTAATTATGACACCATCTACGGGGTTGATAATTAGCACTAGGGAGCTTATCGATTGATAAGCTTCCCTAGGGAGCTTATCAAGTAATCAGTTCGAGATTGGTTGATTTTAAATAAAAATGCATGATTCTCATTGGATGATATCAGTCATGTAACAATTGTGTTTAATAATCATTCCACTTGAGGTAAGATACGAAGGCGAGCCAAGTAAATAAACGCACTTGGTCGGTGAATATCACGTGATAGAAAGGCGTTCTGCGGTTGGACCTTTCGAATAGAAAGTTGAACTCCGTTTATACGCGTCGTTACACTAGAGGAGGAATGAGCGTTGCTTTGTTGTGCTGTAATTTCTTTTACGGCAACATGCGACAGAAGTTTACGTAAAATGCGCACCGTGTGAAACTGGTTTAGCATGCACCGGGAACTGTCAGAATCTTTGTTTACGTCGATTGCCTTCGTAACTTGGCTCAAGTGTAGAAACTGCCATAAATAGAATGAGCATTTCTTGTTAAAATTTATAGCATCTTTATGTACTTATTATTAATTACTAACTTTGTCTTATATAGGTATTGGACTACCCAACAAAGAAATTTTTTTATCGCTTTTCAATTTGTTGGGAAATATTGATAAAAATTATTATTTAGAATGGAACGTGGAACGTATTTCTGATATCGATCAATTATTTTTAACGTTATATAAGCTGCGCCAGAATCCCCCACATAAAGATTTAGCTCAGCGATTTAACTGGTAGCACTGCAACAGTTACTAATATTTTTTTAACTTGGTTAAATTTCTTACACGAAGTAATATTTTCCAGTTTAATGTCATTTGTACCATCTGTTAAAGATAATCAATCTTGTTTACCTAATTGTTTTGCTTTCTTTCCGATCACAAGAATGGTATTAGATCGCACCGAATTTTTTTGTGAAATTCCATGTTTGCTTGAAAAGCAAAAAGCGACATATAGCCATTACAAACACCATAACGCTTTAAAAGGTCTTGTGGGAGTTGCACCAAATGGAGTTGTGACTTACTTGAGTTTATTGTATCCTGGTGCCACTTCTGATAAGAAAATTGTGCAGAACTGTGGAGTACTTACTATTTTTGAACCAGGAGATTTGATAATTGCAGATAAGGGATTTCTCATTGGCGACATTTTACCGGCAGGTGTTTCTCTAAATATTCCACCATTTTTGTGCCAACCACAATTTACTCCTTCTCAGGTAATACAAACCAAAAATATTGCTCGTGCTAGAACTCATGTGGAAAGAGCAATTCGTCGTATTAAGGCATACAAAATACTAAATCAAATACCCCAAAATTTAATGAACTCTGCAACAAAAATCTGGAAAGTGTGGCGCACTAACCAATTTCCACTAATAAAGGAAGTTGAAACATATTTTGAAGGCGAACAGTAGAAATAGAAATAAGAGTGTTAATTAACAACTGCTTATTTATTTAAATAAGACATTTTTTTCTTATTGTATAGTTGTACATTACTATATGTTAGTTTAAGTTCACTCAAATATTCGTTTTGTTAATTACAGAACTTAACAACTTAATAAATAAAAGTATTTACAAATATATTGCTATACTGCTATCTAATAAAAAATTTCTTATTAACAGTACAGCAATATCACGGAAACAAACGGTGAACGTCATCAAATATTTTGTTATTAATTTAAAGTTACCGTTTGATTCCGTGATTAGGTATATAGTTACAATAAATATGATTAACTATAGGTAAATCACGGAACCAAACGGTGCGCGTCATCAAACAGTAACTTTAAATTAATAACTAAATATTTGATGATGTGCACAGTTTGTTTCCGTGATTTTACTATATGTATATTGCTTCCCGCGCTGGGATGAGCTCTATATACAGCTGAGCGCTGGGTTAGTCAACCGAGGTGCGAAGCACTGAGGTCAGCTAAAAGCGTGAAGTTGGAATAAGCCTTCCCACTAGCGATGTGTCGATCTGGTCCGATTCGATACAAAGGATCGAATCCGGGGCAGGATCGATTTGGATCGAGTCCAAGTTTCGGTCCGGATTCGTTCCGAGGAACGAAAAGGTCGCGAGACGTCAATTCTCGCGGACATACATTCCTTTGGATTCCGTTATTCAATCCATTTCAATACAGAATACAATACAATGTGTTGATGGGGAACAGCAAATGATGATGGTGTTCGTTTTAGCGGCTCGACGTCGACAGGCGACACATGATACGGCCGAAGTTGCATGATTTTTTATCAGTTATCAGTGATTTATGGCTTTTGGCGGCTTTGTATGTGCCCAATTGATGTTTGAGACATATAAACATACTGAATTACCGACTGCGTGACCACTCACCAAAACAAAGATACGCGCGTTGTTCGTTCCGGGTCCGGAATGACCGAAGACCCCGGGTGTCTGAAATGTACATTCAATTTCGATGTCGATCCGAGGATCGAATCCGATGGACTCGATCCACTTGCGGAATGGGATTGGAATGAACGACTCCGCAAAAGTATCGAAACTTCCCATCACTACTTCCCACGAGGTATGTATGCTATTTTACTCACAACATAGTTACACATTTATTTAATTTCGACATTCACTAGAGATGAAAGGAATTTTGTATGATAAAAATTCTTCAAAATTTGTATATTTTCTGCCCATTCTTCTTTTTTTGTAACTGGAATTATTGCGACGACTTGAGGAGTCCAGATAACTAGATACCATTTCTTTTTATGTAACAAGTGCAATGCACCCTGTATTTGGTGAAAATATTCATGGTTTTCATTTACCACATACTGTTGCAATACCTTATCGTAAGAACAAATATAGCCTTTATCATGTGCAATGATTCCATCAAGTTGGAATTGCGATATTTAAATGGATATTTAACTTCCACAAGCTCTTCCTCGTCTACAAGGCCATCTGGGGTGGCTCCAAGGTATCCACACTGATGGAGCCATAGTTCAGCAGATATCACAGGAAGTCAAGTTGCTGCCCCAAATGCTTCAATTGCATTATTTTCATGTTCTCGCCCCCACCGAATGGCCTTTACTCCATCTAAGTTATATGTTCCTGCATAATAAGAGAACTTTATGAAAAAATGTGAAAAATATTTTGCAAAGCAAACCTGGTAGTTTTTTGAAAAGCGATGCAGGGTAACGATTTCTTTTGCAAGCTGCTAGCACTGTACCGAACGAACTGGCTGTTAAACGAAACCTCCGAATAATTAACCACAAGGGATTTTTTTACTGCCCTATGGTTTTCTCAAATATAGTTATTACTTCCTCAGGAGAAACATTCACTTTTTATTCAAAATAACTAATTTTTTCAGATATATTTTGATATTTGCGGAGAAAATTATATAACTAATCTGAGGAACAATATTATCTTCCTGTGCAGTAAGTCTGGGTGCTAGAAGCCAACTGAATCCTACCACCCCTCCAAACGAAGCCAATTTTTCTCTAAGCGTTTCGATCTCTTCCTTGGTAACACTTCTCTTTGAAGCTCGATATACCTTAGACAGCAAAAACAATGCATCGATTGTTCTCACGTTTTCATCAAGTGCTTTAGATTGTTTAGGCACTGACCAGCTACATGACTGGTCTGTAACTGATATATTGTAATGGGCAAATAGTGCCAGTGCAGCAACATGGTGACATGAAACTTGTCCACGAGGACATGTGCAAGAAGTTGAGGTTATGTTTTTGTCTTCATCGAGGAAGATCTACAAAGTAAAAATATATACTTAGTATTCGTTACTACTTAGAATCCATCTGAAGCAGCAATCAGTATTTTAAATAATTATACTTTTTAAGCTAAAATTTATTACCTCAACATTGTATCGCTTATCTTTCATGCTTGCGTGTACTGTACCATTTACCATTTAATACTGAACAGAAAAAGAAGACACTATTCAATTCAGCAGTATTGGCAGTATCCAATATGAAAGACAGTTGCTTGGAGGCTATCCAAGAATGTCCATAAAACGCTTTCCAGAGGCGAGCGTTTCCTTTCCAGAAACTTTCCATTTGAAAAAATATTTTTTGGAACTTTTCCTTATTGCCATTCTCTAGCGTGCTTTTAAAACTTTCTTTAGTGCAACAAAAGTTATTAAATTTGTCCTACATTTTAAATGCGGCGTATGCCGCGGGTTTCAGCTATTACTGTGTATAAACTACAAATATAACTTCAAACTGATAATTGCATATGCATCAACAACATGCCATTCAGATTACGAAACACTCTAATATCATCTGTGAGATTTCAACGCTAAAAGTAACTATACAGTACTACATTAATGGCTTTCGCAAACTTACTCTTCGCCAACCATGTACCTCAAGCACCAGGAGTGGTTGGCTACTACCAGACGTTAAGCTAGCGCATATCAACACGGTTATGGACGAAAAAGGGTATCAGCGCTAACTCCCTGAACACAGATTGCGTACATCGATTGTCGTTTTTTAGGAACAGTATCGTAAGAAACGCTAAAAGATTCTCGGAAAATTCGGCAGTGGTACTAGAAACCAGCGAAGTAAAACTTGAGTAAACTTTCTATTTTTGATAAACAGCTTTTTCCACAAAAAACCTTATATAGAAAAAAGAAATGGCAAGTTCCAGAAAACACAGATAGTGAGGACACGATAACCCACACATTAACAAATGCCAAAACGTTGCGTCGAATGCTGACGAAGCTAGTCGGACAGCAACAGAAGCCCAAGCCATCGACCAATAGCCTCAAACAAACGTAGGAGAGCAAAATCATCCCACATACTCGAACACTAATATAAAAACGTAGAAACATGTGGATTCAGAACGTAAACATGCAAAAATTTTAAAATCTGAACAAGGAAATTTCCAAAAACATCCACAAAGACATAAAACACAACAATATAGAACACATTCAAAAAGAAAATACATAAACGTATGAAGGGTCGTCAAACGTAAACTAGCCTCTGGCAGAAACAACATTTAAAAACGAAGCAGGGCTAAACGATAAGTACACTAGCAATGTTGATACCAAACAGACAGCTGCTCTTGTTTCAAGGACGATTATTATAAGCTGGTGACAATGTTTATACGATTCAGAAATCCACGAAATTAATTTAACTCGAAAAATGTTGGCTCCGGCTCACTACAGTCGAGGAGGGTACGTTTGACAGCGATAGAATTGTGGGCTTATAATAATTTAGAATGAATGTCCTAGGCGCCATAAAATTTCTTATACTTAAATGACTCGTGGTACCCAAAATTACGAAACGGGGTCAGTCAGCTTATTCAGTGGGTGTGCTTAGTGGTCTTCCACAGACAGGGATTTATCTGAAGTCTTCGTTTTCTAGAATATATGTGAAGCTTCCTGGAAGTTGCTTTACAGCGAAAGGAAAGACCACAAGCAAACAACCACAAATGTTTAAACAAATCTCTTAAATGTGTGCCATTTTAGACCCATAGGTTACGCATGTTAAAAACTCAACTTAATAATACCCTAAGTAACGTCACTGCGTATACAGTCTAGTTTCAAAATTATTGTTCATCGGCAATTTCCTGGTGAGTTACTTAAGAAAGGAGTCTTAATTTATCTAAAATAGAAAATAAAAAACGTTACAGCGCAAAACTTGACTTAACTCATTGTTTAACATGGAAGGTTCACTTCCAGATAATTTAACGCACTTTTGAGCTGCGAACTAATATGTTACATGCAGTTAACATATGAGGTCTACCTTAATTGCGTATTGCAGTGCTTTGCAACATTGTGGTGGGGTCCGTCACAGGGAAGCGTTATTGCTAGCACTCGAGAAGAGAGATAAAATTGAGCTTTCCTTGGAGAAGATAACCACCTAAGGTTCGAGAGATGGCTGAGCGATCATGACTTCGTTACGCACTCGCCTGCTCGGCATAAAAAGCTAATGAATGTAACAATAGTCCAAAATCTACATATAATGGCAAAGACTACACAACGTCCCGTTATTTATAGGTACTTACGAGAATCAAACGTCAATCCGGTATTCAACCCTAATCAAGGATAGAACCTTTAATATGCAATAAGAATTTCCCGGATATTCAACTATTCTATGCAAAACATGATAGTGAGACACCACACTTTCATCGCGCCCGGGGTGGTGAGGTTAGAAGCTTCCAAACACGAAAAAATTGGGCCGGGAAAGCATCATACTACGATGCCCTCGCGCTGAATGTAGGCCCCGACTGGCGGTGGGCTAGTGTCGGCAATCAAGCTAGTAGACTTTGATTCACCTCTAGTTGCCGTGAAATAAAATCCAAAATATTCTAACAGGTGATACAGCATCGAACAGAATCGAGTTCTTGCAAATTGTATATAGCGAGCAAACAGGATACTCAAACCGAAAAGAAATAAAAGAGAACTATAGAGTTCCAAACCAGAGTTTAAAATAAATTACCACAAATGAAATGTAGGATGTATTAAGGCAGATAAACAATAAAAAGGCTCTAGGGGAGGATTTTATGGTGTTATAAGACATTAAAATGGACAGCAAGAGAATTAAACATCTCTTCAATCTCTGTCTTTTTATATTCTGTAGCATGAGGAAGGCTACACCAAGACACTAACAAATTTCCACCCAAAAGAGGCGTCGGATAAAGAGATACAATGTCGTCCAAGCTCTTTACTGCTGTGTACGCCTTAGCGGAACCCGACTGGAACCATAAAGGCATTAGCATCGATGCTGGAAGTTGAACAAACTTTGTTTCACAGACAACACAAATGAAGCTGAATAAATGCTCAAAAAACTAACTGAAGCCAACTATTTCACATTAACCAGCAACAAAATCAAGATTATCACAAATCTGCTGCTTGGAGGATAGGTAATTTTGGATAACAGCAGCATACAGGAAGTCAGACAGTACAAATACCTGGGCCACGATACAAAAATTCAGAAACAATCAAACGCATATATGGCAAATAACTTTTAGACTCAAGCTCCGGACTAATCAAACTCAATTATTATGACCAGCTTATTGTACCAAACAATAGTTCAGGCTACATGGACGAATCGGAAGATCGACTAGCAACAATGAAGATGTCGTGCGGGTCTTTTCTAAAATTAACAAAGGATGCTGCAAGAAATCGCAACGAACAAGAGTTACCCTAGCAATTTCATTAGCGTAACACATAAGAGAGTTACACATTTAAGACACTAACCCTTGGTATTACATAGGCAGCTTAAATTAGCAAGTTTACATGAAGCAAACATAGTAGGAAGGAAACAAAATAATACCACAATAAGTAGAAATTTAGTATGTTTAGTGAAAGGAAAAATAATACTCGGGGTTTATACAATTTTGGCCGATGAATCCAAGCTGACGAAAAAAGTAATGTACCCAAGTTTGTGTTTACTTTGGACAACACAGGCTCGTGTTTAGATACCCAGAGGATAATGCGAAACTCCACCGGGAAACAAACATCAATAATCGGCAACGTTCAACTAATAAGAGAAGTTCTCGGATATACTACGGGAACTCAATAAAATCTTCAGGAAAACAACTGCAAAACGATGGAACTCCGGCAATAAACGGGAAATAGCAACAACAACTTCCACTTACCTACAGGGCCTCAATAATGGATATGCGCATCGAGCGCAAAACAAGTAGCAAAACCTTTAACGACTTCAAGGTCGGCTCTATAAATTCGTAACGTAAGTGTCTAATTACAATAACGAACAAGAGAAAATAAGCGCAGAAATACTTTAAGCTCACGACTTGAGAACTCGACACGTACGGCGATAAGAATCCGCTATCAAGTGCGATGGTAGACAAGATCAAATAATCTCCGCTAAATTCAGCCATAAAGATCCGCGATATCGCGAGTGACCTAAGAAACAATACTTTGCCCCAAACTAGGGCAAAGATTAACAACGACATATTGCTTGCGATCGGCTCGAGAGACTGGCAAAAGAAAAAGAACGCCAAGCGCTCAATTAACAAAACACGTCGTACATTTGTCAAAAACACCTGCAAAAACTGAACATGGTCTAGGTACGTCCTAATAACGGAGCGAAAATTTGCCTTGTATAAATGTAAATTAAACATTTTCAAAATTATATGACTTTGTTTAAAATTTGATATGTAATTTAGAAGATTATTAAGTCATAACGTTATTTAATAAGCATGATTTTTGATAATAAATTAAACATGATTTTTTCGTAAAACATACTTTAATTTAAAATTGAACAAAAATTAATTATTAATTAAACGTTTCGCCAATTATGTTAGCTTCTTCAGTAATTTATTTAAGCATTACAAATTAGAGATTTATAACATTGTGAATAGAAGTATACAATTTGGATTTAGTTCACATTTGTCAAAGTTTCTTTTATTAATAATTAATGATAGTCCATACTTGAAAATAATTAAAACCAGAACGCTTGGTTATTCTGAATGCGAGAATGCAAATTCTGAATCACAATGTTATAAATCTCTAATTTGTAATGCTTAAATAAATTACTGAAGAAGCCAACATAATTGGCGAAACGTTTATAATAATTTAAAAAAGAATCAATTTTGAATAAAGTATGTTTTACGACAAAATTATTTTTAATTTATTATCAAAAATCATGCTTATTAAATAACGTTATAACTTAATAATCTCCTAAATTACATATAAATGTAAAGTCACCAAACAAGTTAGGCGTAAAAAAGTAAGACGCCAAGGCGTTACACGGAGATAACAATATAGCATGCGACGGACGGGGAAATGGGCATTCGAAGCATGACGCTTTTTGACTGTAACATCTTGTCTGTTTTATTTTCTCTCTTTAACTAATCGCAAATATTAAAAATAGAAGGATCCCCCCGTCATAATACGGGAGGGGAAGGAAATATCCTCAACTGTTTTATCAAGGAGATTTTACTAGCTTCAGTCTTTCTTTTTTTACCAGCTCCTTTCTTCTTCTATTACTTTAAGCCGTTGATGAAGGTTGGATGGTGCACCTACCCTTCGAATCCTTTTCCAGGCTCTCTGCGCCGACTATTACTAGACAAATTATTTAGTTTTTTTTTTTATCCAGTTTACATGTTCTAAAAAATCTCCTCATTTTGACAACTGTAAAAGAACATTTACAGGATTTTTGTAACAGTAATTTATTAACAGGGCTAGATTAAAGTTTTTAGAAGCCATTTAAATAGATATTAATTATCACATATAATGGGGTCGAGTGGCTGACCGGAAGCCAGGAGTTGGCACTAACCTGCCCCGCGGCGGAAGGTCAACTACAGGGGAGGACAAAGGCATAGCACTCCAGCCTCTGAAATCCCAAGACCGTTGGGTATCACCTTCAATGATTGGTGATATGTGATCTCAGATTGCATCCTACACGTGGTGGCCCTGTTGAAACTAAACCCAGCGGATCTAGACTGGGAAGTCGATAAACATCCCTCAAGCCAAGTTGGAAGATATCGTGACGAGGGCTGCATGGAACTGGGGAGGCAGTTTTACGAACGATTCCTTCGGAGCACCTGGCGCAACTCCGTCGTACTAAGTCGCCTTACCTCGTCGTTCGGGCTCCGGCGAGGGTTGACCTTTTTTCCCGATCACTCGTGGGAACAACATGGAGGACTTAAATTTAACAATAAAAACAAAAGAAAAAGAAAACCAAAATAAAAACCTCTCCCCCTAGGGGGCAACCCCAGGGATCGGCTGGAGGATCTTGGATGGATCCAGCCGAATACAGGAAACTATCGGGCGCTGCAAAGCGAAAACTGAAGCGCCAACGACTGCAAGAGGCAGGAACCGGGAGCAAAGGCACCGGGACAGTCCCAAGCAGTCAGCCGCAACCAGGGCCTTCAGGGACCAGGGCTGGCGCAAGAAAAGGGGACGACGGGAGAGGGTCAAAAAGGAACCGATCCGAAGGAAGTACCCCAAAGCAGCAGAAAAAAAGGAGCAGGGTGGAAGAACCTGCTCGTAGTTACAAAGAGGCCATCACTGGGGAAAAAATGGTAATTCTGCCAGACAGTTACCCAGATGAGACCTTAAATGTCGAGCAGGCAGGGTTGATTAGATCCTACCTGCTTGAAAAAATTGATGAAATTGAAGATGGGGAGAATGTACCCCAACCGAGATTTCTTGAGGTACGCCACGGCAGGGGAAGACTTAACGTGACCTGCGCGGACCTCGAAACCAGAACGTGGCTGGAAACAACAATAAAAGGCTGTATACCATGGGAGGGAGCGTAACTTGTACTCAGGGAGGCCAAGCACGTTCCCAAACCAGTATACACCCTAGCTTGGATTCCAGGACCAGTACTGGAAGCCAAAACTATTCTGCACAGGCTGCAGAAACAGAATAAAGGTCTTTCCACATAGACCTGGCAGGTGACGGACTCCAAGCCGGACCCCAAGGGACAGCAGGTAGTCATCGCCATGTCAGAACAGTCCTGGACTCAGCTACAGAACGTTGACTATAGGCCTTTCCTAAACTTCTCCCGGGTATCTTTTAAGAAACTGGGTAAGAAAAAGGAGGAAGACGAGAAGAAAGAAGGGCAGGCAGAAGAAGAAGGACCTTCTCAGGCGATGGAAGTGGAGGGATCTTTGGAACCTCCACTCTCGCAATCGCCAGAGGAAATGGAGGTAGAGGGGCCTCGGGAACCTCTACCAGCAGAAGAACCACAGGCGGAAGGGACTTCAAAACCCCCCCAGGTGAAAGAAGGGGGAGGGTCTAAGGAACCTCCCTCTCGTTAAGCCCAAAAACCTAAGTAGAAGCTACAATGGCGCTGAAACTGCTACAGGTAAATATACACCATTGTAAGAACGCATCGGCGGTCTTACAGGCTTATGCCATCAAAAATAATATTGATATTATATTAATTCAAGAACCTTGGATTAAGGGTAATAAAATAATGGGACTAGGGATGACCAAGGGCTGGACTCTGCACAGCTCCGATGAAGCCATGCCTAGAACTTGCATACTTGCTAAATCAAATTTGAATCTGATCACATTAAGAGACCTTTCTTGTAGGAATCTTGTGGCAGTCAAAACCAAAATGGCTATGGAAGGGAACGAGAGGGAACTCATTATCGGATCCATATACCTCCCATATGACCAGCCAGGAGATCCACCCACTCCTGAGATGAGGAAGCTAGTAGGACACTGCAGAGGGGCGAATCTGCAGCTACTACTAGGATGTGATGCAAACGCTCACCACATAGCGTGGGGAAGCAATAACACCAACCCCAGAGGTGAGTCACTCCTTGATTTCCTTTTAGAAAATAGGCTCTTGACAATGAATCTAGGCAATGAATCCACATTTGTAACTAGTGTTAGAATGGAGGTCGTTGATATAACTGTAGCCACTACAGCTATGGCAAACATTGTAGAAAAATGGTATGTATCTGAAGAGCCATCGCTCTCGGACCACAGATACATCAGATTTGACATCAAAACACCAGTGCTAACCGACCTGGAGTACAGGAATCCCAGAAACTGCAACTGGGGGTCATATAAAGAGAACCTTAAGCAGGCACTACAGGATTGCCCCCCCAGGGCCAGTAACACTGTTGAATTAGAAACAATGGCAGATGCCATCGCTGAATCACTGATAAATGCCTTCGAATCGAGTTGTACTGCAACTTCCAGAAGGTCAACCAGAGATTTTCCATGGTGGAACGGTCGACTTTCAGAGCTGCGGGTGGAGACAAGAAGGCTATTTAACAAAGCAAAAAGGACAGGGAAGTGGGAACCTTATAAAGAAGTCCTTACAAAATACAATAACGAAGTGAGGAAAGCAAAACGATCCTCATGGAGGGAGTACTGCAAGGGAGTCGACAAGACACCAGAATGTGCAAAACTCCAAAAAGCGCTAGCGAAAGATAGACCACAGATAGTGGGAACACTAAAAAAACCTGAAGGAGGATACACGGAAACTGGGAAAGAAACACTGGCAGTTTTACTACAGGCACACTTCCCAGGCAGTATACTATTACAAGAAGATAATACCAGTGATCACGGTGTAGAAATACCTTTACGCAGGGCCACACAAGAGAACTGGAAGACAGCACATCAAGTGATAAACATAACAAAACTTAAATGGGCATTACACAGTTTTGAACCATTTAAAGCTCCAGGTGGAGACGGGATCTACCCAGCTCTACTCACTCAGGGCTGGGGTGAACTATCCACCCGTCTATGTGCAATGCTAAGGGCAAGTCTGGCCCTAGGTTACATACCAGCAAGCTGGAGAAAAGTGAGAGTGGTATTTATACCAAAGCCGGGAAAGGAAAGCTATGCCCAGGCGAAATCTTACCGACCAATAAGTCTGACGTCATTCATTCTGAAGACGCTAGAAAAGTTAATTGACAGGTATATAAGGGACGAAGTACTGGTGATTTCTCCATTACATAGATACCAATATGCCTACCAATCAGGAAAATCCTGCGAACTGGCTATACACGAACTAGTCAGCAAGGGGGAAAAAACTATACAATCCAAAGACTTTGGCCTAGGAGCCTTTCTGGACATCGAAGGTGCTTTTGACAACACCTCGTTCGACTCAATTCATCTAGCCTTGAATAGCAGGGGAATAAATGACACCCTGAGCAGATGGATACTAAACATGCTTAAAAGCAGAGTCATAACCACTTCTCTTTATAAGACAACCGTGAAAGTGTCGGTGACCAGAGGGTGCCCACAAGGAGGGGTATTGTCACCTCTACTGTGGAACCTCGTGGTGGATGGCCTTCTACGGGAACTAGAGGAGAGGGGCTTATACACACAGGGCTACGCTGACGACATCACCATCTACATACACGGAAAATTTGAGGGCGTAGTATTCGAAAGAATGGAATTGGCCCTCAACATTGTGGAAAGATGGTGTGAAGCCAAGGGACTATCGGTCAACCCGGAAAAGACATCGCTTCTGTCAGTCACAAGAAGGAAGAAAAACAAGTATAGGAAACTAAAACTATACGGAAAAGAACTACAGATGGTGGAGAAGGTAAAATATTTGGGTGTGATTTTAGACACCAAATTGACATTCAAACACCATATGGAACATGTTACAAGCAAAGGCTGCAGAGCATTCTGGACCTGCAGAAGAATGTTTGGAAAAACATGGGGACTGTCACCAAAAATGGTATACTGGCTCTTCACAAGAGTCATTATACCAACGATAACCTATGCATCCTTGGTATGGTGGCACAAGGCAAGCAATATTAAAAATAAGAACTCGCTTAGCAAAATACAAAGAATGGCCTGTATTGGAATAACGGGGGCAATGTCAACAACCCCGACAGCCGCGTTAGAAGCCTTGCTGAACCTTCCCCCATTACACCTAAGGGTAGAGGCGGAAGCGAGACTAGGGGCATATAGGCTGAAAATACAAGGGTATGATCGTTATCCTGGACATCGAGGATACCATACCGAAATCTTTAACCGATTACGTGAAAACCTCATCCTGCAGATGAAGTCCGACAAAATAAAGACATCCTACCAGTTCCAAAAACCGTTTGAAGTATATCTTCCAGAGCGGGAAGAGTGGAACGAGGAAGAAGTCTTAACCAAACTAAAGGGGGAAGTCTGGTACACAGACGGATCAAGAACAGAAAATGGAACAGGTCTGGGCATTTATGGTACGGGACCAGGAAATGCAATAAGCATAAACCTGGGACAATATGCAACAGTATTCCAGACCGAGGTAACAGCAATTCTAACCTGCGCCCAATTAATGGTGCAGAGATCCTACAAAGGCAGGAGAATACACATCCTGACGGACAGCCAAGCAGCTTTAAAAGCGCTGTCATCTAACCAGTTCAACTCAGAACTGGTATATGAATGCCATAAAAAACTGGTTCAACTGGGAGAACACAACAAACTTAGCCTGTTGTGGGTCCCAGGTCACCAAGGAATAATAGGCAACGAAAAAGCAGACAAACTAGCAAAATCAGCCAGTACTATCCAGCTGATAGGACCAGAGCCTACCTGTAACATAGCTTATAGCATGATCAGGGAGCAAACTAGAAGCTGGTTACGAGATAAACATCGCAAATTCTGGCACGACTACCCTAAAGCAAGGCACTCTAGAAACTTCATAGGGGAACCGTCCAAGAAAGCGACACTGGTACTCCTGGAAAATGGAAGGGAGAAAATAAAACACATAACAAGGATAACTACAGGACACTGTTATATGAACAAACATATGCACACAATAGGAGTGGCAACAAACACAGAATGTAGATTCTGTGAAGAGGAGGACGAGACTCCAATCCACTGGATATGCGAGTGCGAGGAACTCATAACTCTGCGACATAAACACTTTGGGGAAACAACAATCGAACCCGAACTACTGATAAACACCTCACTAAACTCACTAGGAAGCTTTTTTGGGGACATCGGAATACCTCTTTGAGGCTAGGTGAAGCACTGGGATGTGCACAATAGGTCTTTTAGGCCGCAGTGCAGAAAGGGGAACTAACCCAACCAGAAGTATATATAATATAATATAATAATCACATATAATCTCATAAGAGCATTAATTCTTTCCGGAATTTTTTTGAGTGCGCTCCAACAACGTCGTATTAATTTTCCCAAGCGGAACGCGAGGGCAAATTAGGAACGTTGTTAGAATGCACGAAAAATAATTTCCGGATATGAATTAATGGTCGAATGCAGATTCGTTAAGAAAATCGTAACGACACAAACCCTGACAGTTAAGTTTGTCTACCTACAAACAATTTCCAAAAAAAATTGTTGTTGTCTTGGATACGGCTCGTGAACTAATTTTTCTATTGGTCATTAATGAGTGTCGTACGATTTTCATTGAAAAATATTTCTCCTAAAAAGCGCCTTGCATTAAAAACATAAACATTAAGCGAACATATTACTTTTCGGTAAATAATAAAGAATCTAAAGAAGTAATTAACATTTTATATTATTCTTTTTGCAATTGTAAATATTTAGTCTTCACATAAAAAAGTCTTGGTATGTGAAATTTTGAAAAATTGATAAAAATTAATTGTTTGCTAAATTTAACGAAAATTAGGTGTTTTCTGGCCTTGAGATTGTCCACTTATCTAAAACTAACACACTCTAAAAAAATCTCATTGAAATCCTACTTAATTTCCGAAAAATAGTACTTTTTAGGATTTTGACAATTTCGAAAAACGGAATTTTCTAAATATCTAAAAATCAATCGGTATATATGATAGGGGCTAAATAGGTTTTTAGACAAGCAAAAATTATTGACTTAAAAAGATTTTTTTTAAATCAAAAATAAAAGTGTTTCCCATATGATACCCACTTTTTGGCGGTCACTGTATATTATATATTTCTCTGCGAGAATGTTACTGCGTTTTTTGTAAAACTAAAGCATTGGATGGTTAGTTCATTATTATAGTAAGTATATCCACTTCGCGTTAGTATCTGCTCAAGATTCAGATATTTAATTAATTTAGTTCGTGAGACAGTTTACATGAAATCTTCAATTTTAAACAGGCTTCACTAAGAAGTAGTTATTTTCTTCCAGAGGATTTTTAGAATAAGACGTACATAATACTTCTTATTATAAATAGACTTTGTTTAATGTTACGTTGTGGTTTACCATTAAACGAACTTTTTATAGAACAATACTACGGAATGACTTTAGAAGAATACGGTAGTTATATTGACATTTGGGCATCTTATTACGTCAAACATACGACTTTTTGGTAACTTTTTACAAACATTAAAGGAGCTCGCGAGTATTTTTTATAATATAAAAATATACTAGTGAAGGTTTGATATCAAGAAAATTTTTGAAAAATAAATAACCAAAAGAATATTTTTATTACTTCTTCAAGGCTTACATTTTCCTCATTGCGAATTTTTTTGATAATATTTCTTTCAGAATTCTCAGGATTTGGTAGTTTCTGAAAATATTCTCTCCGTTGACTTAATTTGTTTTTCATGCTTTAATGGCTTGACAAGTTTATGTTATGTTTCTTTTTATTGCTCAATAGATTACTATTACTATTATTATTATTATTATTATTACTAATACTAACCCTTGTTTATCTTCAATATGATTTAATTTTACTGAATTATGTCTTTAAATGTTTTTTTATATTATATAGAACAGTTTATGATTTTCCCTGATACTTTTTTCTACATCTTTCTTCCAGATTCTTAACATCATTCCTTTTTACTTCCCTCGTCTATTGGTTTCATCTGTTGCATCCTTCGTCTTTCTGCTTTGCTCTGCACAATCTCCATAGCCTTTAAAACTTCCTTTTTGTAGATATATCTTCCATAACTTATTCTAATTGCATCATCTCTCTCACTGCTTTGTTTGTACTTCCATCGAAGTGAGATATTCTTGCTGAACTCCGCCAATAGTAAATTTCTGTCCCTAGAAGTCGTTGTTCTTCTCATCTGTTTAGTTGCTAAATTTTACATCCGTATGCCATACTACTTTCTAGGATAGACATTTAGTTTTACTCGTGTTTATCTTTAGTCCTTTTCTATCAGTTTTCAGCACATATACGAGTACACTAGGTTTTATTAATGCAATGCGATATGCAGATATATTTTTAAAAGTGCTGGTAATAAGCAGCACCCTTGGCGCAAGCCCTTGATTACTAGGAATGGTTGTAGAAGTTTTTTTTGCATATTTTATCTGGGATGCCCGCTTGTGATATAATTGCTGCACTTATTGCTTTGGTGGTGACGTTTATGACTTCGTCTATTCCCACATTTTGGAAATAGGTACGATATCATATAACTCTTTGTGGGGCCAATAAATAAAATATATAAGTACTTGTCTTCCAACAGACATGTTTTGCTGCTAAGGTTGTAGAGAATACATTAACTAACCATTGCCGTCCAGTTTTAAACTCACTCTGTAGTTCTATTTAATATGGCTTATATTCTTCTTCCAGTAATATATTTAGTATTCTATGGTTTAACCTACTCATAGTGCTTGTAACAGATCTCTTTCTCTCTCTCTCTCTGATCGATACATCATGATTGATATGTCGTGGTATATTCTAACAGATATGCCTCTGTAATTCGCGCATCTATCTTTTCTCATTTTTTCTGAATTGAGGTAATCTCAGTAACTCTCCATTCATCTAGCACACGTTCCTCATTTGTATATTGAAACGGGCCTCTGGTCGCTCTTTCCTGGATGCTTAATTTTTATATTTATAGATATAGTCAGTTTGAAGTTGAAATTATCTACTGTTAATTAGATTTAATTAGTGTAATTTAGCATATCCAAAAGGACAAATGTAGTCCTGTGCGTGCATCAATCAATTTCGCGTATGTGACGTTCGATCGGGATCGTTCAAAGCCGGGTCGCGGGAAACAAGATATTAGCTTGCGGGCTGGGCCCGAGTGCGCCGTATGTGCACAGCTGCTAGTGCATGTGAGTGTGCGAAGTAAATTTTGCCATGTGACGAATTAAATAAAGCGGTGTGGGAACCGCGCAGGAGTTGTTACTGCATATAAAAGCTTGTAGGTGCCACACGCCAGCGTTTGCGTGCCCAGTAAACGCCAGCTTTATCGTGTGACGTGAGTAAACCATTTGCCAAGCAGCAACATAGATTCGTGACCCCAAGCTATAAGCCAGGAGTTCCCGCATCAGATGTGGTAATTTTCCACTCGTCGCACCTTCCATGGTTTGCATGAGACAAGTCGAGGGCGAACCTAATACGCAATTCAGTCATTCTCAAGGCCCAATTTTCAAGTAGATTTAATACAGGAAATGTTTGCAGTTACGTGATTAGTTGGTCACGCCCACCTGTGTGAACATCGCGCTTAAAATATGCGATTACGTGTGTGAAGCATGCTGGGGATTATGCATGCAATTCTAGACAGGTTTAATCCTATTTTCTTTTGTTTCTTCGTATGTGTTTTAAAGTTAATATATTTGTGTAAATAAATGAGATTTTCTTACGTATATTGTTTGAAGTTTCAACTCGAAAACCCCACAGGTGTAGATTTTTATTTTGGCAGAGTGATCGTTTGTAACCACTAGGGGCGACTGGGATATTTACAGGGATTTCATGTGTACTGAGCTAGCAAGGTGAACAAACAGAGCAAATAACTATTAAAATACTAAGACATACGCTATGTCTTATTTAAGTTTAATGTCCCGACGGAAGGGCGAACAACAAGTTTATAATTAATTTAGCAGATTGTTCCTCTAGCTTCCTCGTTTTCCCTTGCTTTCATTTAATTTATACCGTCACAATGAAATCTTTATGAAACGAAAGTAGATACATTTGGATTATAAAATTTTAATAAAATTTCTACACGGAAAATGTTTCTAAATGCCAATTAAGCTGTTACAGTTCTAATTTATACCAAAAAATTCCGGAAAAATTTATATCTTTATGAAAATCTTCCTGTGTACGCACCCACATACCCACACATCGCTATGTATGTTTAAAAACAATGTTTCTACTATTTAAAAAATAAAAAACTCAGTTACATCGATAAAATTTCATTTACGACCAACGTGAAGCGAGTTGCAAAATTTCTGCGAACTTATCGTTTGCAAAAAGAAGTTCCGCGTTTTATTCGACGTGCATCGATAAGATTTTAATTAACACTTTTATCATCCTCTAAGAGCCAGTAAACAGATGAATGAACCTTATTAACTGTCCATGTCTGTGCAACAAATTGATCTAAAAATAAAATCTTGAACTCGTTTTTTAATTAGCTGTGCAACATATTAGTGCTCGTAATTGATTATTAAGACTGAAAAATCTAGAATAAGAAATATTTTCATGGAATGTAAAAGTTGACCAGTGTTAGTATCGACAGTATGTACAAAACTATAAATATAATAATGTCAAAGGAAAGCAAATCGACAGGTATTTTTCGACCGGACTCTATATAACGGGGTTTCCTTCAAGAAATTAATTTCGAGTTAATCAGTAAATCTGACGGTTAGCTTGCATGCGAGTGGGGATCGGCGGCTCCATTTTTTTTGCATAAGTAATTCGATTCGAACAAAATAGGGCAACTATTTAAGAGTAGCAATATCTTTGGTAGGGGCAGCCTGTGTCAGAGGTCAGCTAAAGAAGTACATTCTGTAACATTTGTTGACAGGCCGCCCAGCGGTCACTTTCCACATGGAACGATTATTGTTGTCCTTTGGTTGTATAGTGTTCTTGTTTTGCATCAGTGAACAACGGCTCAGGAAGGTGAGTTCTGCGCTCCTTTACAAATTGGGATTTTAAATATGCCCTCTCGTTTTACTTTGATTTATGTTCCGTTTTATTAAGGATGGTGATAATGAACACCTTGATTGATTTTTTTTACTTCTTAGTTTTAAATTAACGAAATTTTCCACTTCACTTTAATTAACTGAAAATAGTTTAGTGCCAAGGACAGTAAATTTCATATCAATGAAGGCGTCGCATGTTTTCATTGAAAATTAAGTCATTATTAAAAATTCGTTCCGGTTCAAAGGTTCGGTCAAGAGGCATTGAAACCATTTCATCAACAATCTGTCTAATCTTGGTCAAGACTTAAATCGTTGGCGGCTTTTGTGCAATATAGGAGACTCTTTCTCGACGATAAGAGTGAAATAGTTTGGCAAATTTTGTGCAACTATTGAACGCATGTTTATTTAAATGTTAAAATTGTACTTCCGCGTGCGTATATGTGTATCCACAGCGTCATTCTAAGACAAATTTCTTGTTGAAAGCCAATCTACTTTATCGAGACCTTGCTCATCTACTAACAATAATCAATCTAATTATAAATGTTGCTCCCTAGGCCAAAAAAATTAGTTCACTAGCAGATAAACTCCGAAGCGCACGCCTCAATGTTTTAGTTTAAGTGTAAATGTATGGAAGAAGACTAAATTGTGTTTACTTTTTGAATTGTCAAAACCTACGAATAAGAGAGAGAACAAAGTTTGATAAATAATGTTAGTACAATATGACAATAAATATAGGATACCAAAATTAAGAGCATCGTATCAGTTGCAATTTAAATGACAGTTGCTGCCAATGTCACTCCGATCTTTTGTCGACACCTTCTCGTTAAAAGTATGCAATAGCCGTGTTAAACAAGATGTTTACTACCGAGCAAAATTATTTTGTTTGCAACCTCTGTAACCGTCCATACGAACAAGGGCGAAATAACGGACCAAGTATCAAGTACGTTAAATTTCAATTTCTAGAGAATGGGAACGATGGAAAACAACATTTTAAATGAAAATCCCCCAGTCAGCCGCAACTGCGAAATTGAGAGGGCGATCGTACAGTTCTTCCAAAATTTATTATTGATTGTTACTGGAATACTGCAACTTGCAATTAAAATAGAAATTTTTAGCCCAGATATATTAGTCGAATTTTAAGGAAAACCTCACAAACAAATAATGTAATCCTGATTTTTGACACAAATGTTCCTTAGTGCCTAAGAACGACCCTTATAAGTCCCCATATCTGGGGTCTTTATTAGAAAGAATCACGATGAAGTACCTTATTCGTTCATTATACAGAAAAATGTTATTAGAAAAAGTCATCTAGAAGGTAAAGCTATATACTACTGCAACATTTAAAAATATTGGCCTACTTTTATAGAACTGTGTGTGAGATAAAGCACTTAATGAAAATCCTTGTGATAAACACGGTTTCATAAAAGTAATTCGATATTTCTGAAATTTTGTACGAGGCGGTAATTTTCGATTCTAAACAACTTTTCTTAATGATATTTTACCGTGTTCAAAACAAGAAACGTACTTTACCCGAATAAAAGACTTAACTACTGCCAAGGTCTCCGTGATAGGACGCCGGCAGCCCAGAGACGGGGACTTTTAAAAGATCGCTCTTAGCGTACTAAGGAACATTGTGCCAAACATCAGGACAGAATCGGCTAAAGCCGTAATTTTTCCCTCACTTTTTACCCCATAATTTTGAACAAACTAGTTTTTCGGTATTTATCTTAATTAGTCGCCGACTTTCAAAAATGAAACTTTTTTGACAATGTTCCGTTTCTTTAACCATAGGCGGTCATACGTTTTAAATAAATTTGAGAAGAGTTTTAAAAAGTATATAAATTAAAAATAGTTATTTATGTACCAAAGTCATTATGAAGATGTTTGTGCCCCTTCGAGGGCGACCAGTTTACAAGCTTGAGGACCTCTGGCCAGAGGGTGTATAAGTCACCCGAGGGCATGAACATCAAGTAATTCCCGTGATACATACAAGGTTTTATTTTCCACTTTAAAAACGCAAATAAATTGAAAAGCTTAAAAAGCTTGCAAAGCAGTCCATAACGCCCTAGAGAGTAAAGAGCGGACACAATGATAACGCCCGTTCATTATGAGAGGGCATAATCAGTACGCCCACTTTTTTCGGCTTAGGACGGTAGGGACTTGTTATATACCTCGTACTACAAAGATAAGCAAATAATAAATCAGTGAAAAATAAAAATATTAATTATAGAGCTCTACTACACCTTAAAATTAACACACGTATTTCTGATATTTCTATCAATTCGAATTGAGAATTTTGATTTATCAGCCAATCAAATCTTAATTCCACAGTTTCTTTTAATCGTGATGATTTTTGGAAATCGTTACAGAGCCTAATCTATGTATGTCGTTTCAATAATTACAAGCAAACATGTCTTGATTGTAAATTATTCTCCCTCAATGTCAATCTCATGTAACCATGCAACTACAAACAACGTTTTAGCAACCGTACATTCAATCAATCCTTGATGTTATACAGATTCTTATTTTAAACTAGTTAGTCACCCGAACTAAGCTTCGGTTCGCTAATTTAAGAAAAATTCATTAATATAAATTCTAAAAAAAGGATGCATCGGCCGGGAATAGAACCCGGGTCGCCCGCGTGGCAAGAGAGCATTCTACCCCTGGACCAACCTGACTTGTTTGAATAATGCGCCGTTATAACGATATATGAATATAGGCGATCAGCCGAGCTAACAGCACACGGCCACAGCAGCTGTCACACCGTAGTCTACGGCGACAGAAGTTCCGCTCCGCTCCGCTGCTTAAAGGATTTAATTAAATTAAAACTTTTTCGTACTTTTTTGTAAATAAAAACCGGCCTACGATCTAAGTCTAAAAATTAGAAAACTTTTAAGCCATCATACAACTTAATCGGTCCAGTATCTTCGGAGGAGATAGCGAACAAAGATGCAAACATACAAACAAAGAAAGAGAGCAACGATTTTATGTTATAGGATATGATAATTATATGACACTTATCACATTTTGAAATTTTATACTAATTTTGCTAATACGCTAGTAAATAAAATATTGTATGCACCACTGGATATATTCATGTGTTTTACCTTCGGAAAACCATGGCAACCTCAGGGAAAAACACATTCATATCTCCCTTAATGTGTAAATATCTATTATTTCATTTTGAAAAACCGTAATCTTGTTTATTGACCCTTGATAGCAGGCGTAATATGGCCCCTATAGCCCTAGGGCATATAAAGCTAATAAGTAGTATAACAAGCACCAACAATGTAGTATAGCAACACCAAATATCTGCAATCTGCAGAGAAACTATAGCACACCAAAAATTTACAGCACCGGCGCAACGGTCTGTAGTCAAAATACTGAATACTTGAAATGTGTCCATTTTGAGAACCAAAATAAAATAAAACGTATATACCATGTGCATAATCACGATTATAGCTCTCGGGAGATTTAAAGCTCTCCGCTCCGCGTTACGCTTTAAACATTCCCTCGTGCTATAATATATTGATTATGCCGTTAATACATAAATAACTATTAATAGTTTAATATGTTACCTGCCATAAACATAAAATATTATTTTCCATCTGGATCTATTTAGTGTTGGTTGTGATTTCCCATTGAATATTATCGTCTAGATCTAGAACGTCGACAGTCCAGAAGAAATTTCCGGAAATCGGAATCTGCACTTAATAGATTGTTATCAATAAAAATCTGGTATGATACACGCACACAACTTCCTTTTACAGTGATCTTATAATTAGTCAAAAATGTTATTTTTAATTTTTAAGCATTTGTCAAAAAAAAATTCGAAAATACAAATTCTACAAAAACCGTATAAAATAGCGCGTTAGTAGAAGAGACAAATTTTCTCTAAAATTTTAAGCCGAATTCAAAAATATAATAATATACCAGGTGTTCTAGTTAAAATATGAGTCGAAACAATCAAACATTTTCGAGACTCAACGTATTACCTTATGAAACACCACTCGATGCTACACGTCTCGTTGTGTTTCAGGTATCAGTCTTCTTTGATCTTCTTTTATGAATTGACGAAATACATGTCATTTTCCATTAGTTTGGGACTCCTGTCCGTTAAAGCGGTGGTTGAATCTTTAACAACAGTGTCTTCTTCTATTTCCATTCTTTCTCCTTAAATAATTACCATTGGCGTGGCAACAGTATTATCTAAGTACTTTGACTCTGTTTCGGTCTCAACAGTTTTTGATAGTATTTCACCTGTTATTGTTACAAAGTTATGGGTATATGCACTTTTTCTTTTCGGATGTTCCTAACGTTCTGCATAAACTTCAACGCTTCTGTACATTTTCTTCCACTAATGTTTTATTCCATATTTTGTTTTTCTCGCAATTTATTGTTCTGCTTGTTAATTTTTTCGTTTCTTCCAATTTTACCTATCTTCTTGTCGTTTAGTGTTTAGCTATTTCATATAATTTTTCTTTCTTTTTATCAAGTGTTAGATTTCTTCTGGCCACCAAACTTTATTGTTGATTTTTCTAAATTTTTTGTTAGATTTGCATTAACTGCTAACTTGTAATTCTTGATTTTATTTTCCTATTTTTGTCTAAAAGATTAGCGGAATTATTAAAAATGTGGTCTAGTCTTTGATGGTATAATTGTTTAGTACATTCTTGTAACAAGCTATCGAGATCATGTCAAGAGTATGCTACAAGTTCGCTATCTTCATATTCTCTAGTTTTAACATTTTTTGTTTGTATCACACCGTGGTGGTACGTATAAATAGCTTAGCTTTTACTAGATCATGATCCGACCCACAGAGTACACATTTCTGTCTCTGACAGCCTGTATTTATAATTTTAGGTTCTGTTTCACTAAGGGCCGGTTGCAGAAAGCAATGTTAAGTCTGGTGTTAGCTAACATCGCGTCAAAGTGAACAAAAACGAATCAAATCTCAAATGCTTATGGCAACTAATACATTAGTAAACAAAATTTGATGCGATTTTGTTCACTTTGACGCGATGTTAGCTAACACGAGCCTTAACATTGCTTTCTGCAACCGGCCCTTAGACTAATTATCTTGTATGTTGTTCCCATGTTATCAATAATGTTTGGTTTTCCATATGATTCTATTACTGCGTTATTTATTTTAATTCCTGTGCGACTGTTTCGGTCTCCGACTATTATAATTACCCTAGCTATTCCGATTTCGGCTATGCTAGCGTTTAATTTTTCGAAAAATCGATATTCAATTCCCATAATTTCGTTGTTTGAATGAGCATAAACACCGAGTACTGTACCTTTCTTCCTAGTTGTACGTTTACTTTTATTGTGTTTTTGTTTATTGGTTCCTAATCTGATATTTTTCTTCTAAACGTTCTTTTAATTAATGCACATTGTTCTCTTCCTATCCTACAAATGTACGCAGTTTTCCATTATCAGTACCGTTTCTTTTCTTTTTATTTCGGTTGGTACAACCACGTCCATGATTGTTTTTTCAATTTCCAAAACTATTTTTAAAATTTTTTTACGACTAACTTAAGCATTCGAACTTCTATAATTCATTGTCCGTTCCGTGCCTTTTTAAAAGTGTTTTTATCAAAATTCTTGCTTTCCGGGCCATAAGTAGATAACCCATCGCGCTATCACAAATCTGAAGAGCCAGAAGCTTTAATTTTGGGGTGCGCTTCCCATAGATGCACTGTTAATCCATAACTACGAGGTCTATCATCCGTCTGAACCCTCAGAACCGTTGACCAAGGTAACCCTAGGTAGGAGCCCTTACTGGGTGCTATGCTATTTTAGTTTGTCTGGGTTGACAATTTAGTTTCTAGTTTACATTCACGTAAATAGAAATAATAAATACGTTATGGATAATCACAACACTTTAATAAAATTTAATATTTTTCCACGTATACAAATTAATGCACAAATAAATACACTGAAAGACAACAAAAGTGGAACACTTAAATATCTTCATAATTATGAAACAGTCTAAGACACTATACTTGAGCCAAGTTACGAAGGCGAGCGATGTAAACAAAGATTCTGACAGTTCTCGGTGCACGCTAAATCAGTTTCACACGGTGCGCATTTTACTTAACTTCCGTCGCATGTTGCCGTAAAAGAAATTACCGCACAACAAAACAACGCTCATTCCTCCTCTAGTGTAACGACGCGTTTAAACAGTGTTCAACTTTCTCTTCGAAACGGCCAACCACAGAACGCCTTTCTATCACGTGATATTCACCGACCACGTGCGTTTGTTTACTTGGCTCGCCTTCGTATCTTGGCTGAAGTATAGCAGTAGATTATTAATTTTATACAATAATGCAGTAACAATAACATAAAAACAACAAATTCAAGATGTTAATCAACATAAACAATATGTATCAATAAATACATAAATAAACGTGTTAAATTGAACAAATACTCCAAAATGAACACTAGCCGGATCTATTACCATGGTAAAAGATTAATATTCATGCATTTCACATAAACTGGCAGATGCAACACGAAACAACGAAAACAATAACTTAACAAAATATGTACATACGTCGACTAGATGATATTGGCATTTTTGTTAAAATTTTAAGGAATTTTGAACTAAATATCAAAATGAAGACTAAAACTAGTGTATTTATTAAATTAGACTAGCAAATAATCAGTACACGGCACATTATCCATTTATTTTTAAGACAACTTAAAAACTAACTGTCCCACTTTTCTACCTTTCAGTGTATATTGTACAATTATTAACTGACGTGTTAACAGTCAAATCTCGGGTGTCAAGATAGAGCTCAGTTGACAAACACGTAAATAATGCCCTGTTTATGAGCCCTCCAACTTATCTAATCGGATAGGTTGGAATCCCCTGCCATCGAATTATTGTTCAGATGGTAAGAATATAATCGCAGGTACTAAAAGTACTTCTGTGTTCCTCTCTATCGGTTAAAAAAATTAATTTCTGTTCTAACTTGTTTGTTACGATGTTTGTTTCTCTAAAGCGCCTTTTCTGCCCTTTTAAACAGTAATATTCTAGTTGTTCTCTGAATGATGTCATTTTTGACAGTGGTCTATTATGAGATGTTTTATTGGACTCTTTCCACTGTCTTGGGTGTTTATCACACGACGTTTCGGGAGTTTTTGTAATAGTCTAAGGAACGTGTTTCAATGTTTTAGGATTTTTACTACCAATATCCTTAATGTTCACATCTCTGATGGTACTGTTACGATTGTGGCAACTTTTGATAAGAAAGATACGATTTGTTAGTAAAATTTATTACAGAAAATAACATTCGCATTTTTTACATATGCGATTTTAGTAATTGTATACAATAATGTATTGTTACGTTCATTTTGACGTATTCTGTTGGATTTTGGGGTATTGCCTCCTCTATTTCGCTAATTTATCGAATTGACACTGTGAATGGTAGCGCAGTCGCTTAGGAACTTTCTTCTAGGGTCAGATTTTTTAGTAATATTTCCTCCCACGGTGGTGGTAAATCAGCTTATCAATTTTCTTGTGTCTTTTAGTTAAAGAACTTCCGGCTCAGGATTGTAAAAATAAAACAAATTCATTGCAATTTTGACGATTCCGCTTCTCTCCTTGTATGAGAGATTTATAATTGAGTGGTAACAATATTTCCGTAAATTTTCCCAATCCTCTATCGTTGGTTACTTAAAAGAAACTTGGGAGGTGTTACAAATGTATCATTAGATTATTCTAGTGCTATTTCATATTAGAGCGTTCAGCAATAACAAGTTTGTCGCCCAACGTCTCATGCCCTTAGTTTTCCGTTTGTTTAAGCGAGTGCGGTCTATAAAGTTTCATTATTGCCATTCTAACATAAAGGGCCCCGAGTTTTCCCTTTGTTTAAGTTCAGTGCGGTTCTGTAAGCCATTGTTTATTTATGTTATCCTATTTGGGTATTTTATAATGAGACATTTAATACTTGCTTGTTTTATTTTTACCCCTCCTTCCGTTTGATTTATTGTGATTTCAATCTGAACGTCTGGATATATTTGTGAGATTCTTGAGTTGTGTTTCTCTTGGTTGATTATTGGCTGGTTATGATTTCAATTTGGCTATATGGATTCGCTTGTGTGATTTTATGGTTGAGCATTCATAAGGTTTGGAGGTAGTGTCCTCCATCATTTCGGGATTATTAAGTGGGCGCTTGCTGTCACTCGCTCAACCGAGCTCTGTGAGTTACCACGTCTGCTTAGCATTCGGGAGGTCGCGGGTTCGATTCCGTTAGCCGTCTGCTCTAATTCAAAGTTTTAGGTGGTTTTCTTAAGTCAACAGAGTACCTTCTCTGAGTCGAATGCCGGGACAGTACTTCTCCACCTTTCCTGGCCTCTCTTCCATTCTCCACCCCTCCTTTCTCTCACCCATCCTATAATTCCCGTTCTTGGATGAAGAGGGACGCAAGGTCCCTATAGCAGTCCGCCCCCCAGTTGAGGGAATTGAGATGACCCTGAACCTTTACCTTTTTTCACTTGTGCAAATGACTTTTGGTGATTGGTTTTGTTAAGTTTAGTATATTGATATTTGGCATATCGTGTGATAATAAAAGCGACGAGCTAAAAGCACGCCCTAAAAGCAACATCATCTAAACTTATAACCCTGAAGGCTTGCTGATATGTCATTCCTGTGAGAGAACTTTCGCCAATAAACTGGGTTTCAGCAGCCACGTAAGAGCGCACCAGCAGAAGGACGCAATTGCTAGGCAGTCGCACTAAAAAGAATACGCTCAGCCGTTTACGGCCAGGACGTCATCGTATTGGTAGTACCCATCTCCAAAAAGATGTAAATGTTAGTTGGTTATGTCTTGTCATTCCGTTTTTCCTTTCTTTTTCCTCTGGTTTGTTATATTTGGGTTTTTGTGTTAGTATTGATGCGCTTGTGGAATTTTGTCGAGAATGCATAAATGTTTGATCTCTGGTATGTTTTGGAGTAGTGTCCCTCCATTACTGCTGGATTATTCTGAGGAGATTTCTTTGTTCGTGCTGTTGATCTTAGGTATCGGGTACCTAGTTCCTGTTGGAAGTTCATTCGTGTGGCTGATGTTGCCGTTTCAAGCCTTCAGCTGTGCGTATTTTCCGAGGTGTGGTTTTGGTATTCATTTCGCTGAAGCGAAATATGTTCGATAAGTGAGCCTCGTGCCTTGCTTGGGGATTCAGAACAGTTTTAACGCATTTTTTTCTCAAGTTATTGCCCCTTCGGTTCTTCGGCAAGTGTTAGCTAATTCTCGCATTGTCTTTTTCTCTCTCGAACCTTTAGGATTTCTTTGTCTTGCAATTTATTTTTCGGTTTCCCTTGGGCTCGCGTTCTTTTACAGAGCCCAGGATTTTCAACTGTCGTATTTTACTTGTGTCGGTCAGTCTTCAGCTGAATCGTTAGGATGATTATGGTTTTGAGTGAATGCTCTATAGGGTTATTCCCTCTTTTTGCTGAGTGGTTTTACTGTTTACTTTAAAGGTATTTGGAGAGATTCAGTAAGGTAGGTTTTTTATGTGACGCAAATATCTGTTCACATAACTGAGGTTGGTTGGTTGGACTAAGTTTTTTTATGATATACTGTAGCTTTAGTTTGCAGTTGATGTTTTTGATGGTTAGGGAGTGAACTTTGTGTCCTTTATTTTGTAAGCTTATCAAAAATGTAATGTTGGTATATATCTTCCAACTTAAATTCGCGAATTTTGAACAAAGAAGTTGGTGGCGCCCATATTTGGTTTTAATTCATGTTAACCCACTTTCTCCTCCGGAGTAACTTAGGTAGCCTGTTGAACCCTATTGATTACGGGATTGTTTCAGGTTACTAGCTTGCCTATATTAAAGTTTTACAAAATTATTATTAGTTTATTCTAGTCCTAATGCGTACTAGAGCGTTCAACACCGTAAATGTGTGAGCAAATGTATTTTTATTCAATGCCAACAAAACAAAAACAGATGTCTTATAAGTTAGTTGTGTAAAAAGTTCACGGTCGTTATCTTACAGCACAGTTTTATTTACTTACTCCCTGTATGTATTTATTTTACTTTGCAGTATCCAACCCTAAATTCCAACTACCGGGAAGATGATCCGTTATCAGGTGCGACAAACAATCAGTCAGACAAAGCTAGAACTTTCTATGACTACCAAACGGTAAGCAATGTATTTGAATAACGTTATAGATATTAACGATACAAGTTTGATTATGAGCATCTTAACGACACGAGTTTGATTGCCAAAAACGAGGCGGCCAGCCGAGTTTTGCGGCAATCAAACGAGTCTCGTTAAGTGCCATAAGCAAACGTGTATTGTTCAATATTTTATCTTCATCAATAAATTCTGGTTCAATGTATTTCTTTATACAAAGAGTGCTCTTAACGATACTAAAATTAATTTGGTTAAGAATCTATAACAACACTGATGAAGATAAAGTTACTAACAGTTCCTATTTCCAGCATGTTATAGTATACAAAGATTTGATTGAATCAAAATGTTACATCAAACGCATGCCGTTAGATGGCAACATTCAAGAGGCTGCATTTCGGAAACGAACAAATCCAAAAATACTACACGTTTCCAGTATCAAACTATCTAAGCGACAGGTATGAACTTTCTTAGTCAGCTACTTAATGATCCCAACACGTTATTTTAGGCATATACATTAGGTGGCTCGCGAGTGGTAGAATTTTGTCGGGGATTTCCAACATATTTGCTGCAGGAATTTCAACCACAATTAAATACAGAAAATCAAGATGCTTGGAGTGCCAACACTTTATCGGGACATCTTACCAAAAGACGGAAACGGTCATCTCAACACTATTTCTCGGGGCGGGTGCACAGTCAGACTCAATCTCAGTACCTGAATTTTGGAAACAATGGACAGCAACCAGGAAAAGCAGAAGCGGAAGCAACGTATGGTTCTTCGAAGGCCGTTGTCAGTAAGAGCTGCTGCGTTTAGTTACACTTTACATTTAGTCTAAGCATGATTTTTAGGTGGTAGTAACGGAATGGGACAAGCACAAAGTCAAAGCAGTCCGTACGGTTGTGATGGGTGCTATGGTCAAGATCAAGCTCTTCAATTTAATGGACACTCGGGTAAAATTTACGTAAAATTAAATCAGTAAATTCGACAAAATCAATAAAATTTTAGATCCTGGAAAAATTAGGCAACCAGTAGGACCAACCAGAAGACCACATGTAGTTAACGGAGGTACAGGACCAGTATATGGACCAGACGGAAAAATAATTTTGCCTGGAGGTAATGGAGGAAGAGGTCCAATTTATGGACCAGATGGTAAAATTATTCAACCTGGAGGCAATGGCGGTACAGGTCCAGTATATGGACCAGATGGAAAAATTATTCAACCTGGAGGCAATGGCGGTACAGGTCCAGTATATGGACCAGATGGCAAAATTATTCATCCCGGGGGTAATGGAGGTACAGGTCCAATATATGGACCAGATGGAAAAATTATTCAACCTGGAGGTAATGGGGGAAGAGGTCCAATATACGGACCAGATGGAAAAATAATTTCACCTGGAGGTAATGGAGGAAGACGTCCAATTTATGGACCCGATGGCAATATTATTCACCCTGGAGGTAATGGAGGCACCGGTCCCATATATGGACCAGATGGAAAAGTTATTCAACCTGGAAGTAATGGGGGAAGAGGTCCGATATATGGACCAGATGGCAAAATTATTCAACCTGGAGGTAACGGAGGTACAGGTCCAACATATGGACCAGATGGAAAAATTATTCAACCTGGAGGTAATGGAGGCGCAGGTCCAATATACGGACCAGATGGAAAAATAATTTCACCTGGAGGTAATGGAGGAAGAGGTCCAATTTATGGACCCGATGGCAATATTATTCACCCTGGAGGTAATGGAGGCACAGGTCCCATATATGGACCAGATGGAAAAATAATTTCGCCTGGAGGTAATGGAGGTACAGGTCCAGTATATGGGCCAGATGGCAAAATTATATCTCCTGGTGGTAATGGAGGTACAGGTCCCATATACGGACCAGACGGAACGATCGTTACTCCTGGAGGTAATGGAGGAAGAGTCCCTAACGGACATGGAGGAGGACAATTTGGTGGTCAATTTTCTGGAAATTATCAACATGGAACAGGAGACCACGGACAATTTTCTGGAGTATTTGCTGGTCAGTATGATCATGAAGGTAGAAGACCAACATATGGTCCAGATGGTAAAATAATTTCGCCGGGAGGTAATGGAGGAAGAGGTCCAATTTATGGTCCAGATGGTAAAGTTATTCAACCTGGAGGTAATGGCGGCACAGGTCCAATATATGGACCGGATGGAAAAATAATTTCGCCTGGAGGTAATGGAGGAAGAGGTCCAATTTATGGACCGGATGGTAAAATTATTCAACCAGGGGGTACTGGAGGCACAGGTCCAATATATGGACCGGATGGAAAAATAATTTCGCCTGGCGGTAATGGAGGAAGAGGTCCAATTTATGGTCCAGATGGTAAAGTTATTCAACCTGGAGGTAATGGAGGCACAGGTCCTATATATGGACCGGATGGAAAAGTAATTTCACCTGGCGGTAATGGGGGAAGAGGTCCAATATATGGACCGGATGGTAAAATTATTCAACCAGGGGGTAATGGAGGCACAGGTCCAATATATGGACCGGACGGAAAAATAATTTCGCCTGGCGGTAATGGAGGAAGAGGTCCAATATATGGACCAGATGGCAAAATTATTCAACCTGGAGGTAATGGAGGCACAGGTCCTATATATGGACCGGATGGAAAAATAATTTCGCCCGGGGGTAACGGAGGAGGAGGTCGAATATATGGACCAGATGGCAAAATTATTCAACCTGGAGGTAATGAAGGCGCAGGTCCAATATATGGACCAGACGGAACAATTGTTTCTCCTGGAAGTAATGGAGGAAGAAGACCTAACGGACATGGAGGAACAAATGGTAATGGTGGTTTAAGTGGACAAGGAGGCCAACTTGGTGGTCAATTTTCTGGTGTATTTGCTGGTCAATATGATATTAGTAATGGTAAATATAGGCCAATTGGTTCTTCAGTTCAACCTACATACCCAAATCTTAGACCTGACCAATCTACACATCAAACGCAACCATTGGACCCTTCATTACAACCCACGTATCCAGATTACAGTCATGGAGGCCAATTCGGCGGTCAATTTTCAGGGAATTATCAGCATAACCAAGCCCAAACTGGTCAATTCGCAGGAAAATTTACTGGACACTATGATATTGCAGGGACGGGTTTTGGTAAGCCCGGAAGTAATCTAGGGCCAACTTCCAATGGGCATACTACAAACGGAGGTCCTAGTGGACCAGGATTTTCTGGGCCTATTGTACAGCCTGGACATCCTGGAAATGGAGGAACAACTTCTGGTGGAGTACCTGGAGGTATGGGATACCCTGGACCAGGAGGTGCTGGATACCCTGGAGCAGGAAGTCCTGGTTATTCTGGGCCTGGAAGTACTGGATACCCTGGACAAGGAGGTCCTGGATACGCTGGAGCAGGAGGTCCCGGATATCATGGACCTGGAGTCCCTGGATATCCTGGGGTAGGAGATCCTGGATACCCTGGATCAGGAGTTCCTGGATACCCTGGATCAGACGGTCCTGGATATCCAGGATCAGGGGGTCCTGGGTACCCTGGATCAGGAGGTCCTGGATACCCTGGATCGGGAAGTCCTGGGTATGCTGGACCGGAAGGTCCTGGATATTCTGGACCTGAAGGTCCTGGTTATCCTGGGTCTGGAAGTCCTGGTTATCCTGGACCAGGAAGTCCTGGGTATTCTGGACCAGGAAGTCCTGGATATTCTGGACCTGAAGGTCTTGGTTATCCTGAGTCTGGAAGTCCTGGTTATTCTGGAGCAGGGGGTTCTGGGTATCCTGGAGCTGGAGCTCCTGGATATCCTGGAGCAGGTGGTCCTGGATATTCTGAACCTGAAGGTCCTGGTTATCCTGGGTCTGGAAGTCCCGGTTATCCTGGAGCAGGAGGTCCTGGATCTGGAGCAGGAAGTCCTGGATATTCTGGACCTGAAGGTCCGGGTTATTCCGGGTCTGGCATTCCTGGTTACCCTGGAGTAGGAGGTCAGGGATATCCTGGAGCAGGAGGTCCTGGATACACTGAAGCAGGAGGTCCTGGGCATCCTGGGTCAGTAAGCCCTGGATACACTGATGTACCTGGAGTTGGCGGACCTGGTTCAAGTAATATTATAAAGCCTGGACTTGGAGGTGATGGTTTTGATGAAGAAGGAATTTCTCAAGCACAAACATCTGTTCAGCAAGTTAATAATGAAACTCAAGCTAGCGCAACTGCGCAAGGGAATTATGCTGGAGGCCAGGCTCAGTCACAAGTGTCTGGTGTTTACTCTGGATCTGGATCGTTTAGCGCTTCAGCAGGAACTAATGATGGCAAAAGAGGTGCTCAAACACAAGTATCTGGAGGAAAAGAAGGAGCGACTAGCTCTGCTCAAGGCCTAGGTGGTCAAGCAAAATCACAAGCCCAGGTTGAATTATCATCTGAAACCGGTGCTACATCTGCTAATGCACAAACTGGGGGTTGGAATCATGGAACAAATACACAAGTACAAGGCAGTATGAAGGGCGGTATGGCGGACGCTCAAGCAAATGGGCCTGGCAGCACATCGTCACAAGCTCAAATAGGTTTCTCTCCGCATGATGAAAATGAGGGGGATGATGGAAATAATGCTTTCAGAGGAGGGGGTTCTGCAAATGCACAAAGTGGTACCCACGCGGGTCACAGTCAAGTCCAACTCCAGGGAAAGTTTTACCAGGGCATTAAATATACAGGATCTGCTCAAGCTGGATCTGGAAATGGCATGCAGTCTAGAAACCAGACACAGTTTGAAAGCTTGGCACTTCCCACCTTTAAACCTTTAACATTCAATAGTTCAAAATCAAGCAGCTTGCAAAGTCATAATAGCATGCATAGCTCAAAATCAAAGTTTGAACATACAGTAAAAAATAAAACAAGTGAAAAACATTCATATACTTCCCTAACACCTACAATGGATATAACAACGTTACCTCCAAATGATGATGATTATACAGAGGAAGAATATGATTATGAAAGTGGAGATGACTATGAAAATGAAAAACAAGCACCAGCCGTAATAAGCCAAACAACTCGTTCACAAAAGCAGCATATAATATTAGATCCTTTAGAAGATATAGACGCCGTTGTTACTCAAGCTAGAGGAGATCCCGATTTACCACATGGCACTGTATTGCAACCTGGACAAAGAATACCTGGAATGGCAGGATATCAAATCCCACAAGGTTTTAGAGGAGTCGTGAAAGCAGTATCTGGTGGTCCCCGTACTGCCGCAACAGGATACAATTCACAAGCACAAACTGTGTCATTAATACCAGGTACTGGAGAAGTCATTTATAAGCAGCCTGTCTACGCTGTTTCTTCACACACTGGGACTCGCAATGGTAAATACAGTTATGGTTCCGGTTACTCGTTTCAACCTATTCAGCACCAAGTTAGGGCTGGAGTAAATTATCCTGCATTTATATCTACTACAAAATCTGAAACTGGATACCAAAGTATTCACACTGGTAAACGAATTCCATCTGTTTACTACAGCCAGTCTTCTACTTGTGGGTATTTTACTAATACTTGCGTGTATCATGGAAACACCAAAATATGTATGCCAAAACCCAAAACAAATCCAGATGGTTCCCCTGTGGTATGTTAAGACCAACTAGTATTTAAATTAGCACACTGCCATTGATTGTTAATGTGTATATCTTAGAATTATTTACTTTGTTGTAATAATATAAATAAACAGTAGATAAGAAACATTTCTTATTTATATAAATCATAAAACAAAATAACTTATCCCAACAGCAACTAGATATTACTTCAATAAATTCCAAAATCATTTAACAACAATAAAATTTGTGCAACAGCTAAGAATTTGATAAGAAGCTCTCCAATCAGAATCTTCAGCTTATGAAAAGTGATTGTAACTTTGAACTAAAGAAATATTGAGGTACCATTAGGTTCTCCGCTTTTGTTGCAACTTCTGTTAAATTTTTAAATCTACAAAGATAATATACAAGTATACACCACCTTCAGTTTCAGACCGATGCAGCAACTTGAATATGTTCTCAATTTGAAACAATACCTCTTTTTACTTACAGATATTTGTACAACCTATAGTAACTAAAAGAAAGACTATATGCTTTTTCTGCAACAAGTGGTAATCATACTAATCATAAGAACAAGAAACTTCGAAGTAAGCACAGTAAGTACTATAAATCGAAACAATTGAAAATCTCTTTAAGTCTGAAGTGATGCAAGGCGAGAACTTATAAGTCAAAGTGATCGTAGAAAGAAAATTAAGAAAGGTATTTAATCCATAGTTCCCAGAAATTTCAAAAAATGTTTGCATGACGAAAAAATAATCATTTTTTTTCTATTGTTACGTAACTATAAGTATCTGCTCAATGTGATATTATTAACTTCTCTTCTTTCTGTGCCATGTTCATTTCCAAGCTTGGACGACTACCATATTGATTAGTTGTCCTTTACTATATGGAATAACTCTTCTAAAGATTGCCCTGTCCATCAGAGCTGAGCAGTATTTGTATTTGTAAACACTTTTTTTATTTAAATACTTTGTAGTATTTAATTACTAGGTATTTAAATACTTTTTAATGGGCTATATTTGTATTTGTACGTACAAATACTTTGCAAAGTATTTAGCATTTAAATACTTTTAGGCTCTTTAAATATTTTAGAGTATTTAAATACTTTGAGAGTATTTAAATATTCTCAAATGATGACGTACTGGACGTTTAAAACTACGCAAAAAGTATTTACTAGTTGGAAATATATTTCTTGATGAAATAAAGGTTTAAATACCTTTGAAAGTATTTAACTACGACTATTTCTTAATATATATATATATATATATACAGGGTGAGTTTTTTTTCATTATCACTATAGGGATCTCGGGAACCGTGAAAGATAGAAGGTTGGTTAAATGGAGAAAGAATTGCAGTTTTATGAGCTTATTCGAGATGTGCTTTTGTTTCTTTGAAAAAATCCAAGGCCCACTAGATACAAGCAAAATATTAAAATTACTTAATTTCTTAAAGTCGGTCTAGCGCCGTTATTATTGAAAATAGAAAAAAATTATAAGGATAAAAGTTTTAGCTATTTTCACGGTGTTTATCTTAAACTTATTAGTTTTCTTCTAGATTTCATAGTTTTTGAGTTATAACAGTAAGTTACATTTTTTAAATAGCAATCACAGTTGGCTTAGCCATTTCTAAAAAGAGCATATCTCGTTTGCTAAATGGAGAAAGAATTGCAGTTTTATGAGCTTATTCAAAGTGTGCTTTTGTTTCTTTTAAAAAATCCAAGGCCTACTAGATATAAGCAAAATTACTTAATTTCTTAAAGTCGGTCTAGCGTCGTTATTATTGAAAATTAAAAAAATATAATAAGAATAAAAGTTTTAGCTATTTTTAGGGTGTTTATCTTACACTTATTAATTTCCTTCTAGCTATCATAGTTTTTGTTTTCGTCATTTTCCGCTGACAGAAACCTCTACACGATAAAGCAAAGGAAGAAATTCGACCATCTTTATTCAACGCAAAAAGGGTATCGTACTACTAATCTGGATATGTCTAAAGTTGTCCGTAATATTTCTGATATTACTTTGGATGAATCTGCGATATCTGCACTTGCTAAAGGTTTCAACTACGCCATAGCTCCAAAACGTATTCCAGTGGAATCTATCATCTGCGGAGTAGAAACTGCGATTTCGAGACTGGATAAGAATACCGCCGATCTCATCCGACAAGATACCTCTCGAATCTTACGATTGGCTAAACCACCCAAATCGAATCTATCCCGTGATGAATCTTTGGCACTCAAGAATCTTCGTCAGAACAACAACATCATTATTCTTCCTGCAGACAAAGGAAATGTCACCGTTATCATGAACAACGATGACTACCACTCTAAAATGATTTCTTTACTGCAGGACAGTGCTTACAAATGTATCTCCACAGATCCAACAACGTATTTGGAGAAGACCACCAAGTCGAAGATAAAGGAGAGTAACATCGAAACTGAAATGCAAAATCAACTTATACCTAGAGAAAAGTCGTCTAAATGTCCCAAGATATACGGTCTCCCAAAAATTCATAAGGATGGAACACCGCTTAGGCCTATCGTTAGTTCCATAGGATCACCTATCCAACGACTAGCAGCGTTCGTAGCTAAACATCTGCAGCCGCATGTGGCAGATGCGGCTTCATACGTTATGAATTCTACCCACTTCATCGAGATGCTGCAAAAGGAGAAAATTACACCGACCGATATCCTCGTGAGCTTTGACGTCGTCTACCTGTTTACTAAAGTGCCAGTTGCCGAAGCTCTAAACGTCATTAAACAGAAGTATGATCCACCTCAACACATCATAAAACTTGCCGATCATTGTCTCCAGAATACATATTTCATCTATAATGGTCAACGCTACAAGCAAGTAGAAGGAGCGCCGATGGGTTCACCTTTGTCTCCCGTCATTGCGAATCTCTTCATGGAGGACTTTGAATCGAAAGCACTGGACAGCACCATTTACAAACCGAAACTTTGGCTTCGGTATGTCGATGATGTCTTTGCCATATGGGGTCACGGTAAGAATCGACTTGCTGATTTCCTTACCCATCTCAATAGCATCCATAATAAGATCCAGTTTACGATGGAATTGGAGAAGAACAACCACCTTCCATTCCTAGACGTTCTCATCACCAAGAAGAATGGAAAATTGGGGCACACGGTTTATAGGAAGACCACGCACACCAATCGCTACCTAAATGCTAATTCACACCACCACCCTGCTCAACTACAATCAGTCCTGACAACACTGGTTTGTAGATCAAGAAGGATAGCCGACAAGGAGAATACAAGACAAGAATTAGCAACCCTTGCTCGAGTATTCGAACAAAATGGTTATGGCAGAGCAGCGATTAGGAAAGCGTTCCGACCACCGAAGACCAAAACGCAAGACGCAGAAGAGGAGAGATCTTGTGGCACGGCGTACCTGCCTTACATCCGAGGCACGACAGAGAAAATCGGAAGAATCCTTAGAAAATGTAACATCAGGACAACCTTTACCACGGATAGAATAATCCAGTCCATACTGAGGAATCCTAAAGAGTACATCCCTTTGGAAAACCAAGGAGTCTACGAGATACCGTGTCGGGATTGCGATAGCAGCTACATAGGCCACACCAACCGGAGAATAAAGGCACGCAAGGAGGAACATCAGAATTATGTTAAGAAGATGGAACACACTTCATCGCTAGTGCATCATATATGGGATACTTCGCACAAGATTGATTTCGACAACACCAAGAGCATTGCCAGCGTCGAACACAAAGACGCATGCATCATACGAGAAGCCATCGAAATCGTGAAACGTCCGAATTGTATGAACACCCGCGACGACACAAGCCGATTACCTGCATCGTGGTTACCATCGTTACTACAAGCAACGGCCGGCCATTCTCTACGAACACCAGCCATCCGTTCTAGCAGTACAGCTCCCTCGATGCTAGTTGCCACAGTAATTGATAAACAACCTATTCAGTCAGCTGTACATCAAGTTGACAGTCCGTCGTGTTGCCGCATAACTAGAAGCCAAACCAGGACTACAAGGACTTGAAAATGACGAATGTGATTTCGTCGAAACGTCGTCCAACCCCAAACGCCATTCAAGATGTTCTTCAACCAGTTGAAGAAATCTTCAAATTTATTAAGCGGTATGACACCCTGAAATGTTTACCTTTAATATAATTATCCTATTTCTTTATTAAATTCTATCTTATACTCCACCCCCAAGGGCAGGATCATTCCACCAGAAAATTCTGATAATAATATAAATGATAAACCTCCACTTTACAAAAGTCTTATTTACGTCCAAGGACTTTCTCATATAATTAAACAGGTTTTTCGTAAGTTCGATCATATTATCATCGCGGACAAACACCATCATATCATAAAAGATTGTTTCTCAAAATTAAAGGATAAAACTCCAGCTCTCCTAACCCCTAATGCCGTCTATCAGATAAACTGTAGTGGTTGTCCTTCTACGTATATTGGTCAAACTTCTCAGAGGTTGAAATCAAGAATTATTCAGCATAAAAGCGACTCTCGTCTTAAACCCAAAGCCTGCGCTCTTGCTGGACATGTCAACAGCACTGGTCATTGTATGGATTTTGAAAATACAAAAATTATTACTATTGAACCAAATTCTAGTCACCGCACTTTCATCGAAATGTGCCACATTTTTGGTACAAATAATACCTTAAATTCAAATACTGACATTGATCATCTTAGTGTCTCATACCACCTTTTGTTAGCCATGTCCAACAATGATTTCTCCTTAGATTTTCTCCAACCGAGAAAGCCCAATGGGTAGTTACTTTTATCTTATAATATTTTCTTTTTACTACCCCATTTCTATTACTAATTCTTTAATAATAAAAATTTTTAATAAACTCAATACGGTCCCACAATAAATTTAGTTATATTTAGATCTAATTAGGGTCTTTTCTCCTCCATTTTTCTCATTTGTCTTTTTTCCCGTGGTGGAATTACAACTTTGGGTGCTCAATTAGGACTCTTTTTGTAGTTTTCACCTTTTAGAACCTTCAGACATAGCCCTTGTCGTCGTTTTTTGACTAGTCTTATGTTAGATTGCGTTGTACAAGCTAATTGGTCAATTCCATTTTGAACGTCCCTCGTAATATTTGGACGCCTTGCGCTCCGCGCATGCGCGGTTCTAACAATTTGTTCTGACACCTGTCGCTGTTTGATTAGAAATAATACCACGAATTTATCCAAATTTGACGGCCATGTTGGCCAAATAGCTAATAAAATTATTGTAAATCAAATTTTAAATGTGCTAGTAATTTTTAATGTGTAATTGACTAGATGTATGACTAAGTGTATTTATATCATGTGCAGCCCAGGTCTGTAATCTTGGTGGCCTACTGCCCCTGTTTATGAATTTGTTCAAATTTGAATATCTACACATGCTTTTAATAAAACATGTGTTTTGGTCCACAAGGTGTTAGGTAAGACTGTCACTTTCAATAACTTTTATAACAACGTTACTTATTGTAAATTTTTGTCCATAGCTTTTGATAAAGTTTTGAATAAAAACGAAACGTCAGGCGAAACATACAAGTGGTTTTAATTCAATCTAACCATTAAAGCTTGGTACCTGTGCGTAGCACTGAGATTGGAGTTTTTCCAAACCCTATCCCAGTCAAACATTTTACTGTGTATGTAACCACACAAGCTGTGAGAGGGACTATCTTTATAGAATTACCGATGCATTTCTACGAGTCAGTGAGCAGGGATTATGGGCAAGAGGCAGTCTCCTACCTTAAGAACTGGCAGACCACGAGCAAGAAGCTGGCGGCAGCCAAAAATCGAAGGATTTTCCTAACCAGATGTCGACAACTTGGAATCACACCAATCCACCTGAGAGGCTATATAAAGGCAACGGAGAACGTGTTTTGCAGAACGCAGAACAATCGCACGCTAAGAAAAGTGGATAACACACAAAGAAGGTTACTGCACAATATTTTAAAAATAGAATTAAATGATATAAATGATACCATTAGATATTTACATAAAATTTTACATATATCCAAAGAGAATTGTAAACGTTTACTACCTCGAGAGATTTTCAATGCCTTTAATATAAGACAGATCAAATTTATATATATATATATATATATTTCTAGCTAGTAAATACTTTTTGCTTAATTTTAAACGTCTTTTAGGTCATCATTTAAGCTATTCTGGCATTACTAGGCATTATACGTTGGAATTCACACTATGAGTCCAACTGCCATCACATTTTCCTTCCTAGAAGATAGGTCATTTGCAGTAAAAATAAATAGCACTATCTCAAACACCAAACACATCAAAGCCGGAGTTCCGCAGGGCAGCGTGCTTGGACCCACACTTTTTAATATATATATTCACGACATACCCAACTTACAACAAACCAAAATGGCACTGTTTGCAGATGACACTGCCATTTTCACGCAAAATGAAGACCTCCATGTAGCCATTGAACAACTACAGACTGTAATCTCCGTACTTAATAAATGGCTTATCAAATGGTGCATAACACTCAACCCAACCAAATGCGCAACGAAAGTGTTCGCACTAAGGCGAATCCAGGACCATGACAGCATACGCATCCATGACCAAATAATTCCTTGGAGCTCCAAAACTGAGGCCATTAAATATCTGGGAGTATACTTAGATACAAGGTTAACCTGGAGTTACCATATCAATATGAAACTCAACCAAGGATACAACCGGTTAAGGCTGCTATATCCACTCATTAATAGAAATACCCCACTGCGACAAGAATGCACAACACTGTTATACACACCACTCCTCAGACCTATAATAACATATGCCTGTCCAGTCTGGAGCACTACAACTAAAACCAATTACAAGAAACTACAAGTGTTTCAAAATAAAATCTTGCGGATATCAACAAATGCTCCCTGGTTTATTCGTAATCAGCAAATCCACGACGAACTAGGGATCAGCACTATAGAACAGTTTGTACGAAAACTTACCAAAAAACACGTATCCAACCTACGTAGCAGTAACAATGGTATCCTTCAACATCTAGGCGAGAAGAACATCCACACCCGCCTCAAGCGGAGATTACCACAAGACGTTCCAAGCTCTGAAGATGACATCGACAGTGAGTGAACAGTGCCTAATATTTGAGGGAAATTGTGTCCCACATGACATTCCATAATAATAATATACTGATATAATTCTTATTATAACACAACCATGAATAACATTATGTAGTGTTGAGCTGGTTAATATTAAATTAAAAAAAAAAAAACACTATGAGTCCGCAATCCAAATTTTAGCAAAAAAATACTCTTAAATTTTAGCATATGAAAAGCTTTCAATTAAACAATATTGCTTAAATAAAAATGAAGTGGAGTATTTGACAGAATACGTTTCTAAGTCACTGATTTTAGCATTAGATATTCTGAAAGAAAAAGCTAATATATGTATATTATGGATTCGTGATACCAACAATCGCCAGTATGAAAATTAATCTGGAAAAACTAAAAACAGAAAATCTCAAGTATTTTTCTTTCTCAAATATAAAAAATGTAACCCCAGATGCTAAATTTGAAGGACAACTTTGTATTTGAACTGATAATTTTAAATTGATTTTCAAATTTATTATTAGCTGAATGCCTACAATTTATGACAAAGATGTAAAGGAACTGTTATGTATATGAAAACGAAAAATTCAAAAAGCGGTTAGTGTTTTAAATTAATATTTGTTTAACTAACTTTGTTTTACTTGTTTGTTGATATTCAATATAAGTAATTTTATCAAAAAAGTATTTCCTGGATTTTAAGATTGTTTTTGCCAAAATATTTATAAAATAACATCTAAACTATGCATTCACCACAAACCAATATATTGAAAAGGTTAATATTATTATTATGATTTATATAATTTAATTTAATAAAAACACACCCTACACATATTTTTATTTCTGTTTAAAATCAATTTTTACTGATTAAAAGTAAATGAATATCTGTATCAATGGGTTCATTGAATTATAGTGTTTTGCCCTTTATTAGTAAATCGCACATCTGCAAGTTAACTTATTTATGGCTAGCTCTTTTTCGGTAGGCATGAAACTCAAAATCTGCAAGTTAGGTTCTCCCATATGTTCATAATTAAAAATCCCCGTGTTACGCCACTGGGCTGTGAAATTTAGAAGTAGCAACCCGCAAACTCTTACTGCACTGTCAAATTGAATCCATCAACAAATAGATTTAATGTGCGGTTCGTTTTTGGGTAATTACAGTGAATTCAAACGCAAATGTATGAACAAATTATCAGGTAGTTCTTTTGTTTCTAGTGTTCTTTGTTTCATGACGTAAAAGAACGCGGCTTGGGTGAATTCAGATGTTATCCGCTCCACTAACCTCACAATTCTAATTTGGTTATTTCTTGGGTAAATAATTTGTCTGGAGACTAGGATATGCCGGCCGCTTACTCGAAATAGTAACGTCTCGCTGGTACATACATTTCCGGCTCCTCAAGCTATCAATGACGTTTTTACGATACCTTAAAATTTCTAGGTAGTCGATTCGATCTTCGGGAAGAAGCCCTAAACTGGATCTTCTCTGGAAGTCTCTGCCTGCGATGTAGATGATGCTGGCCTTGGTGCTGCAGCTCCCCACGATGCCTCGCAGTCGTCAGCTCTGGACCAGCTCCCCTGGTTTAGTTGTAGTTGAACCTCGTAAATTCCAAATGGCCACGACTCACGCTCGGAAACTGGCTTTGGTGATGAAATAATTTTTGATCGTGGAAAACGTTGCTCACACGTTCACTTATTCTTCAAATTTTGCTTAACACGATGGTGTAATTATTTTTTTATTATTTTAATAATAGGTTAAATTTTAATTTAAATGGAGACACAAATTCAACAGGTTTGCAGATAATTTATTTCAATTGTTTAATGCCCAGTTCGTTATAAACAAAAAACACATCAGAAATACAAAAAACGGAAATTGAACTGATTCAAATTAAGTACTGTTACAATTAAAATGCTTAAAACTAATTACTTTCACAATAAAATCCTATTTATTAAAATTGTCCTTTCAATCTTGTAATTATTGTCTTTTAATGTCACTCACATTGCACAATTTCACTGTCCTTTCACTTAATTGATGCAGTGACTAGCGGTTCATTTCGTGCACGTCCTTTCTACCTACTTGCAGTTCACTTAAGTGTCTACTTTTCTTCCACTTCCAAATCCTGGTGTGAATTTCACCAAATCTTGAATGTCGTTGATTCATGTTATATTTTGCCTTTAGATCTGTTATTGTGCTCTTTTGCACTGTATTTGGAACATTCTGTCCTTTATACCTTTATTTAAAAAGTTCATAGAACTGTACTTATTCAACTAAACTGATATGCAAATGTATTTAACCCGCATGTAATAAATCCCTTTGGTGATAGATTTGTTGAATTTTGATTGGCTTTACTTTGCACCAACCTCTTAGTTTATGTTAATTGATATTTCAGTGGCTCCAATACAAATTTGAGCTCTGCCTTACTGCCTTTTATTCTAAAGTAGCTTCAACTAATATCGGCAATGTTTGACTGATGTAATCATAAATTAAAATTACTAATGTGACTTCTTGCAATTGCCTGCTTACCCCAGCTCTGTGCTTTATTGACTCGCTTTAAATTATTTATTCTGCAAGCAGAGTTGTGTAACGGGCTAAAGACCATTTCATGTATCTATTTTTGGGTTTTTAATAATTCATGTAAAATAGCTTAAGTTTTGCCATCTGTACTACTTGGCTTACTACAATTATTACAAGTATTCAAATGAAAAGAAATTATGAACTTTAAATTTAGTTTTGAAATATTGTTAAACTGCTGAAAAGATTATAATTGCTGTATTACTATTTAAATACTTCACAAGTCTTTTTACATTTTAGTGATATCTAAAAACTAAAAGTATTTAAATAATTTTGAAATATTTAAATACTTTTAAAATATTTAAATACTTTTAAAATATTTAAATAGTTTAAAAATATTTAAATACTTGTAAAGTATTTAATTAGTTTTATAATAGTATATTATGTATCAAGTTTTATAAACGCCATTTTAGTCACGTGTTTTATTAATCACGAGCAAAGCGCAGCGGAGCGAGTGTTTAATAAAATGAGTGACTAATAAGTTTATAAAACGAGTTGCATACTATACTTTTTCTACGACCACAAATTCAGAGAATATAACATCATATTATTTCATTAAAATTTTGACATTTATTATATTAGGTTAAATTAAGCTTGACAAACGTCAAAGTGACGATTGTAAACTAACTTCATTTTAGTTTTGGCTGTGGCTAATAAAGCAAATACTATTTGAACCTAACTTCACCCCATGACTAAAACATTGTTGCCAACTTCAGCTCATGACTAAGAGGCTCTTTAGTCATAGGTTATGAAGGCATGGTTAAAAGGTCACTTAGCGACGTGTATGTTAGTATGTTAAATGGCATTTTAGTTACAGGAGTAGAAAAAAGTATTTAACTATTAAATATTATAGGTATTTATTATTTAACTACTTTTTGGTCATAAAAAGTATTTAGTATTTAAATATATTCGATTTTCATAGAGTATTTGGTATTTAGTAGTTAAATACTTTTTAAAAGTATTTTGCCCAGCTCTGCTGTCAAGTTTATGATGTGACACGAAACCAGTTTCTTAAAAAACATTCAACATTGATTTTTTCCATTATTAGTTAAAGCATGTGACATTTAGAGCGACAAAGTACAGGGTGGCCAGATAAAAATGCAAAGTGCTGTATCTCGGAAACTATTTGTCGTAGAGACTTTCGGTAAAAAATTTTATGACTAAAGTGGCCAAAAGAAGACCGTGGAAAATATTTTCACATTTCCAAAATGGTCACCAGGGGGCGTAACCTAGTAAATGTTACAAAAAAAATATATGCTTATTAAAGTTAAGCTTTACTCGAGTAATTTTTGTCGAACACTTTTTGACTTATCTATTAAAATAAAGTGGTGGGGGGTAATTCAATGTTTTTTTAAATAAACAGCTGTAACTCCTAAACCACTGAACGGATTTTAACAAACTTAGTCTCGTTGGAAAAAGCATTTATTGTTCCATGAAACCCCTCTTACCTGTGATATGTCTAATTCTTAGTAATGCCGCTAGAGCGCGTTTTTTTGATATAACAGAAAATTGCAAAATTCTCTAAAAAATTAAATGCAATATGACTTTTTTCATAAAAATGTAGTGAAATGATACCTAAATAGACTAGTGAAAACCGTATCTCGATATCTTATTCGTATCCTGAAATATCGAAGAAAGAAAATTTAGTTATATAATTTTAAAAAAAAGTTATTACACCGATATTTATTGTTATTTATTTGTATTTTTTCAAGATTCAATGATAAAATTTCATAATTTAATAATTTTTAAATAATAAAAGTATTCTTAGTTCAAATAATTAAAAAAAAACGTGTAGGGGCATAATAAGAAAAAAGGGCCGATTTTGAAATAAAACTAATGCCTCCTTAAATGCTCGAACTGTCTTCCATCACACTCAATGCATTGTTGGAGCCGCTCATGCGTGGACATTACAGCAGCTTCAATTTCTGCTCTTGAAAGGCTGCGAATGGCCTCCTGTATTCGGATTTTCATGTCGTCTCTCGTTGTTGGTGGAATTTGATAAACAATATCTTTCAACCGACCCCATAGATAGAAGTCCAAACAGGTGAGGTCTGAGGATCGCGGTGGCCAAGGAAATAGACTTCCTCGCCCAATCCACTACTGGTGATATGTTAGATCTAAATGTTCTCGCACATTTCTTGAGAAATGTGCTGGTCAACCGTCTAGTTGCAAAAACATATTTTGCCGTAATTGCAAGGGCACATCTTCTAATAAAATAAGCAATTGGTTTACCAGAAAATCAAGAAACACGGCACCATTTAGTGGTTGATCAAAGAAATAGGGACCTATAATAGTTCCGCCCAGGATGCCACACCACACATTGAGACTCCAGTGGCCTTGATGTTGGACCTCGCGCAACCAGTGAGGATTGTTGTCAGACCAATAATGCATATTATGCAAATTAATGTTTCCATCACTTCTAAAAGTGGCCTCATCCGTCCAAAGAATTTCGGATAAAAATTCTCTATTTTCCCAAATCATGCCCAACATCCAATGACAATAATCTATCCGTCGCGTCGGTCAAAGTCTTCGTGATTTAAGGCTTAATGTAAAACCATATGATATGGGTGCAGTCTAAAAATTTGAAATAACAAACACATTGTGAAACATGTAAGGTAGTATTTTTAGTGACAAAAAATTACCTGTGATCCTTTAAAATGTTTAGAATAGTAGTACGTGATATACCCAACGCGCGAGACATTGCTCTCGTACTAATATGGGGATTCAATTTCACGTCTGCTAAGACATTAACAATATTGTCTTCCGTTGTTCTAGCAGAGTGTCTTCGCAACTGAGGTCGAAAGCTGTCAGTATTACGCAAATTTTGTACTAAACGCGGAAAAATTCTCGCATCGCGTAAACGCCGATTTGGATATCGAGCTCTGTATACTCTTTGAGCCAATGCCGCATTTTGAAGACATTCAAAATATACCGCAATCATATCGACAGCTTCATCATTTGTAAAAGACATTTTAATAGTTTCAAGGCCTTACTTGTGTGTGCAAAGAACACAAATTACACTGCCTCTATAAGTATAATTTTAATATTTGTTGAAAAGTTGATTTTAGGCATTTATTTTTCCTCCATGGCCTACTCTTCATATTCTGCCTACCTTGCACTTGCATACTAGCTGCATTGATTATTATGCGCGTACACGTTTTTTTTTTTAATTTTTGAACTAAGAATACTTTTATTATTTAAAAATTATTAAATTATGAAATTTTATCATTGAATCTTAAAAAAAGACAAATAAATCACAATAAATACCGGTGTAATAGCGTCTTTTTAAAATTAGATGATAACTAAATTTTCTGTCTTCGATATTTCAGGCTACGAATAAGATATCGAGATACGGTTTTTACTAGCCTATTTAGGTATCATTTCACTACATTTTTATGAAAAAAAAAGTCATATTATTGCATTTAATTTTTTAGAGAATTTTGCAATTTTCTGTTATTATATCAAAAAACGCGCTCTAGCGGCATCACTAAGAATTAGACATATCACAGGTAAGATGGGTTTCATGGAACAATAAATGCTTTTTCCAACGAGACTAAGTTTGTTAAAATCCGTTCAGTGGTTTAGGAGTTACAGCTGTTTATTTAAAAAAACATTGAATTACCCCCCACCACTTTATTTTAATAGATACATCAAAAAGTGTTAAACAAAAATTACTGGAGTAAAGCTTAGGATTAGAAACCATATATTTTTTGGTAACATTTACTAGGTGGATTTCAGTGAAAAATCACTTTAAAAGTTTAAGATGGCGGTTACGCCCCCTGGCGACCATCTTGGAAATCTGAAAATATTTTCCACGGTCTCTTTTGGCCACTTTGGTCATAATTTTTTTTACCGAAAGTCGTTACGACGAATAGTTTCCGAGATACAGCACTTTGCATTCTTATCTGGCCACCCTGTACATGCCCGAAATATTGCATTTTGTAAAAATGTAACAATTTGCAACATGTTTTACGTTCATTTTCCGATCTGTCGTCGAAATTTCAGTAATATCCATAGTTGTAATTTTTAACGTCCATACTGGAATCATATAAGAAAATGCACCAAATGTACAACCTGAGTACTTTTAAAAGGACATTTAGATTGTGACTGCACAGATAGACCTAATTTATTAATCATTAATCATAGACTCTACATGCGGTGGCCATTATATCAGACCTATATTTGATTACAAAATTTGTATTTAACAATTGAGTTACTAGCCTTCCTCGATGAGCCAAAGACCTATCCTGCTAATGCCAGATGTTTTGCATTAGGGGAAAAGTGGGATCAATAAGACACAGGTAACAGTGAAACGTTACTAAGTTTTAATAGAAAATGTAATAAACGGTTGGCAACACCATGAAATACTGATGTTTGTACAAAAATAAAGTCACTAATGTCATTGAGTACAGTCAGGTGCGTATTTTTAGCATAAAATGAAATTTTTCCATTTTGCTATAGCCAAAGACTATTGCTTTGTGTAAAAAAATAGAAACAAATATGTATATTAACTTGTGATTGCTGAATAGAACGTAAATAGAGGAAGCAAGGTTTCTACATTTTTGTTATAATTATTGCAGGTTATGTTGATTTGAAAACGTAGATGCTTTATGAAGCTTTAGAACGATGGTACCAAGCTTTAATTTCATTGCGATGCATCATACAGTATGAGGAGGCCCAAATACCTCAAAAAAAGACAAACAAACGACAATTTTTTTCCTCAAAATGACTGACGGGTTTAATTATCTTCATAGACTACACTTCCCTTTTACTCATAGATGATACCCTGTAGTCAGTATCTATCTAAAAATGTCAGGGAGGGGATATCTGGGGGGGGGGGGAGACAAATTTCATACAGACCAATTAACATAAGAATTTATGGGCATATTCTATAAAGCTTTGGAACGATGGTACCAGACCTTGGTTTCACTAGGATGCACTTTCCGGTGTGGGGAGACCCAGATACCCTAAAAGATTTTGATCATTTACAAAGATAAATGTTCTCTCTTACTCATAAATGATACCCCATAATCAATATCTACCCAAAATTTCCTGGGAGGGAAATATGTGGTGGTACAACATTTTATTTCAATGGAGTATGAAAACTGAAGTTGCACGAGGTATGTTAATTGCATAAATACTAGTGTTACAGTATAGGAGAATCGACTCCAAACACTTGCACTGGATCTTGGCTGATTGTTCATAAACCATACACTTGTTTTTGTTTCTTTGTCATGGCTATTTTTAATACTTTTTGCAATAAAACGAAAACTGTTTTAGGTATTAGTCACAAAACCGGTAGAGATATGTTTTTAGAATGCTCAAACAGGGCATTACATATCATGCAACAGATATCAACATTTAACTCAAACTTTTTTCTGATAACTTTATGGTCATTTTGATCAGCAAATATTTCATACTGATTATTTCTAAACTCAAAGTTGGAGTGAAATTTGTAATGTGGTTTTTTACTTAGCCCTATACTCTACTGTACTATTAATTTATATTGCCCTGGGTTCGCTAGCTCAAACAGTCGGAGAGGTATAAAACTCTATTAACATCGTCGGTACGACTAAGGGCAAGCTAATATTGTTTTGGAGTTACTCGTTGTCACCTGGAATACTGAAATAACGCATTCAAACACTGCCAGAAATGAAACCCAGCAGTTTACATAAAAAAATATATAATCTGTAAGAAAACCACAACTACAGGTACATAAAATAACAAAAATGGACGACGTCCAATCACACAGTGAAACTGTTAATAATACTTTAATTATCTACGCTCGACAGCTGTTTCTATAGCATTATTGCATAAAAATACTTAAAATTATACAATAAAAAAGATGTATGCTACATGCATGAAAACGCTTTAAATACTGTGCTAATGTTCAACAACTGTGTACGCAGAATCAAACACCGAAAGTGCGAAATGTAATTGAATTCCGCGGAACTAGGCGAAGTTGTCTATTCTTGAAATGCGCTTGGATTGGAAGCACGGCCTGGGCACGTTCAATTCGAGCAACGCGCTGAGTTGGCAGATGACGCAATAACTTCGCGTCGGCTTGGAGGTAAACCGCCGTTACCTTAGATAAGCAATTTGAAGCAATTGCCAAAGATGTTGCAATCGCTTCTTATTTCGTATCACGATTTCAAATAGGAACTAACCTTGCATTCGGTTGCTCCCAAGGTTGACGCTTCAGCGGTGTAGACACAACGGCTTCCTTCTGGCAGCAACAGCAGCCTTTGGTGATGCGGCCCGAGTATTTGAAGCCTTCGTAATCGGTGTTCCCACTTAGGGAACCCTTTGTGTCGGCGGCGATGGTTGCAGGCTGACACTTCAAAATTCTGACACTTCTGGTGCCGTAGGCCTTTTAGCGTTAGCTTTTTTCACTAAAAGTGACGTTTTATAATTTAGCGTGTTTAAAATGAGATCAGCTATTTACTTTTAGCACATGGGCTAAAAGTGAAGTGAGGTTATAAAACTACAATTGTGAACTGGATGTGAGGTTGTAAAGTTATTCTAGTTGCTTCTTGCGTTAGAGGTAAAGTGTTTTTTAAATAATTAAAGCGTTATGTAATGAATAAAGGCAGATGTGTACTATTATAAATACATTTGATAACTGATTTTGACAGTACTGGCTCCACAAACATTCACCTGCGCGTCAAGGCCATCTCTTAATTATGACATAAATTATAACTGTCATAAATGCAAACCTTTGTTAAATCGACATTTATGGATTAATAACAGAAAATTTAAGGTCGTAGAAAAAATATTGTATGTAAACTCGTGCTAAAAGTGTTATTGCATTCAACATGTTATGAAACTCAGCCTTCGGCTTTGTTTCATAATTTTCATGTCTCGTGCATAAACATCAACTTTTAGCACTTGTTGCATAAATAGCTATTATGGATTGCGTATACACACAACCTCACTTTGACAACTGACAACTCAAGTGACTGAGCACGCTGAATTCTGAGCAGAGCGATGTAATAATCACTGACATGCAGTCGTAAGACAAAATCTAGTTCAAAGACCTCTCAATAACAATTTTTTTTAATGCACATAATAAAAATTATTGGGAATTAAAAGGAAACATTAAGAAGCCATAAATTCTATTTTCCATTTATTTTAAATCATTTTTTTAACTAAATGTGGTTCAGCTAACTCAAATATCCCCAATTTAAATTTAAAACATAAATTACCCACATAATTTCGAAACAATTACTTCTTATTTAATTAAGTTTTAACTTGTAACTTTTTAGTTATTGAGTCCCCTCTATCTACCCTAAAAATCTCCTCTGTACGTTATAAATCACCCTGTGACAAATAAAACACATTATTCGCTTGTATATTTATTTAAATAAATTGAATGACAAAAATAGATTTAATATTGGTAGATTAACACTCCTCGAACAATACACTTTGTAATTACATAGTTTCTATATCATAAATATTACACAGGCCTTCTGGAAGTGAAATACAACAAATTGAAACACGAAAATAGAGTAAAATATAATACTGTATGTATAAATATAAATATTACAACTGAGTATTCGTAATCTAGAAATCATCACTGATAGATACAACAGTGTGTTGACCACACATGTAACTTAGTAATAAATTAGATGTAAGTGAAAAGCGACTAGAGACAGGATTTTGTGATTGCTTGCACCGTATTCTAAAATTCATTGCTATTAACACAGGGTGTATTTAGTTCATAAATGTTGAGGATTTTGTATAAATTATAGCTTCTTACTTACGTGCATGATTGTACTTGGCAGCTACAAACTTCAATTAATGTATTGCTGGTAGTAGAAATGAGACAAAATTTTTATCGAGTTAAAATATAATATACGTAAATTCAATAACCTAATAGATCGACCACTTCTTTTTCAGGTATCGTAGGTCTTTCGCAGTATACAGCTTAACTATTTAAACGCTTCTAATTCAATGGCTTAGAACGACCAACTTAACACACAATATAAATAGTAGATCTTTACATCTCTATAAAATAAATATTTTAGTTATACAATTGCATTTACAGTCACTTATTCAACCTCACGCCTACAAGTACATAAACAAAAATATTTACATTCGCATTTAGTCAGTCTAGTCTATGTATCAGTCAGTGCTGTTAATAAGGACCCTTTTTTATTCTACCTGGGTGTTCAGAAGCTCCGTGTTCTGAAAACCCACCGCAACTATAACTGTATACTAATGAGGCTTTCACTGAATTCATTATTGCAAACTGTCGTACTGCCTTTGGAATAGTCACTTCCGCATTAACTATTGTTATCTCTATACCATTGTCAAGAGGTTAGGGAAGCTGTAGTAGTAACCTTAGCACAACCTTTGTAGCTTTAATAAATTAATCGTGGCAATAAATAACCGGCACATGCGACTAAATTAGGTAAACACTCCTCTCCTCTTAAATCTAGGCCGTAAAATTAAACACGATCACTAAGTAATCTCACCCATTAGCTTCAAAGGGGCAGAATTTCTATAAGTTTCATGTTGGGCAACATTTTAAACACAATGGATTAGAAAACAGTTTTTCACTCCACATACAAAGACAGTATAATATAGCACTTCCATACAAAAATTGCATAGTTCACAGTTTTACTATCAATCGAAGGAATCCTAAATAGAAACAGTGGTAGATTATACTGACATCACTTTCTATTTACGAGGTGTTTGGGCATAACTTCATACGCACATACCGGTTGATCGGTTTGAAAGCGAACATGGCAAAAGCATGGTATATTGTATGATCGATAACTTTTATCCTCTGGAGATGTTTTTTATTTTAATTTGTATAGGCAGTAACATTGGTATTTTACATCTTGTAGTTTAAGGTTATGTCATCTTAACGAATACAAACATTTCTGTTGATTGCAGAAGAAGCTATGGAGAAGAATGTGTCTGCTTGGGAAGAAAGTAAAATTGCTGGAATCAGTTGGTTTTTCATGTAACCCTAAGCTTACTTTGCGAAAGCCAGAGGTCACAAGCCTAGCACGTTCAACGGCTTTAACTAAACGATGGTAGATGAATTTTTTTCCAATTATAATAAAGGTCTTAACCAAAGGAAACTTTCAACTACCGATGAAAGTGATGGAAAATGGTGTGGGAAATGCCGTACCTCCAATGTGTGTATTTCCCAGGGTCCACTTAAAGTGACATATGCTGAAGGGCACCCCACCTAGTTCAGTTGGAGTAACTAGCTCAAGTAGCTGGTCAAATGATTTTTTTTTAATTCATTGAACATTTTGTGAGCCATGCAAAGCCGACTTTAGAGCAAACTCAATCTACAATAACCATGAAACTCATATTTCCAATAATGTAATAAACAGAGGCAAAGAAGCAGGTGTGCATTTATTAACCTCCTGTATACCTCTTCACACAAGCCATGAGCTTCAGCCGTGGGACTGTATGGTATTTGGATGATTTAAATCTATTATCATAAGCTATGAATGAGTGATAAGCATTTGCAAAATTGCTGGTAAAGTGTATGAATTACCTTTGACTTCAAAAAATATCATAAATGGTTTTAAAATTACCAGAATCATTTCACTGAATGAAAGATTTTTTTTTACGACCGACCAGAAAATATGCGGTTTCTGGAGAATTAATGTCATAATTTTTGTGAGTTTTTGAAAGTAAATTCGCAAGTTTGAAAGTATGGACTCAGAAAGTGTTTTAATGTTTTGCAGGTCTCTTCAATCTTCCTAGGCTCGCTCTAGAATCTATTTAGTACGATCTGCAAAACACTACATTCCGGTCTTGTAACGTAAATTACTATTGATGAGTCAGAATTACTTCCTGCATATGTAATAGATTGTACATTGCCGATAGCTAATAATGGAACTAAACCCTTACTTACAGATGGTAATTTACCATCAATCTCTGCAGAAAGCACCACTACTCTAGCAAATGACACTAGAGAGACACCATTAATAATGAGAAACACTTTTTCATGAGATGCTGTAGAGCAGGGTTTCTCCACCTGCAACCTGGGAGTCGCCAAACGTTCACAAAGAGCGTCATGAGTGTTGTACAAGTAACATCTTTAGGTGTGAAAACATAAAAATCAGTGCAAAACTTGAGCATACAGAAAGACTCCAACGTCTGAACTAGAAAATTTCTTGAACCTTGCTTAGGTATAGGGAGTCACCAAAAGTTACAGCTACTGAAATGGGGGTCACTCGTACAAAAAGGTTGAGAAACACTGCTTTAGAACAATTAGAAAAGCTGTATAATCCTGTTCCCAATATTAAAATAATACCTGTGATGATTAGGTCAGCAAACCCCTTATATTATGGAAGACATGGAATGCCACAAAAGCCTAATCAAGAGAAGACCCAGAAATAAGAATAAAAAGCATCTTTTGTCCAAAAAATTGTTGAGCGTAGAAGCAGTGATAGATATAGTGATAGTGGTTACCAATGATAATGATTCAGATGACAGAGATTTTGATCACAAAGTGCACGAAAATAAAGTGGAATCACGGTTCCTAGATACCTCTATCGAATCAAATTTAAGACAGGTTTAAAACTGCCGCCACCAGTGCCTGTTGGGGGAACAGCCAAAGTAAGAATCTTCTTCATTTTTGTGTGACTTTTGAGAACTATAATATGCGTTGAACTAATCACTTACTATTTTAGAATGTTCAACAAAAATCACCTTTATTTGTTAATGATATGATGTGAATATTATTCTTTAAAACTTTTAAAGTAAGAAATACATAGAGCTATTTAAATAAGTGTCTTTTCATAGTTATGCTGTCCTGTATTAGTTATACAGTTTCATATATGTATTTTTCTTAAATAACAAATTAAATATTTACTTAATAAGAGTATTTACTGATCATCCTTAGGTACTATTCAAGGCAACAAAAAAATAGGAGAGCCTTTGATAAAGATTTTAGCATTATTTGATTAGCTTGAACGAGGCTTTAGACAATTGCATTAATTATAACAATTTTGATTCATAGCAACGTCTAAGAAAGTTGACAAATATCTAGCAACTATACATGTTAAACTGTGAGGCAGCAGCAAACGATTGGTTGATAATCAATATAGTAAATAACTAAGTTTTGTTTCCCAGGGCAGCAGTCCAAAAGAAAACTCTTTTACCCACGCCAATATTTCGGAAAGCTTTGTAATTTCATTATACAGCAAGCGCTCGATAACGTAAACACCGGATAATGAAAACATCGTGCTAATGTAAACACAAAATTCATACTATAGGATCAAACAAAACGCCCGATAACGTAAACAACCTGTACAGTTCTTGGCAATGGTTAGTCGCCGATTTATCTAGGGGATTCCCCTCGCAACACACATTATGTGCCGATTTATGTAGGAGATTCCCCTCTGTGACACAGCTGAGTCGATCGGATGGGTGTTTATGATGCGTTTGCATTTCATTTAAACATAGGCGCTAATTTATGCAAAATAAAATAGCAGCTTATTTTTCTTCTCATTAAAAATGTGTATTACTTATAGCTGTCATAATATGTTTTGCTTTTTATTGTGTTATTAAACGTTTCTTTTAATAATGTGTTTATTAATAAAATCACACTTGCTAATGTAAACATTTCAACAATATGAACACACTTGGTTTGAATTAGTTCACGTTTTCGTCTGCTGTACTTTATGAAAATGTAATTTTTTATCAGTTTCAAGATATGAAACCTTTGTTTACATATAAAGTACGTTTTTTTTATAATAACTGTCAGTGTTATAATGTTGGTAGATATGTGATTAAAATGCTAGGACATTTTTTATACCTCGTGTTGGTAGAACTTTTTCAAAATTATGGTCATGTGTCAATTTTGAATGTCAAAGTTTCTTAATTTGAACTCTTGACAAATTAATTTTTTTAACATGGAATCATCATCATCATCAATAAAATCAGATAAAAAAGAAAACCAAGAAATATTTTAAATGAAAAAATGAAGCAAGCGATATTAAATTATGACATATCTGTCAAAATGACAAATCATTTTTTCAGTGGAAGAAAAGAACTAAAAATCTATGTACCAACATCATTAAAACTAGCGACCCTGCAGGAATTCAACTTATCCCCTAAAAAGTTGACCTTGAAAATTATTATAGAAAAAAAATGTACTTTACAAAAGTTGGCTGGCAACCAAGTCATAACTGTATCTGTACTGTAATAGTCCTTTACCGTACATGGCAACCATTACCGTACATGGCAACCGGCTACCGATAAACTATCGAACAAACCATGGATGTTATGAACCATAACAGCCTTAGATGTCTGTCATCTGCGGCAGTTATGATACTCATAACATTCGTAGATTAATTCCTAAATCAATTAACTGTGATATAATCGGATTACTTCAGTATTGTTTTTTAACCTTTAACCTGATGTAGTTTAGTATAACGCTACATGCAGCCTTGGCGACCATTACTTGGTTACTAATGATATGTGTTTTATTTCCTAAATTAAATGTAAATATAGCGAAGACTCTCAAGCCCTTATAGTACCAAACAAAATTTGCCTTTTTGTTCTTTGTCGCCAGTTATGAGGTACTAACCACACTTTCTTTACCTTGAGAAAAAAATAAAGCTTTCCAAAATATTGGCTTGGATAAAAGAGTTTTCTTTTGATTTGTTGCACTCGGGAACAAACATTTATTATTTCCTATATTGTTTATATATATTAAAGCCAGAGTACATAAATCAAACAAGTAGACACTCACTGTCGGTTCCTTTGATATCATTTGGATGACCTTGAACAGCTCCTGAAGGGTACTTTCTGATACTACTAACAGATGGCGCCACTACTTTGTCACATATGATTACAGTGACTTTATATAAAGGCCGCTCCAGACGATGTGTCAAACGTCGGCCAACGTTGGCGTTTGTGAATGCGTATAGATTCGGGCCAACGTTTGTCAAACGTAAGCATTTGCCACATGTTACTCCACACGATGTGTCCAACGTTGGATTTCTTAGTATAGGCGAACCTACTGTACCAATGTGACAACGAACGCAATGTGCTCTTGTATGTATTATTTTTATGGTTTTTTGTTTTTTCAATCCAAAATTGTATAGGTATTTTAAGAAATGAGTAATAATGAAGCAAAAATTATAGCTGCAAGTACTATTTTACTTACTTCTTGTGTTCACGTATTAAGACAAAGGTATTTGAAAAAAAAGGAAGAGAAGATGGTGGATGTTATCTCCCAACAAAAGGCGAGGGAAGTAAATTAAAATAATTATCGTGACATTGAATATAATAATGATGGTGTTTTCATTTTAGGTACGGTTGTTCTGATCTACTTAAAGATTTAAGGAGGGAACCCTCAGGAAAGTTTGAGAACTTTTGTAGGATGTCTGCTGTGGATTTCGAATATTTATTAAGTAACATTGATCAAATCATTTGTCCAATTGATATTACTAGCTTCCATATCTGAAAAATACAAATATTATGTAAATATACTATGTAAATTCCTCTGCTTACTTACTAAACTAAACTGATGTCAAGTTTATTACATATCTGTACCTATTTCGAAAATAAAAATAATTTAACTTTAATAGTTCTTACTCACCTTTTTAAACAATCACTTTAGTATAATAAAACTAAAACTCAACTGTACAAAATATATATCTGGCACGTTGAAGACACTTTAACAAATGTATACACGTCGTGTGTACGCAGAGACGCATGCATTTGCATACCTGGGCCAACATTCGTCTACCCTTTGATTTGTGGAATATTTACCGCCTCCTAAGCGAACGTCTCCGAACGCCAACATTTGTGTGCATTTGTCATGTGATGATCATACACACGGTGTGGCAAACGTGCATTTACCCAACGTTGGCCGACGTTTGGCACATCGTCTGTAGGGGCCTTAAGAGAGTGGCGACAATAGAGTGTATTCTTTTTTATTGGTCGCTCGAATCGGCCGCCATTAAGAGGCAAAATTTCTTGATGCTTTTGTTTGCTTATACCAAATTGAGGTTAGCAGGTTAGGTTTTGCGTCAGTTTGTGTCAAATTCGAGGTTAGCAGGTTAGATTTTGCGTCAGTTTGTGTCAAAACTGACGCAAAACCTAACCTGATAACCTCGAATTTGGCATAGACTTAACAGTGCCACCAACATATTATTTATACGTTGTGTAACATGACCATTCAAAAACGTTCAATTTATTAAAATTAGTAGGCCATTGGCCGCCATTTTGTGGCAAATTGTGCCTATTGTTGCCACTGTCTCTATCAAGGCATTGTACATATGATTGGTAGCACAGCCAGTACCTGGCTCTGATTGGTAAAACTTCGTGCTGCCATCTGGTTGTCAAGCTTAGAAATACCCCTCGAGTTACTGTCCCAGGCACTCTAGACAGCTTTCAACATTTGGCATGAGTGTTTCTACTTGTTTGATGTATGTACGCCGTTAAAGCAGTCACATTCACAGCACAACATATTAACTGTCTCAGTTTTTTTTGTCTTGGATCATCGTCTGCCCCTTGGAACATATTAAGGCTGTACTAAAGAACACTTGACAACATACTACAAACTTATGTTTTAGAATCGTAAAATATTATTAATTTTACTATTTTCATGATTACAATACTTTCAGACAGCAGAGGTATATAAATGATTTTGTGTTTTCTAAAAATTGTCCTTAGGTTCACCACTCTCCCCCAGGTGTTCTTCTGCCATCTGATTGTCTAGCTTGAAAGCAACCCCCAAGTTGCTGTCTCAGACACTCTCGACATGTTTCAACATTTAGAATAAGTATCTGTACACTGAACATAATTATCTGAGGTAAACCATAACCTCAATCGAAATATGGTTTGACTTTAATCAATAAGCCATATTTACATAAATATGGCTTTTTTCCGTACGAATTTGTTCTCCTAACAATGCCAAGCACCTCATAAAAATAAAGTAGTTCAAGTATATATGTTATTAATTTTACTGTCTTCTTATATGGAACGAATAGTAACTATAATTTCCGTTAAATTAATTATATGAGATTTGCGAAGTTAGAAGAATAGAACCAAAGTATCAAATAAATATCAATAGAAATAGAAGCACCAGGAATAAGTTAAAATTACATCTTCAATTAATAACCTCATAACAAAATGGTTACAGTTTGGCGGCGATGCCCAATCAGGTTGACATGTTACGAATATTCCAAAAATTTGTATCCCCATGCGAAAACAACACTGACCAGAGCTGTAGAAGGTGGAAATTAACATGGGAAAGTCAAAATTTTGAAACCTACCATAGAAACCGACTGCTGTGGTCATATGGTCAAAGTCCTATTTAGAATTTTGCCGAGACTAAGGAGTTCCAACCCTAGCAAGGGATCTTTTACATGCTACACATCGTAGTAACATGGGACCTACGGCTTTACATCACTTCCGAATGATGGCATTCTGTAGAGGTTTTCATAACTCCTGATAGGGCATTTCCACATGGAGCGACACACATTCATTTCTGGAACGTTCATAAAGAAGGTATTCCATTCTAAAAACTTTAACACATTTGGACGTTGCCGATCAAGATATTTTTCCCTAACAAAAATATCAAATATGTTAGAAAAAATGGTAGTATGAATGAATACAAAGGAATAAAAGCTAGGTTACTTTCAATTATTAACTACGCCCATAAAAGAATATTTCATGGTTAAATTATCTACCACAAATATTGACATTCGAATTTAGAAACTACCGATTTGAAATGCACACTATGAGACACACTTTCTGCAAAACGACAAGAATTTTAAGTCAGACTTTGCTTAAATCTATCATCGCTAATAGAATGGACATGTTGAGAGGACGGTATGAGTAGCTAGTATACACTCTTGGAAGTTGTGGAAGGAAATGTTAGCACACTGTCATAATTACCACTTCAACATGTATCAGTTTCATATGACTAATCCTGTAAGACACAATAAGTTAGACATTGTTAAAAATCAAATAGTCTCACCTACTCTTATGTTTAAATGAAACCAAGGAAAGCTTCCAACCTCACAATATTTATCTGAACAATAAAATACTTTAGCAAGCATGTTTAAAAATGGCCATCAGACTTTATTAATTCATTTTTCTATCATTATTATCCTAAAATACAATTCCTTCACATTTCATTAAACATGTGGTTGAATATGCCAGTTTTCACACTGTAAATCTAGCTTTTGAAATTGCATATTTTTAAGTTATACAATTTGACATGACATAATTTCTACCACATCCGATGTGTGTTGTTGCCAGATGTTATAAAACCTACCTAGCAATTTTTATCAGCGCTTTTATAATATTTATAAAGTATTTTGCGGCAATTAACAGATATTTAAATAATGATTCCTTGAAAACTACATACAGGTTTTAAACACTGGATAAACAAGGAAAAACGTTACTATATTGCTTTAATAAAACTCAAGCTGACAGTTATCAGAATTGTAAACATCAAAAATATGATTGTAATTTAAAGAAAAAAGATCACAACAAACCAAACGTTACATAAAATGTGAAGCTACAAAACAACAACACTAATCACAGCCAACCTTAATTCCTTATTTGTTGGAGTCAGTTCAAAGCTAATGGGTGAGATTAACTTAGCTCAAATCAGTTCTAAAACTGGGGCTTTGTACGTCTGCGACACCTCATGTAGGCTAAACGATCAACAACTGTTCTGGGATGTAAACTGTATGGCGTAAATCACGTTTATGTGAACCATGCAATACTCACGCACATCCATTTAACCTACTTAATTTAACCGCTAAATAGCACAACAAAATATTCAGTTAATACAAACTATCCAATAATTTCTAATGTAATTCCACATCAATGTTACCTGCTCGTTGGCAGAAAACTAATTCACCAGTTCGTCAATCGTCTCGGATTTCCTAGTACTCGTTCAGGTCTTCGTCACTTCCGTCTTCAGCTAAGCGTGTTCCTCGGTGAGACAGCAAACTTGATGAGCTGCAGTTACGTAATCTACGTGGAAAATAATTTATTGTTCAAATATAAGATTTGCTTTTGTTAGTATTATGTTAACATAAAACATGATTTTAAACATTTATCGATGAAACTTTTTTCTAATAGAAAACACACTTTAGAAATGATAAATATTTTATTCTCTTTTTAAATTCTTTTGTCGAACAATTTAGATCATAAATTATCTTACCAATTATTTGTGATCAATGAATTAAGCAAAATATACAGTTTTACAAGGCAAGAAGACTAAATAGAATCGCAATATCATTTCGAAAGATGAATCTAGTCTCTAAATCTAAATTATAAGTGAATTGTTACGCATTTGTACTGCAAAAATTTTTTTATTTGGCCCGCAAAACTTGAAAATTATAAATAAGTGTACTGTGACGCTTTGAGAAATTACCTACTATAATCTTAGTGACCTTAAAATACCTAACGATCTTGTAAAATGTCTTCTTCTCACATGCAATTTCATAATACAACTCCCTTCTTTTTATCGAGAGATAAAAAAAAACTGTTCCTCAGCGGGCTGTGGAAATTCAACGTATGAATAATATGTTCGTGACACTGTACGTCAATGTCAAATTCGAAGTTATCAGGTTACGTTTTCCGTCAGTTGTGACACAAAATGACCCAAATCCTAACCTGCTAACCTCGAATTTGACATTGACGTACAGTGTCACCAACATAACAGCCCGCTGAGGAACAGTTTTTTTTTGATCTCTCGATACTTCCCTTCAGTTTAATTATAGTTTAATTTCCATAAAAACACAGAATTTTTGGCAAGTTTTATTTATTTTCTAATGTAGACCTCTTGCTAACAAAATTGTAGAAATCAAGACACTATAGGCAATGAATAATCCAGAAGCCATAGAGGAAGTTATAGAATGGCTAAAAGACATCAACAAGGCCATAAATGAAGTTAAAGAAGATAACAAGACATATAGAGATATTATAAAAGACTTAAAACAGCTGGTAATAGATCAGACAGACGAAAAGAAATGTATTAAAAAGAAAATGGAGAAAACGAAGTGTAAATTTAATGATGTTGAAAAAACACTGGAAGGAAAATAAAAATAAAAAATAAAAAGAAATATCATTATCAGAGGAATGAATGCAAATGGAGAGAATGCTGAGGAAAAACCCGAAAGTTGATAAAAGACAGTCTAAAACTGGAAATAATAATAGAAAGCGCCAAACTATTAACAAATAGGAATAAAAAAATGATGTTAGTAAGAATGAAACAATGGAGTGATAAACAACAAGTCATGAGAGAATAAAGCAAACTAAGGGGTTCTAAAATATATATATAGACTAGCTGTTACCCGCGACTTCGTTCGCGCGAGGTTCGTTATTTGTGTATTAAATAATGACTAATTATTTTCTGTCCCTTTCCGTCCCGTTGCGTTCCGCCCAGTCCCGTCTCGTCCCTTCCCGTCCCGTCCCTTCCCTTCCCGTCCCTTCCCTTCCCGTCCAGTCCAGTCCCGTCCCGTCCTTTTCCTTCCCGTCCAGTCCCGTCCGTCCCGCCCCGTCCCGTCCCGTCCCATCTCATCCCTTCCCTTCCCTTTCCGTCCCGTCCCGTTCCGTCCCGCCCCATCCCGTCCCCTCCCTTCCCGTTCACTCCAATCCAGTCCAGTCCAGTCCCGTCCCGTCCAGTCCCGTCCCGTCCCGTCCCTTCCCTTATGTCATGTCCACCGTCTTGGATTTAAAAATAAATGCCATTTTCATCAACATCCCAAAAAACCTCAATAACGACACCCATATCGTATTTTAGGCTTATTTACCCCATTTCATCCCCTAAGGGGTTGATTTTCGGAAAATCACGAAATACGTGTTTGCTTATTTGTTATTAGGAGTACTCCTACGAAGTTTCAAGTCGAAATGTCTATTTGATATTATTTCTCCATACAAAATTGGAACCCCCATTTTACCCCTTTAGGGGTTGAATTTCGAAATATCCTTCCTTATTCCTTGTATACATCATAAACGGAACCCCTGTGCAAAATTTCAGCTTTCTAGGTCCAAGGGTTTGGGCTAGGCGTTGATGAGTGAGTGAATGAGTGAGTCAGGACTTTCAGTTTTATATATATAGATGAAGATCTAACAAAAGGCAAACGGCAAATAAGAAGAATAATTGGAGAGAGAGCTAGAAATGAAAAAAGAAATGGCAATACAGTAAAAATTGGTTACAGGAAACTATGGATTAATAAGAAACTGTTGGTTTGGAACGGGCAGACTGAAATGCTGGAGCCAGAAACAGATCCAAAAAACTAACACAAGTGGAGGAGGTGGAGTCAAAGAGCGAATCGACCAAAGCAATGAGACAAGAATGAACAGAGAAAGTAAATAGAAATAAAAGCAAAAGACAACGAATAACAAAACAAATAATAAATGTCGGATCATTGAATGTCAAAACTTTGCTGGCACCTGGAAAAATGCAGGAGGTAGCGAATGAACTAAAAAGATACCAAATGGCAGTTCTGTAGAGTATTGGTTTTTATATGTGCTTCAATTGTCATTCAGTGGCAAGTAGCGCAAATTCATCTGGGGGTAAGTCCTTTCAAAACCATTTGCGCCGATTCTTATCAAAAGCAATCATGAGTCTATTTTGGGTTCTCTCTTTTCTTTAACAACCAATCCAGGGTTCCTGAAACTCATAAGTTCAGCATTGGCCATCAAACAGCATCTCCACGACCGAGCGTGTCGCCATTTGCCTGGTTCAAGCTGTTGTCACCTGCATTCCAACCTTCGGATGTGTGGGCCTCTGTTTATTTGGATCATCACAGCGTGCAGAACGGGCTCAACGGAAGCTAAGATCGTTTTATCTTCCTTTCTTTTAAGTAAAATTATACATGATGCGATCAGTGAACCAGTATTAGAGACTCACCCGATTGCTACCAATTCGGACGTCGGCTGCTATTGTACAGTTCGCTTCACGAACTAAGTACCTGAATAATTGATTTCCCAATCACGCCATCGAGGTTAATTGAAACCGCATTTAATTTTAAAATGTGATGGATCATGTTTGTACATTGGTTAGGACTGTGTTGTAAGTCTTGGTCTTCGCAAGCCGAATATTATTGAGATGCACCTTAAACTGGCCAATAATTATTTGAAATTATAATCGTAATACTATTAATTAACCTTAAATTGGCCAATAGCTATTTGGAGCTCGTATCAATCAGTACTTGAAATTTGTAGTAATGAATACTTGCAATTAGTATTATTAATTATCTGATATTTGTACTGAATTCTACCGAATTAGAAACAATAATTGTACTGTGATATTAGCATTTTGGTGTTATTATTCGTTACTGCTACCTGTGCGTAATTTGAGCTTTTCTTTCAGGAAGTTATGTGCTAATTGGGTTTATGAATTCTCAGTTGAATGGATGCACTTGTCATTAATTGGTAAAGATTCATTGGCGCCCTTTTGGCTTTTAATCATTTGTTAGTATTTAAAGAACTGCATGCCGTCTTCCTGACTAGCCAGCCGGCAACTGTATTGTATTGAAGTAGTTGTTTTGAGAGAATTGGCCGATGAATCGTTTGAATTCTAACATCCCTTTATACAGGGTGTTATAAAAATGGCGGACTAACTCTACATTCTGTTATTAAGAAACACTTCGTGAGTAGGAAAATAATAATTTAGAAAATCTTTGTATTATATTTTTGAAGATGTAACAAAGTTTTATTAACCTCAAAACTATTAAAACTAACATCGTTTAATTATAAATAGATAAGGCTACATTTTTGCCATGGATACAACACTTAGTAAATAACTTTCATACAACTTATTTAGAGCACTCACCATGGGTGAGACTTTGTAGTCACCGTTTGATCTGCTGATTCTTTATTTACGTTTTTACATTTATTCTATTCGAAATTTATATCCGGCTCTTCATGAAATGGTCAGTTTGGCTTCCCAATTTTTGTATCAAGCATCTGATTCTATATAGCAACTTGTATCGGATCTCTAAGTTCATTTATATAGTACTGTTTCTTTTTACTTGCTGGGTATTTCTTGGAGTTACGATATATTGAATCTAATTTTCGTGTCTACTAAACAGTGATCTAAATGTATCTTTGCGCCTCTTCTAATTGCCACACCTGCTATATCAGTGCTGTGCCTGGAGTTCAATAATACATGATCTATTGTATAGTGGTATTACCATCAGTGACCTTCATGCGCCTTTGAGAATATTCTTATGTCTGAAGTATGAACCAGCTACTACCATTCCCAGAGTTGCTGCTAGGTCTATACGTCTAGTTCAGTTATCGTTGGATTTATTATGTGGTAGCAAAGATGCATAAATGGCCTGAAAACGTCAGGTATACTGCGTTACTAAATAAGCTAGTAAAAGTGTTCGCAATGTGACAGTTCTAGAGAAAGTATCAATTGTACGCGTGCAGTAAGAAACATCTCTAATGTCAAGTGTGATTTGTGTCGTCGAGTAAACAATGTAAACCAAGGTCCGTAAATCACGTTTGCTTTGTCCATGTCAGGTCATCTCATGTAATTTGACAATGCACAAATATGGCGGACAGTGGCGGTAAATTTAAAATGTGGGTATGTTCTTAACAGAATTTAGATCATAGTTTGTCATCTTGACGCATTAACCTGACAACTGCAAAACAAACTGTCAGTATTAACTGATACAATTTAACATTTCAATATGCCTGGGTGTGCAGCAAAAAATTGCTCCAATAGTTTCCATAAGGGAATTAGAGTATTCATTTTTCCCATGCAGGAGAAACGTCGTATAGTGTGGGAAAGATTTTGTGGACGAGATAATTGAAAATCCACTAAATATTCCCGTTTATGTGAGGTAAGTTTATACATAACTGTAGCTATTTTTTAGCTGTAACTTTATAATTTAGTGTAATTTTCTCTTTTAGCAACACTTTGAAAATGACCAGTTTGAAGAAAATCGCCAGGACAAATTAAAAAAGCTAAAACCAAATTCAGTTCCAACGATTTTATCTGTAAGCCAAAAAATAGTACTTCAGAAGAAAATGAAAGTAAGTAAAATTGAAAAGATTTCAAATTAGTACCTCTTATGTACTTCTTTAACGATTTAGAAAAACGACATTCCTCCGAAGACTAAGCCACAAAGTAATCATGGTGATGAACGTAAACTAAATAATTTATTACACACTAATCAGGCCTCGGAATTAGTTCAAAACGAATTTGAACTACAAAAAAAGGAAGTGGAGATGTTAAAAAATCAAATTGAGCAGCTTAACGAGTAAAATAAAATTTTGGAAAATATTATCCATAAAAATTCGTATTTTGACAACGATTTAGCATCAATATTAGCTAAGGGGAAGAAAAAATTTAAATGGCCTCCAGAACAAATAAGAAAAGCAATTCAACTTAGATTTGCCGTAGGATGGAAAGGCTACAAATATATGCAAGAAACCTTAAATTATCCACTGCCCTCTTACCCTACTCTGTGCAGGCATGTTCAGAAATTATTGTTTAATCCAGGATTGTTAACAGAACTGCTTCCCTTATTAGAAGAGAAACGAAAAGCTATGAAACACACATTTGAAAGTGACTGTTTATTGGTAATGGATGAAATGGAGATTCAAAAAACGGTAGAGTTTGATAAAAGTACAGGTTCTCATGTCGGATACGGCACGACCAAAAAAGATCAACAATATCAAAAACTTGGTCAACAACTTTTTGTGTTTATGTTACAAGGTGTGAATTCTAATTGGAAGCAAGTTATAGCATACCATGTAACATCGAAACAAGCAGATAATGAAGAAATGTGCAAATTAGCAAAAGACATCATACAAAATGTAGAAGTCATTGGCTTCAATGTTCTGGGTGTAGCCAGTGATATGGGTCCAAAAAACAGAGCAATTTGGAAACATTTTGGCTTGTGTATTGGAAAATACTCCAATGTTCACTTAGCACCACATCCAGTTAGACAAAACGAAAAACTATATTTCTTTGCCGACATTCATCTGCTTAAAAATTTGAGAAATGCTATGATGGCACATAATATAATTCTTCCCGATGTTATTGTAACTAGAGAAAAAATGTCCTCCAATGTCATTAAATTTAAATATATTACAAAACTGCATGATATTCAGAAAAACTCTAGTTTAAAACTAGCACCACTTATTACTGAACGTCTCGTAAACCCAACGACTTTTGACAAAATGCGTGTATCATTTGCAGCCCATATATTCAGCTATTCAACAGCATCTGCAATAGAAACTTGTGTTAAATTGGGATTAATGTCAAATTCTGCATTTACAACACTTTGGTTTTTAAGAGAAGTAAGAACTTGGTTTGATATTTTGAATAGCCGAGTACATAAAACAGCCATTGTAAAAAAGAACAGAGAAAAAAAGTTGCCTTTTTAAACTCCTTTATTAGTTTAGCAGAGACTATCAAAATTGGTGACAATGGACACTGGAAACCAGTTCAAACTGGTGTAATTTTATCTACTAAAAATGTAATATCTTTGTTAGAGGAACTATTTCAAAAGGGATACAATTTTATTTTAACTTCAAGGTTAAACCAAGATTGCTTGGAAAACTTATTTTCAGTTCTTAGGCGCCATGGAAATGGCAATCCTACAGCACTTCAAGGAATAAGAGCTTTGAAACTTATTACTCTGTCACAGTTTCTCGATAATACTTCTGAAAAAGGAAAAAGCTATGAAAATGATATTGACATGCATTACATAAATTATTTTAAAATCCCACTCAAATCACAGCGAAAAGATAAAGTTAACAAAATGCCTGAAGATGAATGCGTACCAACTTCACATTTGTCATATTCCGATTCGGATAGTGATAGCGAAGGACACATCAGCTTAATAAGAAAAAACGTGATAAATAATTTACTTGGGACAGCTATTTTTAAGTCATTAAAAAAGATTTGCCAATTTTGCAAAAGAAAATTTGTATCCCAGCCTAAGGCGAATGTAAGAGAAACGCTTATTAACTGTAAAACATACGGCAAGCTTCATTATCCTGCTGATAATGTTTATAGCGCTATAGAAAAAATAGATATGTTTCTGTCTAAACATTTCAAAAAATGTAATAATCATTCCAATTTATGTAGACATTTAATTTATTTAACTAAATTAAAATTTAAAACTGACATTGTCCCTCTTCTACACTGTGACACTTGCAAATCTTTTGAAATAGTTCTTAGCAATTACATTGCATTAAGACTAGCAATTGAATCACGCAATTTAAAAGAAGAGATAAGGAAGTCAAAACGCAAGTCATTTGCTTCTAAAAGTTCTATGCGGTCTGTTAGTATTACATAAGTTTTATTAAACCTTATAGTTGTCAATGTTATAAATAAGATTTTAAATGTTAATATGTTTTGTGACTTTCAAATAAAATAACAAGTGCAAATTTATAATCGTTTTGATGTTCGAGACATGAAAAAGGGTGACGGATTTGTTTGGGTCTAAATTTGTAGTTTTCTATTAATTTTATGTAAGTATTGTTGTTGAAAACTACCACTACAGCATCTTTAGTAAATGTAGCAGTCGTATATGAAATTAGTAATTTTCGTGTACTCAAATTATAACGTAATTCTTCATTTTAAGAAGTGCACAATTTAATCCACATTTTAAATTTACCGCCACTGTCCGCCATATTTGTGCATTGCCAAATTACATGAGATGACCTTATCTGGACAAAGCAAACGTGATTTACGGACCTTGAATGTAAACTAACTTTTCTAAAATGTCAAGATGCAATTTTTAGCACAGCAGGATCCATGTCACGAACGCAGGGATATCGGCCAGCAAAAGAGAAGGGTTACGTAAATACCCTTTTGCCCCAAGTAACAATAGGCCAGACAAAAAGGGAAAGTGAACCCTGCAGGACATACAGTCGTAAACAACTTGAAAAGAAAGTCTTTTTTGGCGGAAGTTATTTCAACCATTTGTGCGACAATAGACAGGGGGAGCCTAGCTGCACAATCCTATTGTACACAAAAGAATAGGGAATATCCCTTCCATTCACGCACAACCTATATAAGCATAGTTTAGTTTTAACTTGACTCATTTTGGGGAAGTCGACGACAAAGGTCAGATTCCAAGGTCTGTTATAAATAAATAATTCCGTCTCGAAAACCAGGCTACTCACTGTTCATATTTCTATTTAAATTAATACTGACGAATTTGTATGTGTTTGTACATTTTTTATTTATTCTAAAGTAAATAAAAGAAATGTTATGGTTTTTCACAAACGGGTATATTTTACTGAACTTAATTCCACAGTGGTGAACAACGTTTAATAAATATCATAACAGTTCCAGTGGTGCAAACCACTAAAATGTTAATATTTTCACACCGTTGGTCTGTAGTTGATTTCCTGACCCGATATAATTTCTTGGGCTTATCTGGATTATTGATTCTAGTTAATCATAGAACTTTTCCTTCTCATCGTCTGACTTGTATTCTGCATGAGCATGCACGTTCAAGATGGTGTAGTTAACACGTTGACTGCTCATGACACAGATCCGCATTAGTGCAAGTGTTTCCAATGTGCTCACCACGAGGATCTGCATTGCTCGAGAAATACCATAATTAGTGGATCCGCATCGTGAGCGCATTGTAAACAATCCCTACAACACCAATCTGCCGTGGATCCACATCATGAGCAGTCAACGTGTTAACCTTTTAATGGCCGCGTCTTGATAGCGTGCACCTAGGGTGATAATATTCTAAAAACTTGTTCTTAGTTATATATTATAAGTAGTTCTGAAGTCAAAATTTGTCTAAATTTATTCGTTTTGAAAAAAAGCCATGTTCCCATTTTGGGAACGTTGGCCTATTATGATACGCTAATGTTACTTATTTGTATACTTTGAGAAAATACATAAAAATTGATTTTACTACTATTTATTTCGGATAATATCTGTATAATATATAAGAAAAGAAAGCTATCTACTAAATAATTACTAATTAGTTACTACATAAACAATAATGTACAGCTACAACTATTGCTTAGTATGATATTTATCAAAACAAAAATTTTTGTGAAGTCGTTTCTCGCATTTGCTGCATTTCAGCCTTGTGTTGTTTTGGCAGACTATGCAACGCCCTTGCGATGTACTTGTAGGAATATGATTTACACCGTCAAATCTGATGTCTTGTAATATAGGTGCAGATGGTCCGCCTTTTCTTTTACGTTGGGCTGCGCCAACGTTTATAAGCGCTAATGCTACATTTCGTCTAAACTGCAGATGGGTTATAGAAGTTCCGGGATTCACATGTTGATAAAATCGAAATGCAGCAATAACGGCTAAATTTAGACCATGTGAGAAAAGATTCCACCACCACTTCTTCGATCGCAACATCGGTCGGTAGCTAGCCGATAAGCGGTCCAGAAGATCAACGCCACCCATTCCAAAATTATACTTGCTAATTAGATTTGGTTGGTGACTTCTTTTTTATTTTCAGACTTCACTCTTCTTGTCGTTTTTTGAACTGGCGTAACTTTGAAGTGGTTACTTGCTACAGTCACTACAGCATTGTCGTTCCATTTTACGCACAGTACATTCCCATCTGACCTATAATCGTAAGAACCCCTATCCTTTTTCTTCATATCCTTTGACGATATCAAGGGACATTTATTCGTTCTGTTCTCCCTTACCGTGCCACAAGCACAAATACCTTTTTCAGACAAACTTGCTAGGAGGGCATAGCTTGTAAAAAAATTGTCAAAGTACACTAGATGATTGCCAGGGTTATCTAATACTTCCAGCATCGAATGAACTACTCGCCATCCTAAAGGTATTGTAGAATCTCCTGACTTTCCACAGTAAATTTCCAAGTTATATGGATATCCATCGTTTCCGCAAAGCATCCATATCTTGAAGCCAAATCTAATCGGCTTATTTTTGATAAACATTTTGGCCGAGTGACGCCCATGATATGGCACCATTGCTTCATCTATACTAAGATGCTTATGAAAAACCCCAAACTGTTGAAACCGTTCTTTTAATTTTTCATAGAACACCAAAACCTTTGCCACCTTAGAATTAGGAAGGTTACGATTATCAACTAGATGAAAGTAGCGCTTTATGGTTCGGAATTTTTCTCTACTCATTGTTTTAGCGAAAATCGGTGCTTGCATATCATCAGCCGTCGACCAGTAGTCGTTTTCACTTGGAACGCCATGATAGCCACTGATTAGAAGTAATCCCAGAAATTGTCGGATCTCCTCGTCAGATACGCTAAAGTTATGAATATTTTTCTCTCTTCTAGCATAGAGCTGAGTTTGTTCTCGTATGTAAGAAATAATTTCGGACGTAAGGAATAAAGAAAATATTTCATATTCCGACTTTCCAATGTGCTCTGCACCTACTTTTGGAGGATCCTCAGCTTCACGATTGATTGCCACTTCCTGTGTCTTTTTCCACATTGCTTTTCTTTTTACTGATGGTTGTTGTTCTTCTTCATCATCCGAAGATTCTTGAATATGTAATTCTATATCTCCAGGAACTTCATCGGGCATATCGTTTGATTGCAGTACCTCATCATCAATTTCATCTTCGTCACTATCAATGTCTCGATCAGCAGACTCTGGAGGAAGAATTACTATATCCATTCCTTTTACAGACGTTGAAGCTTCAACCGCATCAACCGCATTTTCCAAAAATCTGTATTTTGTGACAGACCTAAAACGTAATTATTTTTATATTATATAAAATTTACCTTTTTTACTATTAGACTAACCCGTAAAACATCTTTGGATCCATAATTGTAACTTACACAACGTTGATCAACACTTTAGTCAAACAACTGCACTGTGCAATAGCTAAATGAAAACTAAAAGCCAACAAGCAAATTTGGTCTGTAAAAGATACGCCGGCAACAACATGTACAGACCTGCAGAAACCTGCGCTTTAGTTCTCCAGAGTGATTTATGACATATTGTGTCGTATACTGGCCAACGTTCCCAAATTGGGACATGCGAGTTTTAGCACGGTTTTCAGAATAAAAATATAATTCAAACATAAAACAGTGGTAATAGTTATCAAATATAGTTTAATGGCTACTATTCTAGTGAAAAAAAAATTTCAAAAAACAAAAAATAGTATGTTTGTCATTATTTTTTGCGAAACGCGACAAAAACTTCAATTTTATGTTACTTTTAGGAAATATTATTAACACAATGGTGAAAAATAAATAAAATCATCTTTAGTAAAAAGCAAGTACACACCCTTATGTTTAGTAATAAACACATACATCAGCTTACAATATGATATATAGCTAATAACATGAGATAAAAGCCGTGTTCCCAAAATGGGAACGATGGCCTTTAAAAGGTTAAAGAACCTACCTTTCTGTCTAATTTTACACACTCTAGGCAACCATGCTAGACAGTCAGTTACTGCTGTGTGCTTGATCCTTTTATTCAAGGCAAAGCCAGTGCCCGCTTGCACTCTTCTGGGTGGCAGACGTAATGGATTACATGCACTTAGTTATCTATCCATCGCATTTCAAAAGTTGTTAATATTTTACATTCCACATATAAATCCTTAAATCGTTTGCAAGCATTGTCGTCATAAGATCTTTTCTTCCTTAAACTTTCATAACCGGTTTTTAATGTTTCTATTTGACCATTGCTTAAAATACCTCAAACTTAGTATGTGATTAAGAAAATCCTTTTCTGTACCGTATTGCATTAACTAACCATTTATTTACACGACCTAAAAATGTATAATGCCTACACCTAGCATGGAATAGCTCCACGTTTGACGCCAAATAATTGTAATGATGCCTTCTACTAGTAAATGCTTTAGTAAAAATATAAATAATTAAATAGGGCAAATCACCACAATTACAAATTAATATAGTTTTAATCAAAGAATCTAATAGTGTGTCAATCTCAGGGCTAATTAAAATGATGTAATTAATATTTGCAAAATAAATGGCTTATTGCTCTTTCGAGTTCATTCATTTACAATCAATAAAATAAAGCTCCGGCCTAGCATGAGAAAAACTCTTTTTCAAAGGGGTAGGTTCAACACTCAGTATTACAATTACTTTTGAGTAGAGCTTATTAACATGTATGGCAAATGCTCGAATTTGTATCCGACAGCTTTAACCTTAAAATTGACTGTACACAAAGATGATCTGCTAGTACAAGAAGATAGCGTAATTAAATTCAAACACCAAAAAATGAGAAAAAAGACTCAGGTAAATACAATGCAAATAATATGATGTAGTTTCCGTCTAACCGGATACTACGTCATATTATTTGGATTTGTTTAACTTCCTGCACGGTCCAAATTTCTGGTCCAGATCGCAAAATCAAAAGACGCTACGTCCATTATAAAACCCTGGATGAATCTACGTAGCTGGAACCATGTTCACGACCTCGTACGATGTTTATTCTCGAGGAAACTCAAAGCTAGTGGGCCTTCTGCAACAACGGCTTGCTGTGAAATTTACCTCGCAAAGTCGGCTTCGTAGGCTGGATTCACACAATCAAAGGACGGCACGGCAATTACAAACTTGGCGATGGCCCCCTGCTCCGAATTTCTGCACCTAGGCACTCAGGAGGGTCAGCTCCAAATGTAGCACATAAAATTCTAGCTGGCCGAGGTCTCAATTATTCGAAAATTTGCCTCGTTGTCGGACGCTCCTGGTTGAACTTCGCAGAGCTGATCCCTTTTCACTGGGATGTGTCACCACGACGAAAATTACGCGCAAAAACCACTTTTTGGGTTAAACAGAAAACTTTTTAATATGAAAATTTACATAAAACTGGGAGCACCTCTTGCACCCAGCACCTATTTTACAAGGCTTGTTTTGTTATTAATAACAGTTGAATGTCTTGTTTCCAGGAAATACAGTTTTTACAATTGTTTTATGAAATAAGTTTTGATATAATGTTTTTACTTAGGAACTAAACTGTCTTTTTCCTGGAAATTGTCAATCGAAGCACTTTAACTTGAAATCTGTTTCACATGTTTATAATTAGCACTTCACTAATGTTCTTATCAAGCTTTCATTAGCCTTATCATGCTCTTTGCAATCTTTGCTTCCTTGCACTACTTTGCATCGTTTCTTTAACCGTCGGCTGTCTTGCCCTTTGTTGGTGATATAAACTTTAATACTAACGCTCATATAATTTTTGTTACACCACAAACCATCTCTGTAGTATATTAAATTCACATTATTGTATTGTATTGACGTAACCAAATCAAATCTGCCAGCTACACAAATTAAGGTGCGCTTGCCATTGCAATAAAACGTTAAACGTAACCCTTTTGATTCTGCTTTATCTAATGCTAACCTTTCTCAATCAAATTATAGTTATTGCTAATCATATCACGTGCATTTATTATTGCAATAAATAAAACATTAATTCTGTGCTCATTTTGAATTATTATTTCATTTTCGTGTTAGTTAGGCAACCAGAAAATTGCTGTAGGCGGTAAACTATTGCAGTATATTCAATAGAAGAAACTAGTATATAAATGGTAAAGTTAATGTTGTTAATTTTGTACTATAAGATCTCCAATTAGATTTTACCATTTTCAACAATAACAGCAACATTTTATTTTTGAAGCAAAAATTATTAAAGAAGTAGTTTATTTTAGTAAAAGCTAGTAACATTAGTTGCTCGAAACTCATTTAGCTGTATTAAATTAAAAGCACGTTACTATTTACAAAGCAAAATGATCGTTCAACCTAAAATAGATGCAAAAAATTATTGCTCAAATAATGTACTTACGCAGTCTCCTTCATCAAGAATGGCCATTTCTTCCCCACCGTCTTCCTTCTCTTCACTGAAGTGTTGCAAGCAAAGAAAAGAAGAAAGATAAGTTGAAGCAAATCCCGATCCCAATTTAGCTGTTAATTAAATTACAATATGAAGATACAGATCCTATCAAGCACCACCTAGATTTGCACAGAACAGAAAGCTTTGCAGAACTAAAAACGAACTATCATTATTTGTGCTTGAAACCAAACCTCAGTAGTTATTAAAAAGTAACATGTTAGCAGTTTTCCTAATTTAACTTCAAATTTGAGTTTCAAATTCGACCAATTCGACAAAAAACAATCTCACCTGGTATGCAGGTGCTGGAGCTGAACCTGGAAACCTTCGACTTGCTCTTGCAGCTCGTCGTTGGTCCTCTGCAGCTTTCGAATGTTGTTCGAGGCTGTGTCAAGCTCGTCCTCTGCGACTGCCAGGTCCCGCTTCAGTTCTTCCACTCGATTTCTTAGTTTCTTCACTTCTGTCTCGTACTGTTCGGCTCTTCTGACTGTGTGGGCCAGCTCGGTTATTTTGTCTTGCACCATCTTCTTTAATTTATTTTGCGAATGCTTCAGATCTGCTATTTCCTAAAAATGTTGGGGCATTAAATTAGTGTAACTTTAGGGAACAACGCACCTTGTTTTTATCCGATAATTCCTGTTGCAGTTGCCGTAGCTCGGCATCGGAATTGGTCAAAGGCCGTCCTTTTCTTTCCAGTCGCTCGTGTATGTCCCTTAATTCTGCCCTAAGCTTTTTGTTTTCTCTTTCTAGTCCTAATTTTTCAGTTTCTAGGCGCTCTCTTTTTCCCCATTCGGCTGCATTTTCTGCTTGTAGTCTTTCCAACTAAAAAATTAAAATTCCCAATTTTTAAGTTTTTTTGTACTCCTACAATGAAATGTGCATTACATTTTAGATTTGTATCTCTTTTACAAAGTAAGGACGCTATAAATTACGTTGAATACACAATGTTGTAGAGCTGGAAATAGGAACAAAGACAAGTTTGTTCAACAATTATTTTAAGAAACAACTAAGTTTGCTAAAGACCCTGGCTTATATGCATATCAATATGTCAGGAAACCCTTGTGCCGATCTCTAAGAAGAAATACAAGAAAAAGAAACATCACAGACTGGCAAGATATTATGTGAGGACAATTTGCTGTATTTTCGCCATTTTGCGCCTTTCCGCCCATTTATAGCTTCAATTTTAATCCTTTTCTCAGTTCAGCCATGCTAAAATTGAAAGTTCGGCGAGGGTTCAAAATTTTAGTCCATACGATCCTTCTTTCCGCCTGTTGAAACACTAACGCTCTGCAGCTTATTTTAGGACCTTTCAGTCAATTCTCCGTACGCTTGTTTTATAAAGTAGGCTTTGTTCTCGCACGCTGCCTGGATGTTGCAATCTGTCTTATCGCATTCTACGAATTTTGCCATTGCCTGACGGTCCAAAACTTTCCCAAACCTTCAGGCAGAATTGCTGACTCAAGATTTTATAAGCACGACGTCTTTTGCACGGTCCCCATAAGCTAAAGTGAGCCAGCTAAGTCACACATGCGCCTAGTCATTCCGTCCGCGTGCTGTTGGCCGAAGCTTCACTCAGAGGCCGGCGCTAATATCGTGAAGAGGTGTTGGTGGTTGAGTCCGCGACGCTGACTCCATAAGTCGAAATTGTTGTAAGTTATGAAACTACATTGTTGCTGTCGTCGAGCCAGTGGTCATTTGGTGGACGTTTAGCCGAGTTTTCCGTACCGTTGGAGCTAAGCATCTTCGTTAACACTGTTACAGTGGACCTTAAGGGGAATTCTCAACCATGTGCTAAACTTTCCAGAGTAATGAAGGCCCGAGTCGTCATATCAAACCTGCCTACCGTAAGGTGCTTCATTCGTACCTGTTACAGGGATGTAATGCCGCTCACATTCGCTTGCTTATCGCTCCTCCCTGTGGTTTTCAGCTGTTTCCTGTCATTCTTTTCGTGGCAATAGCTTGGGATGCGACCTGCAACTTGATGAGAACAACGTAACCAGAACATCTGACTTCCTATCAGGTATTTGTTAGTTCGTAGCATGTGTAACAACGATAGCCGTACAGTGAAGTGATTTTAAAAGTGTTGTCTTGTAAATTGTGCCATTGGTTGATTTAAATCGTGAGATGTTGAACAATACCGTCAAGTTTTAACGCCTATATGTCGTTTTGTGTTGTAAGTTCAAGTAAACATATTGTCGTTGCGTCTTTTCGAGTGATTGTTGATAATTTTGATCATGTAACGTAGTTCATTTGTGCCAAATTTAAAGTGATTACTATTTGATTGTCATTTTACCGCTGACAATGACACCACACACAATCGTGGTAAAGTGGCTTATGATTATATATATATACTATTTGATTGTCATTTTACTGCTGTGTTTAGTGTAAACGTCGCCATTTAACCTGACTAACCCCTTTTGCATATATTTTCAACTGTAACGAATAAACATTTTCATGTTCATTGTCATTTACCTATTTTATTATTCCAATAGAATTTATAGTTAATTACATGTTTTTCATTGATGTTTGCATGCATATATTTGTGTTTTGTTTCAATGTACAGGAATTCAGACGATTGTAAGCAAGTGTAACGAAAGATAGGTTCAATTCAGCTGTTGCATTCGCCGCCTCAAGCTGTGCCAAGCCAGAAGTAGAAAGCTGGGCTCACTTCCTTCCACTTTCAAAGTGGGCCTACCTCTGTTGCTGATCTTTCCCGATTTAGCACGAAAGTGGTGGCATCTCGAACATTTAACATTTTTTATCTCGTTTAATGGAATTGTAGCCCTGATTCTAAAGTAGTACAGAACCTGCCCTTCTCACTGAGCATCCTAAAGCCGGAACCTTTTGTTACCGTCCATCGTAATGGGGTTGGGGCTATGTATCCGGTTAAAGTTCCCGGTTGTGTCGTTTTTGTGACGTAAAGTCGTGTTTTGATGGTAACAATTATAGTAAAACTATTCGAGAAAGGAGAATACTTAAAAGCCAAAAGTTCAGGCACTAAACATTTTAAAAATTGGCAGACATTTAGGCACTATAAAAATATAAAATAAGCAGTAAATATAGGCATTTATTTTTATTTAAGTTTGCCATAAATGTAGAAGAGTTGCTTCAGGTACTCCACTTTTGGATTTTATTGCCTCCTTCTACGTGCCGAGTCACAAAATACTTCTTTTCATAATTTACGGGTTTGTTACATAATTTGCACAACAGTACTGACCAGTCACTAGTGAACACATCACGAATGAATTCTTTAAATAATTTTTGTAGTTTGTCCATTACCGATGCGCATACTTTTGGCATTTTTATATGTGCACGACATACAAGATCTACGAGAGCCGATATCACAATCACAGTAAAGTTCAAAACCAAACTGAAACTAAACTCCTATATTAAGGATGAAAACCCATTGCAAATTGTGAGTTTTTTCAACTATTGTGAATAATAGGTGAATGATTTAATTCCTGTAATGAAGGATGAAGGGTCTATTACTTCCCTACAAGTAGCTACTGTCCCCTTCCAAGGTGGGTTCAGCTACTATTAAGATTTTACATTTATGTAGAAAAGCCACCATTTTCAGGCATTTTGCCAAAACTTCTACATATATGCCAGAAAATATAATTTTAGATGGGATACTCAAGAAAGTAGATCTGAAGGAAGAAAACGGCAAGTTTCTGTAACATCCATGCATGTGTAGACCAAGTGAGCAGCTGAAAAATAAATAAAGCAATCGATTGAATAGCAAACACCAATAATACAAGGTGTTCATTGACTTTGAAATGGAATTTACCTCCATTAATAAAAAAAAATCTGGAAGGAACTGCAAAGAATACAGAGTTGCCTGAGGTCTTTGGAACAGCGGGTGTTAATAGAGAAAATTATCGTCCTTTTTAAATTGCTCCTTAAGACAATTTTTAGTAACGATTTATGAACACAAACACACCAGGTAAACATCAATAAAATCAAAAGAAGACAATTTGACTGGCTTGGACGTAGTACACTGTGCAAAGACGAAAATTAAATCTGCCACAGAGCAGGGAAGAAGTCGGAAGATGTTAAATAAAGAATACACGAAGTAAGTCAGTGCTGCAGGAAAGCAAGAAATCATTTAATGAAATTAAGAGTTTTGGCATGAAATCGCACCTGCTGGAGAAAATTTGGTTAGTCGATATGTAGGTATGTCCCTAAAGGCATAAATATACTGTAAATGATTAAAACTTAAAGACAAAAATTATTGGATATATATTACACCTACCAATATTTACACTAATATCTTTACATAGCAGGTAAACAGGTAAAACTCTGTAAATAATGAATTTTGAAATGTGACTGCCCATAACAACCGCGTACAAATAGGACTGATATAGAATTTTTAACAGTTCAATACCCTTATAAAATGTCTCGCCAGAATTTAAATTACCGTGGTTCAACCAACAATATATTAAAGAAATAACAAATTGGAAGTGGAGGTCAGGTAGGGCATCACCTTATCTACTATACACAGCTGATTTATTGCATTGCGTTAACAAATGCTTTAATTTTATGTGCATATTATTATTAAACAAGAAAAATTTAACTGCTTTAACCACCTCAAGAACAATTCTGGCTTCATTATAGTGTCTCGAGGTGTAAAATGGAATAAAGCTGTTGGAAAATGCATCATCAACTATTTTATTTCCCTTCGAGACTTGACTCAAAGATTTTCAAAAGAAGACACTTATGTTTAAGCATTTTGTGGATTAGAAGAATTTAGTTATAATTAATAGTAACGTGCAGAGAAAACACTTTTTAATGTGCCTTCAATTAAACATTGGGTAAAAATTCAGTATACGGTCCGGTCGTATTTTTTCTCTAAAAAAAATTCATCAAGACCTAACAACTAACCTAAACCGCTAACCTGAACCGCCGAGAGCGCAACAACTTGCTTTAAACATTAGAAGACGATAGGGGCACCCACAACATTTTTACATACTCCGCTCTCAGCGCATGCGCAATAGACCGTACCGTATACTGAATTTGACCCAAATTTTGTTATACAAATATTAAAGAGATTTAGTTTCAAAAGCAATTACCTCCGCTCTTAAGTCGTTGATTCTGCGATCCATTCCTTCCCTAGAACTGGCTTCATCTTGTAGGTCGGCCCTTATAAGCTGCACTTCCTCTTGATGTTGGTCTTGTAATGCTAGCAATTCTCTGACAGCATCCTGCCTCGCTTGTCTTAATTCTTCACACTTCTCTTTAGCTTCTTGACATTCTGATGTTACTCGTTCCATATTTCGATGTAGTAACGATTTTTCCCTAAAATTATTATTGAAAGTGAACTAAGCTTTTAGCAAATTTGCTATTTAATTCTTAAAATAGTACTATAAATTCTATTTTGGACTCACTCTCGTTCAATTTGCAGAGTTTTCGTGGCCTCATCAAGTCGTAACTGCAACATGGACATCTTTTGAATAATATATTCCTCATCGTAATCATCTTTCCTCGAAGCTCGATCACTTTTCGTATCAAAACCATTTGTTAAACTCTCCGCATCCAAATTTCTCTTATCCACTATATCTTTGTGATCACTTATATGTCTAGGCACGGCACCTTGCAGAATATACTCCTCTATGCAGCCGTCCTTATCCAGGTCCAACAGGGAGGTAGCTGTGCTGTCACACTCGATAGGTGTATTTGGCCCCAAAATCCCGTTCTGGAGCTCCACGCAATTTTTAACAGGCGAGTCTTGGTTCTGGCTGAAATTAAAGTCCCGCAAGGGGTCCTCGCCCAGGGCTTCAAAAATTTGGCTGTCAAACTGGCCTGCATGCTTCAATAACAGCAAATGTATCTTCTCAATCTCCTTTTTGAGTTGTTCGTTTTGCAGCTCCAAATCTTGCTTCTCGCGTTTGTACGAATTCGAGTCCTTTAACGCCGTGTCCAGCTTGGTGCGTAGCTGTTTGGCTTCGTCCCGGGCCTTGTTACGCTCGCTGCGAACCTTGCTCCATTTCTCGCGCCAGTTCGCCGTGCAGTCTGACCACCACCTCATCGTCTTCTCCATTTGGGCTGCACGGGCTCGCGCCTCCTCCAGTTCTCGCTGCCGCAGAGCCTGGGAAGTAAATTGTGAGGTTACAACACAGCTGCTCGTTTCTCACAGTATATCAAATGCAGCAGACAAGGTTTAAAGGTTTGTTGTGGATTATATTGCAGTATTTGTCTCACCTCTTTTGCCTCCCATTCCGTGTCAGCATATCTCGAGGAAGCAACAGAGGCTGTGTCTTGGTCTCTAGCATGTCGCCTCGAGGATGTTCCGCTTGTACTTTGGGCCATTTTAGAGCACTTTGAGCTATCACATTAGTTGCTTTGTACTAATTCCATTTATCGAAGAATGTTCTTGCCTTTTAACCAAAATAATAACATCAGGTTGACACAAACTGGTGATTGGTTATCTTAAGTCAAAACAGCGTTGCCAAAAAGTGGCGCCTGCACAGTCAAGGTCACGAAATTGAAAATCTCTAAACATTCCGATGTCAAACAGCGCCTATTCAAAAAAATATAGCTAAAAGTTATTACTTAAATGCAATTAAGTTCGTTAATAAAAATATTAAATTCGAACTACCTATTCTTGTTAACATAGAATGTCGGCTTAGACCAACTACTTTGTTATAATGAAATAAGGTTACCAAGTTAGAAAATATTTGTACAGGGTGTCCAGATTCCATGTACCATCTTAATAACTATTACAGTAAGTTAGAAAAAAACTACTAGTAGCGGTCATATCTCAACCCTTTCTTTGGAGATATTCTAACCGTAATTTTCGCCTTGTGTTTTTTAACATTTTGAACATTCTTAATTTTAACATCTTGACATATTTGTTCTTGTAGGTATGTATGTATAATCGATATCCTCTTTTTACCTTGCGGTGTAGAGGCTGGTGCTTTATGTGCTTGCATCTGGCGGTACAATGCTCAACTTGCTGCGGATTCGGGATACAGAGTTGGAGCGCCCCTTTTCTGCTTGCACAGCAACCATTGTGTGAGGTGTGTGTGTGTGTGTTATGTTACCTTGTTACTCTACCTCTTAGGTCCATATTTTTTCTTACCTACAGAAAATAGTATATAATACTCTTTGCCTACTGCCTAAATGGCTTGATCAAGTTTGCTTAAATTTTATATTTGGAGGTTTGAAAAACAGAGCTGCGCAGGAACTAGTGTAATTATGGATGGGGGAGAAGGGTAATTTAAAAAAAATGTACAATAGTTATTAATTATCAAAATAAATATCACTTCATTCAAATCAGGAAATAAGATTATATTAACTAAAAACTTTAGAAATAATAAAAAGAAATTCATCTTTAATAGGTACCTTACGGTAATAGGTAGTTATTCTTAATATTGATAGAGCGATTAACCTAGAATAAGCACACTTCGAAACTATCAAATGTTTCTATAGCCACTTGAATTTTCTAATGTGTCTAATATAAATGTTATTGTAGACAAAAGGAAATCTTCTGCTCGTACATAATCAGACCTTATTTGACTCGTCCTATTTATCACTACGCTACGCTCGGTCTGCATAAGCATAAAATAAACTCGTCCAATAAGGTCCAACATTATGAACTTGATACATAAATAGCTCTTAGCTATAAGAGTTACACATAAGCTAAAATGCTTTTTAGTCACGTATTGAATGGTTATAAACATACAAAACTTGAAACGTATACTTCATTTTTACTTTCTTTTACTTCATAAAATATAGCAATCATGATTTTTTGCAAATTGGTTTTCGTGTCTTCTCGTTCAGAAAAAGTTGTTTTTGAAGTGATGTCTGTCTGTTAGTGTGTGAGCCTGTCAATTTGTGAGTCTGTCAGCTTCTCTTCAGCCCAAATGGTTTAATTGATTGGCCAAAAATGTATATCTTTGTTTTTAAGATAAATCTGGAGATCCCAGCCATTTTTTGGTCAAAATCGGGTAACCGGAAGTGTATTGTATCGTTATATACAAGTCTGGTTCAAATGTTTATAAGAAATGCAGTTTTTGTAAAAATCGCAAAATAAAAATTTTACAAAAACTTTCTCCAAAACGAATGGGAATAAAAATGTTGAAAGCCGTTATATATTACATACGTAACTATTTATAACTTTTGCCAAAAATAATTTTCTGTTAATACCTATAGTTTTTGCAAAATCTCAGTTTGAAATTTTTACAAACAGTAAAAGACAGTCGTGTGGTGACCACACTTCATTTGTACCTTCCTCATCTAAAAGGCGAAGGAAGTATTGTAATCGCGAAAAATTACTTTCCGAAATTTCTTCAGCTCTTTCAGGGTCACTAGATGACGGAAAATAGATTTTATCAATTCCATCTGTCTGTCTGTTGGCGGTACAACTCAAAAGGCAGTGGCGTAACTAAGATTTTGCTCTGGGGGGTGTTCTGGGAGAGTGATCAACCTTATTACGATAAGAATTTTAAAAAAATTGAGCGTACCATAAAGTATAGTTGATTCAATTTTTATAGGACTTGCGGTATGCCTTGATTTAACTTCTTGGCAGTGTAGACCACCTAGTTACATTTAAGAATTTACTAAGTGATATTACAGACGTCTATTTAAATAGGTAAATAAATTAGCTAGTGTGGCATTTTATTTGCTTATGAACCAAAAGAAGTCAGAAATAATTATTTGTTAAATAAATAATAGCTTAGATTGCTTGTAAAACAAAATTGCAAGATATGCCTGTTCTTGCAATAACTCTAACCTATGAAAATATTAAATGCTATTTTGACTGTAAAAAATTAGTTAAATTGACACCAATATAATAAGAAATGAAGTAATACATGTATTATGTATTATCGATAACCTCATTTACTTTGCGGTGTAGAGGCTGGTACTTTATGCGCTTGCATCTGGCAGTACAATGCTCAACTTGCCCCGCGTTCGGGATACAACGTTAGAGCGCCTTTTGTGCTTGCCCAGCAACCATTGTGTGAGGTGTTTATCATGATGATGTATTTTGTTACGGTTTAAATCGACTTTAACGATACCGCGCCGTCTCATACAAAAATCGCGTAAAAGCTAAACGGCCGGTGCGGACGATGATTCTCACAAAATTGGGACAGATGACGCACCTGGGACCGCTGCCCTGCTCGTCACAAGATATGCCGGCTAAACATCAGTGGAGCGAGGGGTGGTCCTACACGAAATTACCTACGGGCAACGACCTAAGGGACCGTAAACAATAACAAAATAAATTGGGCGTTAGGTACCCGGTTTCATCAATGAGAACGAAAATGCCAAGATAGAGCCACTATGAAACCGGGAAATCAATGGGCCTACCTTCCAACTTTACACCTTGGCGAAATCCAAAGCTAAACGGGGATAGAATATTTGTGCACAGCCTCACGACTCCCGACACTGCAGCGACAAGCGCCCTAACTTACCTACGACACTTAAGAATTCTCTTTCCAGGCTCCACCGTACATAAATCTGACACAATATATAATTTAACCTGAAAATAAGCATGCACAAACACGTGTGGAAATCACAAGGCAACGTTCAGTAAACCGATCTATTGGTCTAAGCAAATGGTCAAATAGGTGCAACGGCGCCGAGCTGGTCAGCGTACACAATGAAAACACAACATAATAAAGGGCCAAACCTATAAGCCCAGCTGGGGACGCTTTACCTCTAATCGACCAAACTACAGGCGAGATAATGAAAGTTAGCACACAGCCAAGTTAAATAGTTTACAGGCGGCCTCAAAAAGAGGTGGCCGTTTAGCAAGTAGGCACATGAATTATTAAGAAACAAATAAGTTGATTAGGTTACAGGCGGCCTCAAAAAGGGTTGCCGTTCAGCAAATAGGCACATAAATTATTAGCAAACAAATGAGTTGATTAGTTATTACAAGCTACACACACCTTATTGGTTGGTTTTGCCTGGCGTGCGTCGTGATTGTCGGGGAGCCCGCCACTGCAGCGAGCGGACTTCAGCCATAAGCGTGGGTGTCGTGCGGTCCGAATATTCTTTTAATTGGCAGGTACTGATGTGAAATCCTCACGGAGAAACAAGATAAACGGTCAAGACCGAAATTTTAGCCCGCTCTGCAGACTCAATCTCAACGTATCGGAAAGATGGCTCAAACGGCCCTCGAACACTTGCAAAACGGCGGTCATTCAATAAACCGGACACGCACAACCCCAAACAAACACCACCTAACGCCAAGACGGCTCGTGACGAACTCCGAGAAGCCAAGCCAACGTGCTTCCCGCCAAACGCGCTCTGTCGCCTCACCACCTTCAGCCAATCCCGAAGCAGACGGTCTCACGCAACCCGACAGGCGATCCAGCTTACGACGAAAGACTGCGATGGAATGAAATTATTTAGAAAAATCTCACACTTGCTCTTATGGACTGCGCTACAAATTTGATCAAACAAACACGCTTCAACGTGACGAAACAATCCAGGGGCAAATAAGATGGCTTGAGACCAGAGCTGCTCATCGAACCTTCTAGCGAAAAGCATATTCTTAAAAATGCCAAATAAGCCAGAAAAAGTAATTATCAACGACAGAAAATTACAGCGGCCGTTATAACTGCTTGTACACAAACTGATGAACTATTGGGATTAAAAATACGACAGGAAAAGCCTATATACAAGCCATATATCTAATACTTACTATATTGCTAGCGGCTATGAGTGGGAAACTTACCAATGAAGTGAGACAGACAACCAACTCTTCAATGTATAATGGTGAGCTGTGTGCAATGGGGAAGTGGTCAAGTTTAAAATTCGCTTCTAAAGGCGGAGTTCGAATTCTCACGCATGCGCACGGGACGCGTTATACTCTAAGTGAGACTATGTCGGCGCCGTAATGTTTTCTGACGTTTCCAGGCCCTACTTGCAATATATGTGTATTATATATATGATACAAGCAGAGTCAGGATGTTTGAACCGAAAATACTCCAAAATGTCGCATATTGGTAAAATTTATAAATGTTAAGATGCATTTTAGTTATTCCTAAAGCCTCTGGGGGGTGTTCCGACACTCATATCACCCCCCTTAGTTACGCCACTGTCAAAAAGTATTTAAGGAGGAACGATATTCAACATGCAGATTATAGGTACCGTGTGTCCACAAGAGTACGCACCATAGAGATAAGATAATGCTAATAGAATATAAATATCAACCAGTGCTATGTCCACCGTCCCTTTTCTTGTACCATTTATAACAATATTGTTTCATACTGTGGCGAGTCGGAAGCCAGAAAACAACGTTTTAGCGTGCCGGCGATCACAGCATTAGCCGATCTTTCTATTCTATTTGGTTATACCTATGGTGCGTCCTCCTGTGGACACACGTATATCTACCTGGCATAATACCGAGAAAATTTCAGAGAAATATATAGGGCATTCAGGAAACACAAAAGCATATAAATTTATTTGAAGTTGGCATTTGCATATAATTTTTGTACTAGGAATTCTGTATTTTGTTTTGCAAAGGTTTCCACACCTGTATACAGGCAGATTTGAATTTAAAAATGGCAATTAATATTTCTCACTAGCGTTTTGCACCCAAATTAGGTGCGAAATAATAATTTGTACAAGAGTGATCCATTTTGTGTGTCGAGTTAATTTTGAGGTTAGAAAATCCACATAACAAAAAGTCACTTATAAAAATGTTAAAACCATACTACTGGCTTACTTGCGTCGCCCTGAGACGATTGACACCAAAATCAACCAATTCGGCCCACGGGTTCGCTCTCAAAGTGGCGCCAAGCAAAGCACATTATTGTGTCGGATTGTCAGTGCCAAAGTAGATATTTTTCTAGAAATTATTGTCCTAAGTTTTATAAAATGTAATAAAAATACCTATTAATACCCAGTACGTCAATAGTATCCAACACAGTATTTGTTAAAAGTAGTTAATTACAACATTTACGACAGATGAGAAGCAAATGTCACACTCGTAATCTATTTGTTTTAGTAACTTTTTGTAAATACATTTCTAGACAAAGATAAATTCTGGAATTTTACTCTTGAAATTTCGGAAATCAAAGGCCACTTTGTGTTTACTGCACAGACTATACGCAGGGTGAGCACCTTAAAAATTAAATTTTTGTTTATTTTTGCTTTAACTGAGAAATAGACAAAAGTAATAATTTGTACATAGATCAGGATTTATCATTGTCGAAAATGAGACCTAACAGATACAGGCTAAACATCACAGTGTGACATAAGAGTATAGTGTCCTTATAACGCAGCAGAAATTCGAGCATCTCGAGAATCTAAGCAGCAGACTAGAAACTTGGCTCGAAATATTCGCCTGGGAATGCGGAATACGGATCCCAGCGAATGACATGATTTTTTTTTGCAAATTGATGTAGTTCGAGCGAGGGAAGTTCCGTGTAAACGCCTTTACAGTTTTTTCACATGGAAATGCAATCTAGGGAAATTATTGACAACAAGCATTGCCACTACATTTCATTGTATTGGCCCATAAACTTCTGGTTATAATTTTTGCAATGAGGTTAAGTTTTATGACACCGTAGTTATTTTAAATTGTAGTTATGGCTGTTATAAAATTGTCCTTAGGGCAATACCCATCTAACTAGTTAAAACCAAATTATAAAATCACATTTCAAATTTATAATACCTAAGGCTACAATTTAAAATAATGAAATGTCAATCTGTCAACATAAAACTTAACCTCACCACAAAAATAATAAGAAGTTTATGTATAGTCTTTGGTATAGTTTATTTATTTATTTATTTTATTTATTTCGCACTCAGCCAACAGCCGTTAGGCCAATTATATAGGCGTCGCTGTGCAGTTATGGAGACTTCCAACCCCACTAACGACAATCATGATGTTGTTATGACCAGCGGGACCAACTATTTCCGTGACAGCCGTAACACGAGGCGCCGAGAGATACAGCCGTGGAACTCCCATCCAAGTTCTGACCAAAGAGAGCATTGCTTAACTCTACTTGACATCTGCACTGTCAGTGTCAAATTAAAAAAAATTTCCTTGACTATACATCAAAAATAATGTGTTTTTTATTAGACTGTACAGTAATTTAATTGTTAAAATGTGAAAAATAGCAGTGGTGCCAACATAATGTCAGTTTGACAGTGCAGTAAATGGACTATATACTCCATTCACTATAGTCCCGGATTGTCAATGTCAAAATCCAATTAAAAACAATCCCATATATCATGGTTAATAATTTTAAATCAAGCTATAGGCAACTAGAAACAATTAATTAACTTACTAATGTCAAAACTATGAATTATAGGTTATGGTTAAATCAAAATACTTTTTATTTCGAACTGACTTAAGCAAAAATAAATAAAAGTTGCCGGGTAACAAAACGGAAATTTTAAAAATTACGCTTTTGCGTTGTTCAATCTAGTAGTAACAAAAAAAACAATAGAAATTCACCAGTGCTATCATAAAACGTCATTTTTGAGAATCCGGGACTGTAGTGAATAGAGTATACTAACATAATGCAGCCTAGTGACAATGCTTGTTGTCAATGATTTCCCTAGAATTTCAGCCTTTGCATTTCCATATGAAAGAAAAGTAGACTATATCGAATTGTCGGCTGTCGACCTAAAAATAAAGACGTGTTTAACAAATTCTTCGTGTTTTATTTCTGCACCACATTCAGTAGAACAACGAATTTTAGCATCTATTAAAATTAAAAAATACTTATTGTGAAATACTTACCATAAACGAATTCGGAATTATTACGATTTTTTAAAAAATTGGCTTGTAATTCATGATTTTTTATAAAGTAAAGTTGCAATTTTAAAATATTGTACAAAATAATAAGGAATTTTTAGAAAATTAGTTTGTAATTAACCAAATGTTTACAAAGTCAAGTTCAAATTACTCTAAAATCCTACGCAACTGTCTTTGTAATTGTTAGAAGTGATATAAAATAGCGTAAAATCATTATAACATTGAAGACAGGGGCGTCTCTAGCTCACCGGGGTGCAAAGCAAGGCCAACTAAATCTATAGAGACAACTTTGTTCCTATAGATTTAGTTGGCCTTGGTGCAAAGTCTCATGTGCTGCCCCCACTAGGTAGAGGTTAGATGGTTGGTTAGAGAAGGTGACTGATTTAAGTGAAGGTAGATAGAGAAGCTGTCAGGCCTATGTTCTAACATTTTGTGCTGCAAGACAGTTTGGTTTCTGTAAAATTGAATACTAATGCAGAGTATACTCTGATTAAAATATAACGTTGTGATATAACACTCAGTGCTGCAAGATAACTGTGTTTTGTAAATTAGCCTTTCAAGTTTGCGTTTGACGTATAATTAATGTAGAGTACACTCAAGTACAACATTTCACGTTTGTGTTCTAGCATTCAGTGCTGCAAGGCAGCTTGGTTTGGTAAATTAATCCGTTTTAAGTTTGCGCTTGACGCTTAAATAACGCACAGTACACTCTGGCACAGATGTAGCGATTGCTATTCTCAAATGTTCCACTGTAAGTCAGGGCGTTCTGATGATTCGAACTCAAGTTTACGTTTTACACTCGTGCGTCACGCCTGTTTAACCCTAAGCCGTCGTTATAACCTCATTCGGTTTGGACCACGTCGATCTCCCTGAGCGTATTCGAGCCGATGCCTTTAGCCTGTTCTTGACGTTTATCAGGGTGAGCGTGCTCAATTCCCGGATTTGTTTAGCATTCGATACTCGCTTATCCGCGAGTGTCGTAAGATCAATTTAATACCGTAACAAAGCATTCTTAATATAAGCCAAAACACTTTTATTCATTATTAGTTTCATAACTTCATAATATTAATTACCACGTTGACAGTAATATTTGTCACTCTTCAGCAACCAAAACTACCTTTTCATTATTTCCTTATTGCAAATTCTCTTACATTTATACAGTATGATCCAAAGTCAGTTTCACCAAAGAGGGCCAAGAAGAAGGGAGATAGACATAAGCTGTATGTATAGTATTGATTCAAGAAATACAATACCTATTTTCATTAAAAAGTCCTTAAGGCTGTGGAAATTCAAACGTATGAATAATATATTGGTGGCACTGTAAATCTATGTCAAATTCGAGGTTAACAGGTTAGGTTTTGCGTCAGTCTGTGTCATAACTGACGGTAAACCTAACCTGATACCCTCGGGTTTGGTTCACTGAATAGTCCCCCGAATACTATCAGTAGTCAAAATTAGGTAGACTATTTTTGGGGTGATATCACTCATGTTCATTACGTCTGTACCCAAACGTAATGGATTTTCGTAACCCCAAAAATAATCGACATAACTTTGAGTACTTATAGTGCTATATTATGATTATTCTTTATTTAACTAGTGGTATTATCCGTCTTTTATAAATCGACTGCTTAGGTTTTTCATGACATATGTTTTTTCAAATGCATTTGAAAGCGTGGTATGGTCATATTTTTCTTCTGTTTTTTTAAATAACCCAAAGAATGAGAGAGAACGAATATACGTTTAATTTGTTTATTGTCAGTTGTTTCGTGTATAACCCAGTAAACTATGAAAGTAAGTATAAAATCCTGTAAAGGGGTTTACTAGGAACCACATAGGTGGACACTCTAATTACAATAATTGCTGTATTTTTAAAATTGAATTGTAGATAAACTATAGAGGAAAGAAAATGTTTTAACGTCTTTAATAAAGAAAGCGTACTGCAAGATTGCTTCAAATTATGTATAAAATAGGGAAATATATTTTATCGTTGATAATAATACTGAAACCATAAAGGGAAATACTTCTTCTTTCTTCTTTCGGCTTCTAAATCCCGAGGGCATTATAGCCCCTTCTGACGAAGGATACACTATCCTGGTTCGAGATGGATCACTCCTCTATTTTCTTGTTTTCACAGCTTGTTACTGGGCTTAGCGTTCTCTGTGATTTTATTCCATGCTTTTCTATCTTTATATGGATCTCTCCAGTTTCTGATCCCCATTGCCACTATGTCTGCCATTACCGCATCCCACATCTAATTGGAGGTCTGCCTCTTCTTCTGTTTCCTATGGGTGTCCATTCCATAATTTGTTTGATAAGGTCGTCAGGGCTGCTCCTCATAATGTCACCTAGCCATTTTAAGCCTTGCACTTTTACGAACTGTACTATGTCTTCCCCTTTAATTTCTATTTCTATTTCGTGGTTTATTATTTGTTTTGGTTCTTTATCTTGCATTTTAACTAGGCCTGGTATTATTCCCAAGATTTTCCTTTCAAAACATCTCAATTCTTCTTACTTTTTCTTTGTTAGTGCAATCGTTCCAACTGCATAGGTTACATTTGGTCTTATCGGTGTCTTGTAAATGTTAATTTTAGTGGCCTTACTGAAGTTTTTCCTTTTAAGAAGTAAGTAAGTAAGTTTATTTATAAGTGGTTTATTGATGAAGTAAGCTTTCTTTCTTTTTTGAATGCGATCTTTCACTTTTTCTTCTCCACGGATGCTGATCATTGTGCATAGATAGTTAAACGTGTTAAATGTGTTTTTGCCTTCTTATCTATACTGTAGATTTTTTTCTCTTAGTTCATTCTGGACCGGGCAATTTATCGTTAAATCGTCTGCATATGCTATTGCCTGTGTTCCGCAACTAATTATTGTACCTCGTAAGTGTACTCTTCTGACTATACCTTCAAACACTAGGTTAAATAATGTGTCGGACACTATATCTCTTTGCTTTATCCTCATATTTATCTCGAATTTATATGTATATGCCCTTCTACTTGTACAACCGTTTCTGTGTTTTTCAGTGTCATTCTGACCAAATTTACTAGTTTCCTGACGATTCAAAGGTCTTCCAACCCTTTCTTCATTCTTTGTCTATCTACAGAGGCAAAGGCGGTTTGAAAGTCGATAAATACGAAGTATAAGTCTATGTCGAATTTTGTTGCTTTCTCCAAAATTTACTGCATTATGTGGATAGCATTGCTACCTACTTCTACAAAAGGCTGATCAGTTACTAGTAGTAAGAGGACACCACTAATTGGATTAAGTGTTCAATTAAATTAATCGAGGCTCGATTAAATTAATCGGATGATTGACAGGTGCTCCAATTAAACCGCGGATTGATCTAATTAATTTCGCGGATTGATCTAATTAATCACATATGAAGTTTGATATGTAATTTACATATGTGCTACTGATTAAATTACGCGCGGCCATTTTTAATTTGCTTCTGGAATTACACGGCGGCCATCTTGGTTTTTTGGCGCGAATATTTGAATTTAAATTTTTTTTCAGATTTTTTTCTAAGTCCCAGTTTTTGAATTTAAATCTCCCGGGTGTCGGCCATCTTGGTTTTCTGGCGCGAATATTTGAAATTTTCAGATTTTTTTTTAAGTTCAATTTTTTGATTTTAAACTTCCCGGGGTGTCGGTCTTCTTGGTTTTCTGCGCGAGCACTTCTAGCGGCTATCGTTTTGAATTTTGAATTTTCGCGGAAATATTTGAATTTCAAACTGGTAGATCTCTCTCTCTCTTCTGCTCCTTGGTTGTCTCTCTCTTGCATTCACTCGCGGAAATATTTGAATTTCAAACTGGTAGATACATCTCTCTCTCTTCTGCTCATTGGTTGTCTCCCTCTTGCAGTCACAGGATGGATGTTTAATTTAAAAAAATCTCTGGCGGACTTGGATTTGAACCCTCTACGTTTGCATACACATTGGGCCCACATCGATCGATGCCGCTACACCACGGAGCGCTACGGGATTTAAAGGATTTGAACAAAACGTCATTTCCCTGCTCTAAGAATGGAATTGCATAGCTTGTGGTGTTAAATCAATTGTAGTAATTTTAAAAAAGTGTTTTTGCATTTGGTTGGGCCATAATTAATTATTTTATAATTTGTGCCTGCTATATGGATGGCAATGTCCGCTCGCTTCTACTCTCTGGCGCCCGTTTTTGAATTTCAATTGGTAAATCAGCCATTTTCGCGCTCTGTCTGGTTTCTTGTAAAGGCCAAATAGAATTTAATGAATTATTTTTTAGCCGCTGTTGTATTTTATTAAAGTATTTATAATTAAATTATTTATGAAAGCCGCTGAAAATTTAAAAGCTATATGAATATCGGTGCGCCTAATTTGTTTTTGTGCAATTTGAAGCCTTGAAATGCAGGCTTTAACTTGATTGTTAGCACAGACAAAGGAATTTGCTATGATATCACCGTCTCTGCAGGGGACATCTTGTCTGCACTCATACTTTACGTAAAGTAGAAATTTCCTATCTCACTCGCTCTTATTGACTGCTGTAACTTTATCTCTGGCACTCGCTCAAAATGTCTATAGTTTTAATATGCTTGAACGTATTTCGTCATTCTTTCCAAGTATTTAAAAAATATATATTAGACGTGTTTTAAAAAATATATGCATAAGCGTTTTGCGATTTTCTAACGATTTGGTTCATATGATTTTTGTCGCTTTTAAAAATAAATAGACATTCTTTTATTTCGTGCTTGAGTTTTATAATTACGCTGTGCCCTTTGTGGCTTGATTACGTCACACCGAAGTCTGCCGTCTTACTCATAATTTATTTAATTTAAAAAAAAGCTTTTTGCGGTGGCCCAAGTCGGATTTGAACCCTAGCCACATGTGAATAATTATTTTAAATCGCGAAAAGTGTTGAGTAAATAAATGCAACGTATTATAAATACGTAAAACTTTTAGTTATTGTGCGTTTATAAGATGGGTCTTTTGACAAAGTGGAAGAATCAAACTGTGCTATTGTAAATTTACAGATTTTTCACGGTCAATTTGTATATAACAACTTAATGTAAATTGGTAATTTAGAACATTTTAACGAAAACAGCGACTTTTTTCGGAATAAACTGTTTCTTCTCACCACGGAACCCTATTTTATAAGTAAACGTCTGAAATTGTGTCATTATATCGATAAAAACTGCATTTTAGTTTAAAAAATTCCAGTATAAATGCAAACGGACGAAAAGAAAAACGCAATAGACCACAAATTAACATAAATTTGAATAAAACAGAGAATTTCGTTGAAAAATGTTCTGTTTTAGTTTTAAAAATTCCAGTATAAATGCAAACGGACGAAAATAAAAACGCAATTGACCACAAATTAACATAATTTTGAATAAGAACGCTCAATTTCGTTGAAAAAATGTTCTGACACCGTCATTTCACTTAAAATTTTACAAAAACTGACATCATGTCACTTGAAATTATACAAAAACGACATTTTTATCCAATAAGCGATAAAAAATACACCATCTCACATTATTTCACTTAAAAAATGATCACAATTCGTTTTATAAATCGTTTTGTAAAACAAAAATGATGTAAAAGCAGTTTTTAGAGTTATTTCTAAGCATAATTTTGCAAATGTTTTACACTTTTTTCTCTAACTTGTTGCAATTTTAGCAAGATTTGAATAAAAAACAGCAATTTCTGCAGCAATTTTAGTAAGATTTGAATAAAAACACAATTTCGCTGAAAAAGTTCTAACCAAAAACGACAAAAAGAATATTTTTATAGAACTTTTATTGAAAAAACCACAAGCATTTCTAGAAGCAAAATTCACGCACTTTCGCTGAAAAACGTTCTGTTCCACATCATCTCACATAAATTTTCACAAAAATCGACAACATGTCACATAAATTATACAAAAACTGTCATAACGTCACTTGAAATTATACAAAATACGATATTTTTATTCAACACACGATGAAAATTGAACAAAAATCACGCAATCACACATCATCTCACATAAATTTACACAAAATCGACATCATGTCACATAAATTATACAAAAACTGCCATCATGTCACTTGAAATTATACAAAATACGATATTTTTATTCAACACACGATGAAAATTGAACAAAAATCACGCAATCACACATCATCTCACATAAATTTACACAAAAATCGACATCATGTCACATAAATTATACAAAAACTGCCAACATGTCACTTGAAATTATACAAAAAACGACATTTTTACTCAACACATGACGAAAATTGAACAAAAATCACGCAATTACACGCCATCTCACATAAATTTTTACAAAAAGCGACATCATGTTACATAAACTATGCATAATTTTGCAAATGTTTTACACTTTTTATAAAATGCATCGCTCAAAATTAAAAGAAATAGCAATTTCGTTGAAAAAATTTTTTACCACAAGCATTTCGATAAACAAAATTTTAAAATTCTTGTACTTTTGATGGAAATACACACAATTTCGTTGAAAAATTTGTAAATGTTTTACACTTTTTTATAAAATGTATCGCTCAAAATTAAAAGAAATCACAATTTTTTAAATTATATCACACCATTATGAAATCGTAGATTGATTTTTTGAAATTTTACACTTTGTAGCTGTAAAATAACTTCAAATACTAATATTTTAACTTTAGATTTTGTAATTATTTCAGATTCGTGAAAAACAAAAGCAGAGTAGAAATAAAAAAACACAAACACTTTGTAATAAACAAATATATTGTTCTTATTTCGTATAATACTTAATAATATAAATATAAATGCACAGCTGAATGTCTTATTTTCTAAAAATTTGCTAGCAATTTACAAAACGGTAGTTTGAGGTGCACAACATTTCAAATTAAAAAGGCTGCAAGTAATCAAATCAGAATTTCATTGTGTCATTTTAAAGTTTAAGATGCACCCAATCTAGAATTCCCTTCGATTTTGGTGTTGATGACATCTGCCTTAGAGGCGTTTTTCTAACGGCCCTTTTTTGGAGGCGTTTCCTTATCGGCGTTCTTCTGACTGAACCTTTTTGATGTGGACTTGGATGAGTAGCTGGTGTTTTTAATTTATATTCTAAATCGGACTCGCAGTTATCAGTTTCTTAAAAGTTTTGGGAAGTGTAGATAAAATAATGGCATTTGATAGGCTGTTACTGGTTGTTTCAATGGGTATTTTGATTGGCTGCCGTGCCTGGTTTGTGAAATGAAAGTACCTTTGTAAAACCTGATTGTACTGGATCCATTTATCGTGATCAGTTAATTTGGACTTTAAAACTTTTTGCATTTCGTCATCAAGCTGTGATAATATCTTTTTCTCCGCATCATCGCCAGACTTAAGACGTTGGACAAATTCCGGCGATACAATCAACATCTTCCGCTCTTTGTCCATTTTAGTCGAAAAGGAGCTCAGTCGTTTGTTCTGGTAGAGCCGTCGTGAATAAACTAGCTTAAAATCAAGACTTTCATAATAAATATATAAAAAAAATATGACAGGTACGGGAATCGAACCCGTATTCTCTCTCGAGATCAGAGCTTGAATCTGACGCCTTAACCATTCGGCCAACCTGCCTCCCTATATAAACGAGCACTCTCTGCATAATTAAGAAAACATATAGTTTAAAAAGCCTTCTACATGCCAACGGCCAACGGCAGCTGAGGGTCAAGTCTTTCGATAAAATATATATCAAAACCGATTTAGAAATTTGTACATGGCTTAATTTATATGAAATATTGTATGAAATGGCATGTAGAAGGCTTTTTAAACTATATGTTTTCTTAATTATGCAGAGAGTGCTCGTTTATACAGGGAGGCAGGTTGGCCGAATGGTTAAGGCGTCAGATTCAAGCTCTGATCTCGAGAGAGAATACGGGTTCGATTCCCGTACCTGTCATATTTTTTTTATATATTTATTATGAAAGTCTTGATTTTAAGCTAGTTTATTCACGACGGCTCTACCAGAACAAACGACTGAGCTCCTTTTCGACTAAAATGGACAAACAGCGGAAGATGTTGATTGTATCGCCGGAATTTGTCCAACGTCTTAAGTCTGGCGATGATGCGGAGAAAAAGATATTATCACAGCTTGATGACGAAATGCAAAAAGTTTTAAAGTCCAAATTAACTGATCACGATAAATGGATCCAGTACAATCAGGTTTTACAAAGGTACCTTCATTTCACAAACCAGGCACGGCAGCCAATCAAAATACCCATTGAAACAACCAGTAACAGCCTATCAAATGCCATTATTTTATCTACACTTCCCAAAACTTTTAAGAAAAAAGCTGAAGTTTTCCTACGCATTTTGAGTGCCTCAAACGATGTGAGCTGGGATCACAAGGGTACCGTTACTATAAAGGGTGAAATTTTACCGGCGTCTAACATAGTCGATTTAGTTCACGACACTCTGCGGCCTCGAAAAACTATTAATCCACCCGGACGCCTACAGTTTGCTGATTACATCAAAGACCTTAACGTTGCTAATGTGCTGCTAGCTAAACCTAAACAGCAAAAGAAGCCAACCCCGACTGGTACTACAGGAAAAACCGAAATGGAAACTGATAACTGCGAGTCCGATTTAGAATATAAATTAAAAACACCAGCTACTCATCCAAGTCCACATCAAAAAGGTTCAGTCAGAAGAACGCCGATAAGGAAACGCCTCCAAAAAAGGGCCGTTAGAAAAACGCCTCTAAGGCAGATGTCATCAACACCAAAAACGAAGGGAATTCTAGATTGGGTGCATCTTAAACTTTAAAATGACACAATGAAATTCTGATTTTATTACTTGCAGCCTTTTTAATTTGAAATGTTGTGCACCTCAAACTACCGTTTTGTAAATTGCTAGCAAATTTTTAGAAAATAAGACATTCAGCTGTACATTTATATTTATATTATTAAGTATTATACGAAATAAGAACAATATATTTGTTTATTACAAACATATATATTACACATATATTGCTGGTAGGGCCTGGAAACTTCAGAAAACATTACGGCGCCGACATAGTCTCACTTGGAGTATAACGCGTCTCGTGCGCATGCGTGAGAATTCGAACTCCGCCTTTAGAAGCGAATTTTAAACTTGACCACTTCCCCATTGGGCGGACGGCGCCGCCGCGCTTGCGCACAGCTCACCGTATACATGAAGGAGTTGGTTGTGTGTCTCACTTCGTTGGTGAGTTTCCCACTCATAGCCGCTAGCAATATAGTAAGTATTAGATATATGATTACAAAGTGTTTGTGTTTTTTTATTTCTACTCTGCTTTTGTTTTTCACGAATCTGAAATAATTACAAAATCTAAAGCAAAAATAATAGTATTTGGTTATTTTACAGCTACAAAGTGTAAAATTTCAAAAAATCAATCTACGATTTCATAATGGTGTGATATAATTTAAAAAATTGTGATTTCTTTTAATTTTGAGTGATACATTTTATAAAAAAGTGTAAAACATTTGCAAATTTTTCAACGAAATTGTGTGTATTTCCATCAAAAGTACAAGAATTTTTGAATTTTGTTTATCGAAATGCTTGTGGTAAAAGATTTTTTCAACGAAATTGCTATTTCTTTTAATTTTGAGCGATGCATTTTATAAAAAGTGTAAAACGTTTGCAAAATTATACATAGTTTATGTAACATGATGTCGCTTTTTGCAAAAATTTATGTGAGATGGCGTGTAATTGCGTGATTTTTGTTCAATTTTCGTCATGTGTTGAGTAAAAATGTCGTTTTTTGTATAATTTCAAGTGACATGATGTCAGTTTTTGTATAATTTATGTGACATGATGTCGATTTTGTGTAAATTTATGTGAGATGGCGTGTAATTGCGTGATTTTTGTTCAATTTTCATCGTGTGTTGAATAAAATATCGTTTTTTGTATAATTTCAAGTGACATGATGTCAGTTTTTGTATAATTTATGTGACGTGATGTCGATTTTTGTGTAAATTTATGTGAGATGATGTGTGATTGCGTGATTTTTGTTCAATTTTCATCGTGTGTTGAATAAAAATATCGTATTTTGTATAATTTCAAGTGACGTGATGAGAGTTTTTGTATAATTTATGTGACATGATGTCGATTTTTGTGAAAATTTATGTGAGATGATGTGGAACAGAACGTTTTTCAGCGAAAGTGCGTGAATTTTGCTTCTAGAAATGCTTGTGGTAGAAGATTTTTCAATGAAAGTTCTATAAAAATATTGTTTTTGTCGTTTTTGGTTAGAACTTTTTCAGCGAAATTGTGTTTTTATTCAAATGTTACTAAAATTGCTGCAGAAATTGCTGTTTTTTATTCAAATCTTGCTAAAATTGCAACAAGTTAGAGAAAAAGGTGTAAAACATTTGAAAAATTATGCTTAGAAATAACTCTTAAAACTGTTTTTACATCATTTTCTTTATTAAAAAGCGTTTTGTAAGACGAAATGTGATAATTTTTAAGTGCAATGATGTGGGATGTCGTATTTTTTATCGCTTATTGGATAAAAATGTCGTTTTTTGTATAATTTCAAGTGACATGATGTCAGTTTTTGTAAAATTTTAAGTGAAACAGAACATTTTTTTAACGAAATTGTGTGTTTTTATTCAAAATTATGTTACTTTGTGGTCAATTGCGTTTTTATTTTCGGCCGTTTGCATTTATACTGGAATTTTTAAAACTAAAATACACTTTTGAGCGATATAATGACACAATTTCAGACGCTTACTTATAAATAAAAACCTTTTGCTTTTCGAAATGACTGTAGATGGGCAATATTTTAAAAAATTCCACTCATCGCTGTTCGTCACAACATGCTTTTTCCAGGAGCGACAAAATCATATGTTCCCATGACTTTATAATAAAAACGTGGAGGGGACAACCATTCTTATACAATAAGAAAGTAGCCGAAACACGGTAGCTGAAAGCAACGCACCACCCTTTCTTACCTATATGAGTAAGAAAAAGATAGCCATACAAAAAATTATATTAGTAGTCACGTTTAGTTGACAAATGTCATAATTAAAATGACGAATTGCAGCTACGTGCTCTGACAGGAGTTTTAGAGCAACAGCTGTCAAATTTATAAAGACATTTAATTGAAGTAACCAAGTTGAGCATTTTATTACAACGGCGTAAGGCCTATTTTTCACTGTATTAGACAAGACTACAATTTTTACGAGGCTGATGTTTAAACTGTAAATTTTATGTTTATAGTTTAAAACCGCCGTAGCAATATATATTTTATAACTTTATGGTTTATGAATGATAATAATAAAATTATGTGAGGCCTTTTTCATACTTAATAAGATATTTGAATAATTCGGACCGTTTATTTTAATTCTATCAAAATAATTTTGAATATAGCAGTTTTTTGCCTAATGGCTTATATCTCAGTGGTTACTAAAGATTGCAGAGAATGACGCACAACCGTTGGTTAATAGAAAGCGAGCCCGAGGCTATAACGTCTTTTCTAATTACACATTGCGGGCAAAGCATGTCTATTCCTGCGCTTTCAATACAGGCTCTAAAGGACAAATAACTGTTAGTCACTCAAATATTAGAAAATTACCGCTGCGTAATTTAAACAGAAGCTAATGCGTAATATTATAATGACATTTGAATAAAGTAATGCAGTGGTTTCGCTATATAAAATAAAGTAATTATTTCTATTCATATAGCTTTTCAAATTTTCTGCGACCGAACAGCAATTTACAGCAGGGCGGAACAATGAGAATATTGCAAATTCCAATTCTATGCAACGGTTAAAAGCCCTAAGGCCATAAACAGTCAGTGTATTCCTAGAACTTGCTTCTTTGTTTGGACCATGTCTCGCTCAAAATAAACAAGCGGCCTGTAACTGATTTGTTAAATACATTTTCTTTTATTAGTATAACATCAACTACGTCCAATTAATTTTTTAAAAATTACAGAACTATAATATTTCAAAAGGATACGATCTGACGACTAAATTTCAATCGAAAATAACATTTAAAATGTATTATAACATGCTTGCTATGCTAGTGACTATGGTTAAATCCTTAAAACCTCGAGCGCTTCGCCAGCTCAGTTGGTTAAGACCTCAGCCTACAAATACAAAACTCGTCGGTTCAAATCCGACCAGCGGCCGTGACGAGCAGCTTTTTTAAATTAAATAAATGCGAGCGAGAGAGAACAACAGCGAGAGAGACAGATGTCAACAAGGCGCGTAATCACATTCAAAAATGGGCGCTAAATTAGCAAATTTGAAAATACGCAAGAAGTGCGTGCGCAGAAAACCAAGATGGCCGACACCCGGCAAAATTAAAAACGACAGCCGTAAGAAGTGCGGGCACAGAAAACCAAGATGGCCGCCGTGTAATTCCGGAAGCAAATTAAAAATGGCCGCGGCGTAACTTAATCAGTAGCACAATTACATATCAAACTTCATATGTGATTAATTAGATCAAACCGCGAAATGAATTAGGTCAATCCGCGGATTAATTAATTCGCGGATTTAATTAATCGTTTGATTGACAGGTTGCTCCAGTTTCGGTGCCCCACTACTGTGCTTACAGAAATGGCTTCAGACCACTTACCGGTATTGATTGCATTTGAAGACAATCCGCAAGCTTTCTCCATACTACCCAGACTAATTAATGGTGTTGTAGATTGGGAAAAATTCCAGCAAAACCTCAACAGGGTACTAGAGTGTCCAAAAAATTTGAACACACCTGAAGACGTAAATACAGCGGTGGATAAATACACTAAAAATATTACAGAGTCATTACGAAATGCTACCACTCCAAAATCAAAAAGGCCAGGTTCTTATGCACATCCACCTCAATACATATTACAGTTAATAAGAGAGAAGAATATAACTCGCAGAATGTGGCAAAGAACAAGAAACCCAACTATGAAACAACAATTAAATCGCCTGATTCGCAACGTCAAGAACGAACTAGAAAGTCACAGAATAAGATCTTATCAAAGATATATAGAAGAACTTGAGCCACAAGATGCTACTCTGTGGAGAGCTACCCGAAGAATCCTAAACCATCCAAATCCAGTCTTCACATTAAAAATAGACAACATCAAATACTCGTCCGATAGCGAGAAAGCAAAAGCTTTTGCTGATTATTGGCAAAAAATATTTACCACTCAACTAATTGACAGGCAGTTAGCTGAAGCTCAGCGATCACAAGAAGCAATCGAAGTTTATGTAAACGAAGCACCTTTACAAATAGACCCAACATCACCAACAGAACTTAAGAGATACATAAACAGTTTGAAGCTCAAAAAGTCCCCGGGGCACGACTTGATTCCAAATGTAGTATTAAAAAAATTGACCCTTAAAGCTGTAGCTCATTTGGCAACAATATTTAATGTATGCCTGAGAATAGGCTATTTTCCAACTTCGTGGAAGGAAGCTGTAATAATTCTAATCCACAAAGTGGGTAAAGACAAGTCTAATCCAGATAATTATAGACCAATAAGTCTCTTACCATCACTTGCAAAAATTTTAGAGAAGGTTATACAAAACAGATTAAACGAGCATCTAACAGAATATAAAGTAATTCCGCATTACCAGTTTGGTTTTAAAGCGTTACACTCAACTAATCACCAGCTCCTTAGAATTGTGGAACTGATCGAGCGAGGATATGAGAATAAAGCACATACTATCATAGCATTCTTAGATATAAGAAAAGCTTTTGATTCCGTGTGGACAACAGGACTTATCTTCAAACTGGCACAAATTATTCTGCCCAAGTACCTTCTACTCATAAGTTCGTTTCTAGAATTGCGAGCTTTTAAAATACGTGTTGGAACGGAATATTCTACGACAAGGCCTATAGAAGCAGGGGTACCACAGGGATCAATATTAGGCCCAACTTTGTTTAACGTATACACATCTGACTTCCCAATCTTCGGAGATGAGTCAATAGCGATGTACGCAGATGACACTGCGGTGATTTCCCAACATCAAGACATTAATATAGCCAGAAACAACTTACAAGAAAAACTTAATATTATTAGCGCATGGTACGAAAAATGGTGTCTTCAACTAAATGCCAATAAGTGCGAGGCAAAACTTTTCACGCTAAGAAGACCTAATAACCCACCAAAATTAGTAATTAATCGCCAAGAGGTAGAATGGAACCCATCCGATCAGGCAGTAAAATATTTAGGAATTCACATGGACCGGAAATTAACATGGAAGATACATATTAACAAAAAACTAAATGAGGCTTATGTTCGACTTACAAAATTATATACAATTATACACAGAAAATCAAGACTTAGGATAAAGTGTGGTTGTTTAATATACTCATCGATACTGCGACCAATATTAACATATTGTGGCGTTGTATGGGGCGCTACATCAAAAACTAATTTAAAAAAGTGCAAGTTTTTCAAAACAAAGTTCTGCGCATAATTACTAGTGCTTCGTGGTTTGTGAGAAACTCCCAAATTCACGATGAACTGAATATTCCAACAATTCACAGTTTTCTGAAACATCTGGCAAGGAACTTCCACGATAAACTGATCCAGTGTCCAGGCGCTACACATTACAACATTGGTAACAGATCCACTCACAAAAGACTAAAGCGTAAACTACCTCAAGATGTTCTACTATCTTCACCTGAAACCAGCGATATGGACAATTAATCATAAATAGTTATGAGTTACGCAATACCACAAACAGTAAGATAAGTTAATTAAAAACATGTACAGTCGCGGAATTAAAAATCCGGACATTTAAAATGATTCAGTGTATATCTTACTTTACTTTACTTATCACGTTACCTGGTGAAATTAGTCAAAGTCAAAATAATTACTCGTATATGACAGCATGCCTCATTGTTTAACTGTCAATTGCTAACCTAGAAACGCAAAGCCCAATTTACATTACCCAAAAATTGCAAAAATCCTTTATAAGACTCGTCCGGATTTTTAATTCCGCGACTGTACATACCATTTTTAGATACTGAGGAGCTTTTGAGCCGTCCTCTATGTATTCCAGTTATGACACTATTGCAAAAAAGTTATGTATAGCGCACAAAGCGCTGAGCTAACTACAAGTTCAAATAAATAAAAAAAAACAGAACACACTATTTGTTGTCCCTTTTTGACTCTTACAACATTTATCTTGTATCTCTTGGGTTCCATCTTCGTCAAGTGTAAAGCCTGAGCTATGTGCAAATTACTGATTTTATCTGCTTCTAAGTTAAAGCAAAATAAGCAACCATTTGTTTAGTGCCCACTCTGTACCTATATGTTGTGTCCAAATATGCATTTTTTCTTCAAGTATAAAAACCTGAGACTTGTGCAAATTATTACTTTCATTTAAGTAATAGGTCTTGAGTTAAAGCAAAAATAGAAAGAATTTAATTTTTCATATTTGCTCACCCTGTATATATTTCTCCGAAATTTTTTCTGCTTTATGCCAGGTAGACATAGAATATGCATGCAAAGTATCGTCTTCCTCCAAAAAATAGTTTTAGAGTTATACCGGCAAAAGACAGAGGGAATTGATAAAAACGGTTCTTTGATATCTAGGGACCCTGGAAGTGAAGATCTGAAGACATTTCAGAAGGTAATTTTTTATCGATTACAATCCGTTCTTCGTCTTTTAGACGAGGCAAGTAAAAACTAAAAATTAAGATGCCTTAATTCAAGGGATAACAGAAACCACCTTTAGATTAATAAATTTAAATCTCTTCGAACAGAACAAAGAACCAGATTTAGACAATACAAATCCCGTAATGTAGATACAAGAAATAATGAACACGAAAAAACGAAAAATTCTGAATAACTTGATTCTACGAGTATTATCAAATGAAATCAGATTTTGAAAAAAAAACAAACGAACACATCAAAATTATACAGTGGCCGCCAAAAAGTCGGCATCATATGGGAGTTTTTTATTATTTATTTTTGAAAAGAACTTTTTACGACAATAATTTGTGCTTGTCCAAAAACCTCTTTATCCCCTATCATACATACCGAGTGATTTTAACTTATTTAGAAAATGGCGTATTTCGAAATTGTCAAAATCTAAAAAGTGCTATTTTTCGGAAATTAAGTACGTTTTCAATGAGATTTCTTTAGAGTGTTAGTTTTAGCTAACTGAACAATCTCAAGTCCAGAAAACACACATTTTTCTTTAACTTTAGCTAAACTTTAATTTTTCAATTTTTTAAATATTTTTCAAAATTTCACATACCAACAGCGTGCGGCCGGCTGGTGCTTGCGTGGCGCCAGCAGTGCAGTGGGTTCAAGCCCCACACCCGAGCATTGATAACATCGTACGCTCTCGGGCCATCATACCAACACCTTTAATGGTCGTGACACCTGCGAGGTCATTCTTCCTTAATTCAAGGGGTTAGGCTAGCCACCTACCTCAGCCGCGGATTAAGATGGCTTATAAAACCGCACTCAAGTGTGTGAAAGTAACAGGCTCCCAGCCTATATTAAGAGGAAGAAGAAGACATACCAAAACTTAATTTTAAAATTAAAATTTTTGTATGTGAAGACTAACGATTTATAATTGTAAAAGATAATATATAATGTTAATTACTCCTTTAGATTTTTTATTATTTGCCGAAAAGTGATATGTTCGCATAATTTTGAAGTTTTGATGCAAGGTGCTTTGTAAGAGAAGTATTTTTAAATGATAATTAATATCTATTTAAATGGCTTCTACGATAAAAACTCTAATCTAACCCTTTTAATGAATCCTGTAAATATTATTTTACAGTTGTCTAAATGAGAAGATTTTTCTTTATACAGTTTACATGTTCTAAAAATTCTTCTCATTCAGACAACTGTAAAAGATCGTTTACAGGATTTCTGTAACAGTAATTCGCTAACAGGGTTAGAGTTTTTAGAAGCCATTTAAATAGATATTAATAATCATTCAAAAATATTTCTCCTAAAAAGCACATTGCATCAAAAACGTAAAAATTATGCGAACATATCACTTTTCGGTAAGTAATACAAAATCTAAACGAGCAATTAACATTTTATATTATTTTTACAATTATAAATCATGAAAGTCGTTACATAAAAAAATTGAATTACAATATTAAGTCATGGTTTGCGAAACTGAAAAATATTAAAAAAAAAGGAAAAAGCTAAAGCTAAAGTTAAAGAAAAATATGTGTTTTTTGAACTTGAGATTGTTCAGTTAATCTAAACTAACACACTCTAAAACAATCTCATTGCAATGTTACTAAATTTCCGAAAAATAGCACTTTTTAGATTTTGACAATTTCGAAAAACGGAATTTTCTAAATAAGTAAACGTCACTCGGTATCTATGATAGGGGCTAAATAGGTTTTTAGACAAGCACAAATTATTGACGTGTAAAGTTTTTTGAAAAATCTAAAATATATATTTTTTTACTTATGTGATGCCGATTTTTGGCGGTCACTGTATACCCAATACCGCTAAATTGTCAACTATTTCTCCTCTTCTTCGATGGGTATTAAAACTATACAAAGTGCTCGTAATTTGCAAATTCAATGATTTTGCCATAGTAAATCAAGCACGCTATGTATCTCTGTATTTCTTAAAAACTCTTTCAATAAACTTTCGCCTAATAGCTTATTTAACGCCCTTAAATTCAACTGATTTTGAGATTTAATCTATTCCAGCATTTCTCGGTTTTTGTGTCAGCAATGGCTGGATTTTTATTTTCTAAACCTAGTTTGTGATTCCTTTAAATAAAGCATTTTAGGGGCCTTACATTGTTTTCTTATACTCACAATTGCATAGTTGGAAAACAGTTGAATTCAGAGTTATCCAGTAAGATATCAAAATAAACCTTTTTAAAGGGGAATTTTAAAATACTAAAATGTGTAGTGCGTTTCCTTTAAAAACCTTTGAAATCATCAAATTTGCAGACACCATGTATAGTATGAACGCCGAGAATCACCATTTTACACTCGAGAGGTAATTCACAAAAAACGTATAATGTTTTATTTTTATTTCAGTATCTACAGCAGCTGCCTAAAGTTTAGCATTTTGTGCATAAAATCGGTAACATCTCCAAAACAGTTGATGTTAGACCCATACAAATTTATATTAAAACTATTGGTATTTCAATGCAAAGCTTTTAACCTTCCTGAATGTAGAGTAATAACTTTGGTTCGCCACACTTTTTGAGCCATCCTGTATAATCAGAAATATTTTAGTAATATACAACACTTTCGTACCTTCAACTTTTATATAAGCTATTTTAATGTAAATCTTCTAGTTTTAGAGATATTTCCCACCCCGCATCGTTGACGGATCCTGTATTAAATGTTCAGTGACATGCGGTTGTATTGAATTTACTTAAATCCATTACTAGCGATAAGCCCCCGTGCGCGTTTGCCAAGTCTCTGAGGCGTAACAGTATGTTTCATAGATAGAGGCGAGTACTACTGGCGCACCTTGTTAGGTGTATATGTGTATTACATGGTCGCGCCATCTAGAATAACCTCTACCAACTGAAGTGTGTAACTGAATATGTGTACTGTCAAACTCACCTCCACCAAAAAATCTGTTAAATCGATGCTTGTTGCACCATCTGTTGAATGGAACACTTATACATGGGGATACCTAGTCGCCTCCGATTTTTCGTACTGGCCTCCAAAAATGAGGCCAGTTCTTCGTTTCGACGTATGCTTTCGGAGGCGAGTTTGACGTTTTGCATATGTATGTATATATATACACTGTGTCCCAGGATTGATGTTACAAGAGGTGAGATGGACTAAAAATTTTTGAATTTTATTTTAAGGTTCTGGGATTTGGTCCGCAACATTAATGTCAATAACATTTTGAACACTTGTAACATTGTTTAATTCGGTAACTAGATTTTAAAAGCCGACTTTTCAATTTTGTTTGTTAACACCGAATTTCAAATTTAATAACTTTAATCGAATATTACTTAAAAGGGGTGGTAGTAGTAAAATAATTTTTCCTACAAAACTTTCTTCTTTTTTAACGATCTTTTCAACAATATGTTTTTCGACTTATGGTGCCATTTAAAATTTTGGAGTTCTGAACATTGTGGACAAAACTACTCGTGATGCTGACTTTTTTCGAGAAATAATAATATCACCATTCGATTCTTTAGTATGACTTTTATAATAAATTTTTTTATCCCAACTCTCTACGACTCACCGTTCTTTAAAAAAAATACTGATACGGGTGGTCTCATTCACCCTGTATAATAATTAGTACTGATTAATGTAAAATATTATTATAACCCTCTCAAAAATTATGTTCAATAAACAATTTATCTATCTATCTATCTATCTATCTATATCTATCGGCAGCGGCCTTCGATAACTGAATTCCTGTTTTGGTAAGGTCTTCTTTAATTATTTTTTTGGTACCCTTTAAAAGCCGTTTTTTACTGTATACCAGTTGTTTTGTATTCCTCCGGACGAATTTTACAATAATTGGGCGATGCTGACCTTCTTTACCTAGCAATCTATGGCTGCAGTCTATTAATGATGCTGGAATGTCTAAATTGAACTTGTTCTTTAACATTGTGCTAACGACTTCATCCGTTGATTCACCTTTCGTTTCGGGAATGCCAAATATTCTTAATGTATTTAAACGGGAATATTGTTCTAAGTCGTCCCCAGATTGTATCATTTGCTATTTAGATGCTAGTAACTGAGTTTCAAGTTGATCCACTTTTTCTTGCAGTTTGCTGACTTTTTCGCTGAATTTTTCCTCTATTCTCTCGTACATTTTGTTAATGAGGGCGTTCATGAAGGTAGACGAATTCAGCACTTTTTCTACCACTCGCTGCATAAGGGCTTCTTCTTCTACCACAGATCTGGTTTGTCTGGCTACTGTCTCGGGCATCTTGGAATGATACTTGGAAATATATGTTAACTTCACGATTTAGAGCTCTACACAATATCTCGCAGCGACCACTCCGCACGACTATTCACGTGGAGCACACATCGAAGAATACGTCACTTAGTTTTGAAAATTGTCTATGCACGTCTAAATGTATTTCATGTGTGTCCTACTTTCATGCCGCGTGATTTTATTTGTATTGTATCCGAATTCTTGAAGCATTTCGGTATTACGAATCTAGCTAAGTCACCTTTTGAAGCTGAGCAAATTTCCTGTAGTCGATAGGAAATCTTTCTAGTGAAACACCCTACCTAACACGTATTACCCAAATATATCTTTATTTATGTATTTATTTATTTATTTATTTAAGTAAATGTTGCCCAACAGGTATATATATATATATATATATATATATATATATATACAGCCTGTTTAAAATTAAGTGTGCACTATTGCTATATCGGTTGCTATTATAGCTACGAAGTTGGTTAAATTAGTAAGATAGTAGCATTTTTCGTTCCGACTAAAATAGCGTAAACAGAAAAACAATTGAGCTTCGGGTTTTTGACATATGCCAAAAAATGATTTTTTTTTTCATGGAACTCCCTGTATATTTTCACGTCAATCGATGGCCAATCTTCTTCTGAACAAAAAACTTCTGATACCCTACTATCCTAAAGTTCATAACAATGGAGATATACGCCTGATCAAAATTAAAAGTCCACTATATTGCTAACTTGTTTATTATGGGAGCTACAACGTCGGTTAAATGGGCGAAATAGTAGTATTTTTTACGTGAATTACGGGGGTAATTATAAAAAAACAATTAAACATCGCATTTTTGAGATATTTAGCAAAACTTTTGTTTTATTGAAACACCCTATACGTTTTAACATATTCTGAAATAACATTACATTCTCTACAAACAGGTTTAAGGTGGCGATTTACTCTTACTAAATTTAACTTAAAATTGCCGTTATCATGACTTCACTCGAGAGCAGGCAGTGCGATTAATACTGAACCAAATTGAATCTACAATATACGTAAATAAGCAGAAAGATTCAAGAAAGGTGACCTCCGTATTTAAAATTTAGTTTATAAATCACGGCTTTAACTAAAAAAATATAAATAAAGTGCATTTTTGAACGTGAAATTCGACGATTTATTTCTGTAAGAAATACTCTTCAAACAGTAAAATAAAATGGGGGGCCATATTCTCTAGAGTTTTAACTATAACATACTAAAAATTCAAATAATTTGATCCAGAAGTTTATCAGATGACTGAGAAGCAACACATACTTGTAATAGCTCATCGTGGGTAAACTTCGTGTTGGCAGTTTGAGCTTTGATACGTGTTTCTCTGCTAAAAATAGTTCAGCCTCTGTAAGGTAGGTGGCACTACTACTAATGACGTAATTCAAACTCGAATTGGGATATGCATAAACATGCAACTTGAATATTTTTAGACGACCACAATCCTGGGCCCGATAACAGCAACGGGGTGGAAAATAGTTGTAAAACTATGAGAGTTACATAAATATCACTTATATAAAAGTTGTAGGTAGGGTGACCAATATTGACATTTTGACCCGAAGACTTCGGGTTAACAACAAAATTCTTCGGGTTAACTAGAGGTTCATATTTAAAAGTTCCAGAGCAAAAGTCGCTAGTAGAAAGTGGGTAAAGTGCCAAAATATAATTTTAGAAATTATTTTAAATTTTCTCCACAAAAATTTAGTTTCTTCCCGGTTTACTTCTCAGATACATTGGATTGGATTTGTAGAGTCTACCCAATTATAAATACTGAGAGCTGCTAAGATTTTATTTTACATAATTAGTGTTAAGCAATACATTTATTAATTATTAATAGCATGCCATGTACAAGTGTTCCAAAGGAAGTTTTGACATGACTATTGATGAGGCCCGAATTATTTTATGCAATTTCAGAAACATAAAATAATTTTTGGAATCGTATTTATAATGTAACAAACTATTTCAGGTTGATCTTCATTGATTTTATCCCCCCACCCAAATTATTTTTCTTCGTGTCAGCATCGGCGGAATGTAGGTAACCTTAGTTGTAGGTGCAAAGGTGGTGCAAATTACTGAAATACTTTTGATTATACAGGGTGCCTCAAAAAAGCGCGGCAAATAAAACTTACTTTTTTTATGGAATTCCCTATATTTAGGCAGCTTGAAGATTTTCAATTGACTCGTAATGAAATATACTATGCTTTATTTAATTGTAGTTTATATCTTTACACTTAATGCAAATAATGTAACAGATTTAGTTTTTTGCATAGTGATGACAAAAGTGTTTTCTTTAACGAAAAATCGTTAAGAAAGCGGCACTTCTTTAAACAAAAAATTATAAAGAAAAGTAAAGTTTTTTAACTGTAAACAAAACTGCGTTTGAAAGACAAATATTGGCTGGTACCATCTGCTAATTTATAAATGGCAAAATGAATCTTCTGCGTTGTAAAATTCGACGATTTTGTAGCCATTTATCATTTGTACTGACATTCAACCGCAAACCGGGATCGCTTTGTTAAATGCACCTTACAAGAAAGCAGACACTGTTAACAAATTTTATTGCTATATATTGGTAAATGTTATACCGTTTACAACCAAATTTACTTCGAGTGATTTTTTTCAAACTCAATTGCAGCAGGCCCTGGATAGCCTGAATCAGTTGCCAATACTGAAATGTAATGTTGGTGACACTGTAAGTCTATGTCAAATTCGAGGTTAACAGGTTAGGTGTTGCGTCAGTTTTAACACAGACTGACGCAAAACCTAACCTGCTAACCTTGTATTTGACATAGACTTGCAGTATCACCAACAATACATTTCAGCATTGCCAACTGATTCAAGCTATCCAGGGCCTGCTGCAATTGAGTTTTTAAAAAATCACTCCGTACTTCCTATAATGTTCTATTTGCCTAAACCGATATCAAAACATTCAAATATTGACAAAAAATATATTTTATTATACTACTTTATTTACAATACAAGATTGATAGTAAATACAGTGTGATTGAGGTCACAGCTCTGGGCCAGGTTGGAGAAGTGTGTCTTGCCACCTTGCTTTCGGTCGTACTCGTCGTCTCTATTGAACGAAGATGTGTGTATGTATGTACGTATTATCGATAACCTCACTTTACCTTGCGATGTAGAGGCTGGTACTTTATGCGCTTGCATCTGGTGGTACAATGCTCAACTTGCCACGGATTCGGGATACAAAGTTGGAGCGCGCCTTTTGTGCTTGCGCAGCAACAATTTTGTGAGGTGTGCTTCATGGTGATGTGATAACCTTGTTACTCTATCTCTTAGCTTCGTTATTACAAAATAAAAAATCATTAATGATTGAGGGAGTATTTTACAAAAATGACAAAGAAATGCAAATGCCTATACTATTTATATTTTTAGTAATTTAAATCACTAAAGTACTAACAATACTCGTATTTAAACAAACAAAAAACAAAATAGAAAAATATTTAAAAATAGATAAATCTATACCTCAAACATAACAATTCAGGAAATTAAAAGTAAGTATCCATATATTTTGACACTTGTCAAGGAGATATTTTGTGCCAATAGAAGTTAAAAAAATGTATATGGCTTTATGGTGTTGAAATTGGCAACTCATAATGTATTTGTTTTATAAAAAACTATAAGTTTTAAGAAAAAATTAAAACGACCTAAAACATTTTTAAGTAAAACAGGTTTTCCAATACATTTTTAACCAATTTTTTTTCCGTTAAGAATTTTTAATAAAAACATTTATACGAGTTGCTCATTTTAATCTCTTAAAGGCGTACGTCAAATTCGAGGTTAGCAGGTTAGATTTTGTGTCAGTTTCTGTCAAAACTGACAGAAAACCTAACCTGATAACCTCGAATTTGACATAGACGTACAGTGCCGCCAACATACTATTCATAAAGAACCTCCGGCGAATCCCGGGCGAGCCGCCGGCGAACGACTATGCATACGGGTGTTATTAATCTCGTTGGGTTACTGCAGAATTAGTTAGAACATACACAATAAAAACTAATATGAGGCAATTGATATTTATTTATTATAAATCTGTATTTTCAATATTAATAAGTTTTTTTACGTAATTAATACTGTATGTTAACATGAAACGAATTCTTAACGACACAATAATTAATGTTTACTGTTACATCGTTTATTAAACTTTTCTTTTGAACAATATTAGCTTTATTAAATTTGCTTCTCTTTAAATTTATTAATATTTGCTTTAATCAACTTTATCGTTATTCTAATTAGCAATTTAGTTCTTTTAAGTTTCTGCTTTTTACTCAGATCTGGTATTAGTTTATGTAATCTTTAATTTTCACTTACATTTTGTACCCCTCTTTCTTCGAACTCAATTTCTTTTTCTCTGATTTGACAACATGGATTTTGCACCTGCTACCTCCGGCTGCTAGTCCGTACCGTCGTCAGCAACCCCTGTTGGTTATGCTTGTCGTACACACCATCAACATTTTCAATATTTTAACCAAATTCCTCTTCTTGTGACTACACTTATCTGTATGCAGTTTAAAAATGTTAGACTTAAACAAGGGTCCTGGTCCAGACGGCGTTAGGCCAATTTTTTGGTTCAAAACAGGTAAAGGTCTTGCTGAACCAATTACACTAATATTCAATAAATCATTAGAAATTGGTATTTTTCCTGACAAATGGAAAGTGGCCAATATTACTCCAGTGCATAAAATTGGTTCTACTCAAAAAGTCGAAAATTATAGACCGATTTCCATTTTGTCTTGCACCGCCAAAGTATTTGGGAAATTGGTTCACAAAAAATTATATGATTTCATAAAGGGTGTTATCAATCCAGAACAGCATGGTTTTGTAAGCAATAAGTCAACAGTTAGTAATTTGATGTTATATACTAATTTCATTTTCGAGTCTATGGATGAAGTAGATGTAATTTATACCGATTTTAACAAGGCTTTCGATAAAGTCAATCACTCGCTATTATTCGAAAAAATATCTTTTTTTCTATAGCACATGTTAAAGAGTGCTTTTATCAACTCAAAACAAAAGGTCAAGTTTTACTTTAACAGCAAGGGTAGATAAAGTAGCACTTTAACATCAAGGATAGATAATAGTTATTTAACCAACAAGTGTGTTAATGAAGGCGATTAATAATCGAAACTGTTTAAAGCACGAACGAGCGATAGCGAGGATAGATAATAGTTATTTAACCAACAAGTGTGTTAATGAAGGCGATTAATAATCGAAACTGTTTAAAGCACGAACGAGCGATAGCGAGTGAGTGCCTTTAATAACGTTAGTTGAGATTATTAATCGCCCATTAACAAACGAGTTGATTACAAAGTTTTTTCGTTGACCGCAAAATCTGTTTTTGTGGCGAAAAATTTGATTAATATAACTAACCTCCATGCAAAATATCATCAAAACGTCAAAATCACAAAAACAGTAAATTAATGAAAAAGAGTGTATTAATCAAAAACAGTGTATTAATGACGTCTATTAATCCATCCTTTTTTAGGAAAAATTATTCATTAATATTGAAATTAACAAGCGGTAAACGAAATAGTTATTTTCATGACAAGCGTCGAAAGGAGCAAGTATCGTGCGAGTGTTGATTAGACAAACGAGGGCGTAGCGAAGCGAAGCCCGAGTGGATCTAAAACACGAGCACAGATATTTGCACTTTCGGGCGAGTTATGAACACTATTTTTTAGACGACCACTCAAAGTAAATTCTATTTTTAAGAATTGTTTTTATTTCGTTTGCAAAATTGATCGTTATATTATTATTGGTACAATTATAAAAAATTAGAGCTTGTTGGAAGCAGAGCAACGAATAAAGCAAAAGCGTCTGGATTATTTGAATCACGGTCTGCTGAAATGTGTGACAAACGTCAAAGTGACGTTTGTCACACAATTAAGCAGGCCGTGATTTAAATAACTTTGTGCCGTTACGATATGACTAGCACGATATAATATCGTGCTAGTGTATGAAATTGTCAACTTTCTGTAGTAGGCTGCTATCGCGATAATGTTACTTTCATACGTGGTCGTCTAAAAAAGTAGTTTAATCTTCTAACTTTTGTTTAAATTAAATATGACAGCTGCACATTATCGTAGCAACCCAATCTAGCTACTGACATTTTGAAATGTGATTGACTGTGCTTCTTTTCTTTTGAAATTGTTAAAGCTCTTGCTATAAAAAATATTGTATTATACACTACGATAAAGTTATTTCTATCCACTCTTGAATTATTAACTTCTCGACTTCGTCTCGACGTTAAACGATTCATTCGTGGATAAAATTTAACTTTATCGTCTTATATAATAAATTGCTATTAATGGTATTAAAGGGAGTCTTTTGCGTTGGTTTATCTCATACTTGAACAATAGGCATCAAACAGTTGTAGTTCCCATATGGTTGAAAATACTTCACGTGTCCCCCAAGGGTCAACTCTTAGACCATTCCTCTTTGTGATCTTTCTGAGTGACATCGGTGCCTGCTTTAAACGTTGCAAGTTTCTCTTATATGCCGACGACTTAAATATTTACTTTGTTATTAGATCACTTGATGATGCATTAAAATTACAGGAAGACCTTGACCGCTTGTATTCATATTGCACATGGTACAAAATTCATCCTAATATTGAGAAATAAAAAAAAAATCACTATAATAAAAAATGGTAACCGAGTGCAATATTAATATAGGATAGTGGAGAAACTCTTGAAGAGTTACAAATCATAAGAGACTTAGGGGTCATAGTTGATAAGGATCTACATTTCGATGAGCAAGTGGACAGTCTTGTCACCAAAGCGTTCCAGAATATGGGGTTTGTTCTGCGCACTACAAAGGATTTTAAGAATATCAATAGTTATGTTATATTATTTAATTCATTAGTGCGATCTCATCTGGAATACGCATCTGTAATTTGGAATCCTTTGTATGCGAACTACACGGACGCTCTAGAAAAAATTCAAAAATATAATATTACCGAATTATTAGGTACAGGCTGGGTAGAGCAGTCAACATTAGTCCAATGTCATTAGTTAATCGCAGAGAGTTGTCTGATGTGACGTTTCTCTATAAAATTTTTGTTGGTGAAGTAGACTGTATCGAGTTATTATCACAAGTAAACCTACGCGTGCCTCGCAGCACTACTACGCTCTACTCCGATCTGTTTCACATACTCCCATATAACACTGATGCTGGTAGAAGAAAACCAGTTAATAGGATATGTACAACATATAACAAGAAATGTGTTTCAATTGATATTTTTAACAACAGCAAATATCAATTTAAAAACATTGTTCGTGGCATGCTGCTGGAGAATCAGGGTACGAGTAGGTAGGCAGGTTATTTTTATATTTTTGTATTTTTATTTTTGTTGAGTTATATATGTGTGATGGCAAGAGCTAAAATTGTATTATAAACTGTGTATTTCCAGGACTTCGCTATTATTGTTTTTTTACTTAAATATTTCATTTAAGTTAGTCGTATGTCTGTAATAGTTTTTTCTTAATTGATTTAAGTTAGTCTTACGTCAGTAGTAGTTTTTTTTTCTATTTGGGTAGACTAGTGTCTTTTCATTGATACCTACTATCAAAACCGCACATGTATTTATTACCTTGTGGTAATCGGTATAGGTGTTTGTCATTGTTTGATTACCCTAATAAATTGAATAAATAAATAAAAGAAGGGATAGCCAACTATTATTTAAATCAACTGAATGTGTGGACACTCATTCGTCTTTGCTCAGTAAAATATACGCATTTTCTTTAATTTTACGTCTAGTTGATATCGATTCTTTAGATAAAATCTTTGTGTTATGCCAATGTATTTTGTGGTTCGTATTTCAAGCATATTCTGCCCTTTTAGATCTATCAGTCTGGTATTTCTTAATTAAATTTTGGTGTTCTTCAACCCTAACTTTTAAAGGCTTTAATGTTTTACCGATACAGTATTTCTCGCGTTCACAAGAAACACTATACGTACAATTCTTTGAATTTTGGTAACATAAACATTTTATACGAAGAATCGATATCATCTAGACTTAAAATTAAAGAAACTGCGTATATTTTACTGAGAAAAGACGAATGCGTGTCCACACATTCAGCTGATTTAAATAATAGCTATCTCTCAATTCTTAAAGATATATTCAAATTGTTTATTGGAGAGGTTAGATCACAAGTAAAGTAAGCTAAGTTTTCCTAGTTAATATTTAATTTAATATTTAGAATGAAATACAATTCATATAAATGTCTTGTATTTCTTTAGAAGAGAATGTTCAGCAAATTTTTTAAATTTAAAATGCAATGCTAATCGTATGAATACTGATTAGTTGAGTCTAAAAACAAATTTTAATATATTATTGGAATTAAAAATAAACATTAACGTTTCGCTAATATATTTAGCTTCTTCAGAAAACACATTAAAAGCGTTTGACATAATTACAATTAAAAAAGGACATGGCACTTGTTGTTATTGATCTTTTAGTTTACTCTATTGACGATATAAAAAAATTATAAGAGAAAAAACATTTTTAGCAATTAATCAGAAAACCAGGTATATGAATTTATCGCTAAAGTTTTGTATTTTTATTTTATTTTTTTTTGGTTAATTTAAATACATATTTTTTTGTTTACTGTTCGAAAAATTCAGTAAGTACTTTCTAATACTTTCTAATCTTTACTTGTTCGAAATAATTTATTGATAAGTACCTAGATAAATATTTGATATCCCAACTTAGGCTATTTCAAATTAATACGCAATAAGTTCGAAAACTGATACGTTTTCTCAGTTTTAATCTTTGAATTTATTAAGAAAGTAAGGAATCGTTAGAATGCGTAATGTATAAATTACGTGGAATTATATATTTAACAGTCTATACTGTAGGTAAAGGGTAGAATAAATGAAAAAAATATCAAATGTTTAAACTTTTGTAGTGCTAGTAATTAGAGTTAGCTATGAATTCAATCTAATGATGCATGATTGTCTACTTTTTCAGCTCAACTGCAAAACAGTTTTAGGGGAAGTCATAACTGCAACTGGTGACGGTAAATCAAAGGAAGAAATTAGAAGAACAATCACAATGAATCCATTATCCACAACTAGAATACGAAATAAACTCGAATGAAGAACCATATAATAAAACACTTTCAATGCTAGAGCTACAATTAGCCATTGACAACGCTAGCAACAGTTCAACAGGTCCAAACAATATCCACAACGAATGCTGAAATACCTACCAGAAACATATAAAGAAACACTACTACAATTATATAACCATATTTGGGCAAGCGGGACATTTCCACAAGAATGGAGAAAATCGATTGTAATTCCCAAATTGAAACTAAAAAAAAAAAATAAAACCGAAGTTTCAAGTTATCGCCCAATAGCCTTGACATGTACAATGTGCAAAATCTTCGAGAAAATGGTAAGCCAACGTCTAATGCACTATTTAGAAAGTCAACAACTCATCAATAAATCCCAAACTGGTTTCAGAAAAAATCTCACTGTACGATGGATAATATAGTAAAAATAGAAACAGATATAAAAAATGCATTTGTTAATGAAGAACAATTAGTTGCCGTATTTTTAGATATTCAAAAAGCCTACGACACCGCTTCAAGAAGTAAAATAATCAAAACGCTAACTGATTGGGGTATAAAAGGAAGATTGTTAAATTTCATCAAAAATTTCTTAAGTAGTAGAACATTTCAAGTCAGAATAGGATCAATCATTTCTGACGAATATACATAAGACACTGGAATTTCTCAAGGCTCAGTTCTTAGCGTAGTACTATTCCTAGTAGCCATTAACGATATAACTGCCAATATTGCATATCCCCATATATGTCAGGTAAGAATATGAACTCTATACAAAACGAACTGCAACTGAGCCTGAACAACCTGACCACATGGACACAAACCTCTGGATTTAAATTTTCTTCAGAGAAAACCCAATGTATAAACTTTAATGAAAAACGTCGACCTCAAAATCCCCATCTATACTTAAATAACAAAAACCTCGTATATACAGATAAAAGAACATACTTAGGTGTGACGCTTGACAGGTAATTATCTTGGACAGCTCACATAAAGCAACTGAAAATTGACTGCAAACGGGCCTTAAACATTTTGAAAGTAGTTTCTCACAGATCATGGGGAGCAAATGAAGAAACTTTAATGGTACTATTTAAAGTACTAATTCGAAGCAGAATAGACTACTCTAGCATAATATCATCAAACACATGCAAAATATTCAAAAGCATTGACGCAATTTACAATACAGTATTAAGATTAGTAATGGGACTGCACAGGACAAGCCCTCTTCTGAGTATATACAGCATTTCTGGAGAGCTTCCCCCGCATCTTAGAAGAAATCATCAGCTGATGAACTATTTCATATCGCCAAAAGCTAACCCAAACCACATTAACCACAAACTATTACAACATCCTTTATTCGAAAACAAATATAAATCAAAACCAAAAATCACTCCTCCTGCCCCTATAAGAACAAAAGAAGCAATGATTAATCTAAACATCAATTTACTGCCAGCATATTCTTGTACCGAAAAAACCTCACCCTGTCTTACTGACTTACCAAATATAAATTTATCCCTATCCTTTTTTCCCAAAGAACAAACATCCTCCATTATCTTTAAACAAATGCTAAATGAAATTTTAAGTAACTACCCTGATTATGAGCAAATATACACGGACGGTTCTAAGATAAATAACAGTGTTGGAAGTGCATTGAAATCTAAAAATCACAGTAAATTTTGCAAACTAAGTGATATTAGTTCGATCCAGTCTGCAGAACTGTTTGCTATAAAGATGGCCCTTCAATACATCCACGGAAGTTTATCACACAAATTTCTGCTTCTAACAGACTCTCTTAGTGCCATATATAGTGTAGAAAATATATACAGTGATAATCCCCACGTAAACGACATACACACTTTATTGAGCAAACTAAAATTAAACAATAAAGAAGTAGCTATAATATGGATTCCCTCGCACAAGGAAATACGAGGAAACGACGAAGCTCACCAGCAAGCCAAATTTCCTACTACACTAAATGAAATCGTTAACAGCAGCACTGTGGAAGATGTGAAAAATTTCATCAGATTCAAAATTATAGAAAAATGGGACAATGACTGGCAAACAATACAAAATAATAAACTACGAGTCATAAAGAATGATACTAAAAAATGGAACTCAATTAGCAACCAACCTCGCAAAATACGGACAGCACTAAACAGACTAAGGATTGGACATATCAACACAACCCATAACCACCTACTCCAAAAACAAAAACAGCCGATCTGTAACGTATGCAATGTACCATTGATTGTGCAACACATAATGATAGACTACGACAAGTACATCCACCAGATAAGGTTATATAACATACAGGACAACATCACAGAAGCTCTTGGCAACCAAAGGGAAGTCGAACAAAATATTATTAACTTTGTTAAGTCTATTGTACTCTTTATTTAATATATGTAACATTAATAATAAATAAAATTAAATAAATAAATTTATTCTTTCCTTTCTTTTTTATAATGTACAGTAAATGTAAAAAATAGAATGGCACCTGACTATTGTCGTATGTGCCAACAGAAGTTTTTAAAACTAAAGCCTATTAATATAAATATAAACACAAGCATGCAAAAAGTATGAAACTGAAAGGTTTACAAACCAATTGGTACATAAGTATATAAGGTTAATACAGCCAACAATGAACCAATAGAAAAATCTGAGGGAAAGCAATTTCAGTGAATCTGTTTCATTATTTGAAGTAATATTTGAGTATATGTTTTGAATCTGTCAAAGCTCTGGCGGTTTGATTTCTTTTTTTATTTTTTCAATATTTTCTTTAATGAATTTATTTACTCTTGATGAGAACAGCTTTATGCTATTGATCATTTTCATATCGGCAGGAAGCATATTATACATTTTAGGACCGATGTATGTTACAAACTTTTTATCAAATGTACGTGTAATTTGTGCAGGCTGAATATCCCGACGGGCAGAAGATCTGGTATCATAACTATGTTCTACAAATTGCTGAAGGTTTTTATTTTTGTGTATAAAAATACAAACATTTTTTAAATATAATCCTTTGAGGTCCAATACGTTTAATTCGTCATATATTAAGTTGGTAGGATAGCATCTCTTTTTCCCTAAAATAATTTTTATTATGAATTTGTGTACAATTTCCAAAGATTTAATGCTTATATTATACGCACCACCCCAAACTAATATTCCATATTGTAAAATTGATTCTGTAAGGGCGTGGTATATTGTTTTAAGAAGGCTTTTATTAAAAAGGCGTCTTATTTCTAAAAATATAAAAATTAATTTTCTAATCTTTTTTACTAGGTATTGTATTTGTTTGTCCCATTTTAGATATGAATCAAAAATAACTCCCAGATATTTTATTTCTTCAACTAAATTTATAGATGTTTGACAATCGCAATTTGCATTTATAGAACAACTCTCATCGTGTATAATTAATTTATTGAAGTCAGGCTGGCCTATTTTATTTATTGAAAAGCAAAGGAAATTTGTTTTTTTTAGATTGACTGTGAGGAGGTTATGGTAGAACCAGTTTTGTATTATCTGGAGGTTTTTTTCAGCTACCCGCTTAACTGTAGACCAATTTTGTTCCTCTATGAAAAGCACAGTGTCATCGGCATATGCTATCATTTGACCATTTATGTTAATATTCAACAAATCGTTTATGTAGATATTAAAAAGCAAAGGGCCAAGTACAGTTCCTTGTGGAATTCCATATTTTACAATTAGTGGGCCACTAACGTAATTTTTAATTCTAACGTGTTGGACTCTATTATTCAGATAACTTTTTATTAAATTATATGCATTTCCCCTAATCCCATATTTTTCTAATTTATCGATCAGCATTTCGTGCGATATGGTGTCAAATGCTTTTGCGAGATCTAAAAAAATAGCAAGACATCTACTACCGCTCTTAAACGAGTTATGGATTTTACCTGTAAGGGAAAACATGGCATCAACTGTAGAAACGTTTTCAACAAAACCAAACTGGGAAGCTGACATTAACTTATTTTTGTTTAAATAGTTTAGTATCCTGCTTTTCAAACATTTCTCAAAAAGTTTGGAAAAATTACTAGTGACAGAAATGGGCCTATAATTGGCCATTTCTAGTTTGCTTCCAGATTTGTAGACTGGAGTAATTACAGCATTTTTTAGTGAATCTGGAAAAATTCCTGTTTTAAAAGATAAATTTATAAGATATGTAATTGGGGTGAGTAAAAAATTACTCGTTTCTTTAACAGTTTTTGTTGAAATTTGATCTAGCCCACCTACAGATTTGTTTTTTAATTCTTGTATGTATTTTTGTACTTCATTTTCAGTTACATTAGATAAAAATATAGACTGATTCGGACTTTTCGTATTAACGATAAATTTTGTTGTTGTGGATAGATTTTTGTTTTTGATTTCTTGAGCCATGTTTTCCCCAACAGAAACATAATGTTTATTGAACATACCAGCAACCTCATTTTTGTCAGTAATAGGATTTCCTTCGCAATTTTCTAACACCACGTCACACGACTGCTGTTTTGGTTTATTAATCGCCTCGTTTACAGTTCGCCATACTTCTTCACTTTTGCCTCCAGATTTATTTATTTTATTTGTATAATAAGTTTTTTTTGCTGTATCAATTATTTTAGTAAGTTTATTTCGGTAGTTTTTGTATCTTTCAAATAAAAGGATATTATTTTTGTCAGACAAGTACTTTTTCTTCATTTTATCTCGTGTTTCAATTGATTTTATAATGGCTGATGTAATCCACGGTTTTAATTTTACAACGGGAGATGGATAACGGAAAACTATTTTTGACAAATTTATGAGTTCATGTAGTTGGTTAATAAATAATTTATAAGCCTCATTTACATTAGTTTGTTTCAACACATCATTCCATGAATGCGCACTTAAAAAGGATCTTAAAGTGTCATAATCAATTCTGTGTTTATCATAGTAATTTCTGCGTGTTTGGGAGTTATTTACAGATCCACTTGCCTGCTGAATATTCAGTAGCACAGTAAAGTGATCGGTAATAGCATTTTCAATAACTGCAGGAGTAACATTGATCTGTCTTTTAGTTTTTACAAAAAGATGGTCAATGCAGCTTTCTGAAATTAGTGTTTGCCTTGTTGGGATGTTTATAAATGATTTAAATCCTTCACCATTTAGAAGATTCAAGTAATCATTAGCACAGTTACTGCTCTCATCAAGCAAATTAATGTTTACATCACCCGCTATAATGGCAACATCAGCATGCCCTGAGGTTTGAATTACTTCTTTTAAATCATTCATAAATGCTGTGATATTTCCAGACGGCGGACGATATAAACAGAAAATAATATAGTTTAGATTACTTACCTGAAACTGAATTTTTGTAAATGTGACTTCAGTTATTTTTACAGAGTCAATTTTAGCTGAATAATCATTACTTATGTAACATACTAAACCGTCATTTTTGTTGAAGTTTGCTTCATTGTAATATGTTGAATAACCTTTAATATTATAATTAGAAATATTTGTAACTTCCCATGTTTCAGATAGTATAATAATTGAAGGTTTTTTTATTAATGATTCCAGAAATATTAACAGTTGATCAAAGTTTTTCCTCAGACTTCTAATATTCAAGTGAAATATCAACAAATCGTTGTTATTTTCTTGTAACAATGGAAAATTATGTATATCAGTGCAAGTTACCGTGACAATTTCATCAAAATCATCTAAAGTACGTAACAAATTATTGGCCATTATTAAAACTAAAATAATATATGTTTAAAACCCTCTCAGTTTAAAAATATTTAGATTTCCTCCTAAAATGTTTTATCTTAATATCTATATTAAAGTTAAATGAAAATTATAAATGAAGAAAAAAAAATTCAATAGTTTTATTAAATAAGAATAATGAAATTAAACAATTCCCCCGGGGCTGCGTATCCTGGACACAATTCGTAATCGTTTATTTTTGAGTGGTATCACCTTTAAACTTCTGAATATCACCATAGCAGTTTATCTTCCTCTTGCATCCATTTAGGAACACATGTATGTTGCCATCGAAGGTCCAGGTATTTTTGTAACCGAATTCTTCTTTACATTCGTTGAGCAGAAGGAGGCGAGATTTGCATAAATCCTCTTTAATTAGTATGGTGCTCCCTTTTAACATTTTTTTGTTTTTGAAAACCATGTTCTTATAGCGATAAGAAATAAATTTCACAATAATTGCGCGCCCGCCTTCTCGTTTCGTTGGTCCAATTCTGTGGCATCTATCTATTGACTCGGCAGCAATATTAAGTTGCAATTTTTCTTTAAAAATGTCTGTTATTTTTTGCTCAACATTTTCACCGTTGCTTTCTGGTACACCAAATACACGAATCGAATTTCGTCTCGAATACTGGCTTAAATCGTTCAGTTCCGCAGTTAAACGACTGTTTTCCGTTTCCAGATGTTTTTGTTGTAATTTTAGTTCATTTATCTGTCTATCATATTTATCAAAACATTCGCTTATTTCTTGCTTCAATAGGTCACTCACTTTCTTAACTATGTTATTTGTCCATTCCGAACCAAAAAAATTTTCTGTAGTTGAACGCACGATTTCTTTAATATCTTGCACTTGAGATTGTGTGAACGGCATTTTAGTGGTTATTTTTGGATTAGCGAAAATACTATTAAGCTTAGTTACTCACTGGTTATATGCAGATTAACTTCACTTTAGGTTTCAAACAGAAAACCACAGATTTAACAATAAATTTCCAAAATATCGCAGCCCGCAGAGAAAGCGTCTATTCACCTTGCATGCCGAAGTACGAATGATGAATGTAACCTTAATTTAAACGCGCTAATAACCTTAGATGTTGATGCGCTTAAAACAATAAAATAAAAAAATAAAAATAAAGATATCTCCATTCTTATATCGAAATATGATGAAATACAACGATAGTTATTTTAGATGTTGGTATAATTCCATATTTGTGGTTTTCATAATATGGAATTGAGCCTTTCGAGGAAATGTATACATAATTGCCATTTCTGTAATCTGAGCCCTATTTTATTAAAAACTTTGCAACTTTTCACTTTGCACTTTGCACTTTTCAATCATTTTTTGTTTCATAAAAACTGTTTTTGAACAGTATAATTTGACAGTGAAAAGTGGAAAGTAAGACCTTAAAAATCAAAGTTTCTCTTCCATAAAACAACTGCAAAGTAATGTTAATATCGTCGTCTGCGATATGATGACGGTCAATATAATTTTGCACTTTAAAAAAAATGCTAAGAAATTTTCTACTTTGCATCTTGGGACAAATCAGCAAACGCAACGTTTCTAATAAAAAAATTAACCATTTTGTCATTAATTGAAGAAATAAAAATAGTTTTTTGTGTGTTTAACATAGAGAGAGGCAATGCGAAAAGAACGGGTACCGGCGGTGGTAAAGATAAGAAATTGGATGAAGTTGACCTAGCTATACTAAACATTCTAGACGAAAAGAGTGCGGGCGTAAGTGGTTTTCGAGGAACGCGAGCAGTTACCAATGCTTCTTTATCAGAAAGGACGACGCCTCCGCTTAAAAAGAGAAAGATGCAGGGCTTCAAATATCAGGCTAAAAGAAGAGAATTTGGGTGTTGAAATTTATCAACGTCGGTTACAGGCACTCATATTAGAAAGGGGACGGGGCATTGAAATGTCGGCGTACACAGAGTCTCCTTTTGATTGATTTTGTATTTCTTTATAGTTTTTTTAAATTTTATAAGTAAAATAAAAATGTTTTGCGATAGGCGTTTTTATTAGTGAAAAACTATATAAATATCAATTAAAGTCTAGACAAAATATCTACTGATTTAACCAAAAACAAAAAACAACAATCTTTCTATTTGCTGAAAACCATTTGGTTCCTCTTCATGTTCATCTACATGTCTATAATCTATCTCTTCCTGAAGTTCTTCCTATGCTATCACTTCCTCATACCCACAAGCGATGTTATGTAGTATTGCACAACAAATTAGCACAAGAGCAGCGCGTTGTGGAGATAATCTTAAATGGTTAAGGCATGGAAATAATAATAATAATAATAATAATAATAATAATAATAATAGCCTTTATTCTTTTTCTTTTACAATATTTAACAAAAATTAAACATCGTAAAAATCCGACAAGATAAAAGAACCACAAGGTGAAGTTCAGCGTGTAGGGATATTCCATACACCATGCTCTACCACTTACACCTTGAAATCAATATGTTTAAACATCAATGAGTAAATGCCTAAATCTAAAAATTATTCTTAAAAAAATCACTAAAATTGTCCATTCGGCTCAGTGGAGTAGATTGTGCATAAATAGAATTATTTTCCAAACGAGAATTCAAATCAATTAGTAAAGAACTATCTTAACATGTGTAATCCAAAACAGCACAGCTTCTCATATAGTATCCCCTGTTTGATCTGACAATAAAATTTTAAGCAAATTACATTTGAAATCGTTCCTCCAAAATTTTTAACCACGCAAAATTACGACGGGTTGCTAGTAATCCTAATTTATATTTAATTTTTTTTATATATACCGTGTTTTCTACGTAGATTCGATCGCAGATAAAATATTGTACGATACACATGCGTAAAGTATCTTTAGTCACTCGCTGGGCGTAAACGCTCGCTCACTCGCGTTTTACCTCTGCCCCACGCGTGGCTAAAAACTAGCTTTACTCACTTGTATCGTAAATTACTATTATGAAACAAAAACTCTGCACTTTTCAAATGCAAAGTGCAAAGTGAAACTTTGCAACGCTGTTTTATGAAATAGGGCCCAGGATAAGCGATAACATATATAATAGTCTACCAACATGAAAATGGCGGTCACTTTTTAGACTATTATTTCGACCACAATGTTGCTAAATCAATTGGTCCGTCAACAATTCGATCGCCTACTCTTGTATCTACGTTGCTAATTTTCTAAAGTATAATTAGCAGTTAAATACTATTGCTATTACCATATCATCATGCCACCAGAATTACAGCCGCAATAACCATAGTGTGGTAAATAAAATCGCAACGACACTTCAGTCAAATAATAATTCATCACGACTGTCGTTGCTCTAATAAGTCGTATTAGTACTGCACATTGTCCCCGAATTAAGATTACTCACATTAACTATAGGAGGATGTACTCGTTATCACTCCTTTAAGATAAAGAAATTAATTGTTTACGACTATCTGAAAAAGCTATGATTTCTGAGTGATTATTAGGTATTAGTATTTATTTAGAAACATGTACCAGTTACCTTTGTGAGGCTATCTATTTAGCTGCATATAGCTTGAATTTATTTTTTTTGGAAACAATGCAACTTAGCTTACACTTAAAAAGTTCGCGGTATATGCAGTATGTGTCCTCACTCACTGGTAAGTGCACTAAAATTATTCTTTTACTACTGATTTACCTTGAAACTTGCTGTCCCTACAACATTGATGTCCACTACGTAGATAGCGGCAAGCAAAACTTTGAAAGCTATCAACAGGTTGTATTTTTACTTTATCATTAACTTGTTCGCATACAGCAACACTGTCAGTGGCCAGCCTCTCGACTTACATTGTATGGGCCTCTCCATCCATACCAAAGCTCATATCAGACGACTCTCCTCTTGGCAAGCCTCTTACAGTTGTAAGTAATCTTCGTACAACGTTTTGAAACTATTGATTTCTACTATGCATAGGAGGAAGCATCGTGGGTAGCCTCAATAATCTTCATAGGTATCATATCAGGCGGAGTCATGGCGGGATGGATAGCTCAAATTCTGGGACGCCGAAAAGCACTACTTCTGTCTTCGGTACCGTTGTTCGTTCCTTGGATTGTAACGGTCTTCGCAAAGTCTGCAATGGTTCTCATACTTGTAAGATTTGTGGCAGGAATTGGAGCAGGGATAGTAATGACGGTAGGTATATGCTTTTGTAGCTATCACGAAAATAGTAGAAAAACAGGCAGCTTTTGTTTTGTTTTTGTCAGTTTAAAAATTCCGTACTGAGGATCTGATAGAAGCAATACATCATAGGTTTATTCAGTTCAGTGTCATGTTAAAATGTTTAATTCCTTGCTACTATATACAAAATAAATATCTTTGTATTGCCGCCATAACTGGTCTGCACCAACAAACTTACCGGTCACTATTTATGTAATTTTTAAGTTACTTATTGTAGATACATTCGATTTAAGGTCGTGCCAATGTACATCGGAGAAATTGCAGAGAAAGACATCAGGGGGAAGCTGGGAACCGCCTTTAACATGCTAAATATATCAGGAAGTTTGTTTGTATTGTGCGTAGGACCGTTCGTGTCTTACACAGTTTTGACGCTTAGCTGCAGTGTGTTTCCAGTAGTATTTGCAGTAGTTTTCTACTTTATGCCAGAATCTCCATATTACTTGATTCAAATTGGAGACAAGGAGTTGGCTAGGAAAAATTTGAAGCGACTCTCTCAGGATGACATCGACGACAAACTCCTGGATGCCAGGTTGTACGAAATCACACAAACTGTTGAGGAAGATATGAAGAATAAGTCGACACTGGCGGAACTGCTAACAAAGGGAGAACACAGGAAAGCTTTGATTATTGCCATAGGTGAGTATGTTTCACTGCTTAGGAATTTTAATTTACGAGAGTTTTACGGAAGAAAAATTAAAGAGTTGATAGATAAGATTCGTTCAACAAAGAATAGAAATATCAAAGTAGTAGGGAATGCTAATGATGGTTATAAGGTTTTATGATGAGTAGTAGATAATTCATTTTCTTATATGGGTATTTCGCCACTCTGCAAATTAAAATATTAAATAACGAAAATATTAACAACGAACGTTTCGAGGGACAATCTGCCCTCGTTATCAACGAATAACAATTAAAACTAACAAGAACTTATCTTTTTTTCACTGGAAGAAAAAACGACCAACCTCCAATGAATTTTCTGACATTGACGTTTGTTGATATCTGTACCTACTTGATCTCATCTTTAAGAATCGATAGCCAACTATTGTCTAAAAATATTGAGAAAGACGACACGCATTTTTCTTCGTTAAGTAAAATGTATGCCGTTTCCTTAATTTTTCGCCTAGTTGACATCGATTCTTTAGACAAGATCTTTGTGTTGTCCCATTGTATTTTATGGTTTTCATCCCAAGCATGTTCTGCCAGCTTAGACTTATTGAATTGATACGTTTTCAACATATTTTTATGTTCTTTAACTCTTACTGCTAAAGGCCTGGATATTTCACCGATATAATATTTCCCGCATTCACAGGGAATACTATATATACAATTCCTTGAATGCTGTTCTTCGTTGAACGGTTTAGTTTTTGTAAGAACTGACCGTAAAGTATTCATCGTTTTGAATACCGTCCTAACATTGAATCTATTTCCAATTCGTCTAATTTTGTCAGATATGCCTGGAATATATGGTATAGTAAGAGTATTATATTTTTGAGTGTCATTCCTTTGTATGTGTGTGGCATTGCTTCGTGTATTGAAAATGTTCCGAACAAGAGTCTCTGGATAGCCATTATCTTGTAAAACATTAATAATAAATTCTTTCTCTTTTTTGAAAATTGTATCATTAGAGCAAACAACTTTGGCTCTGTCGTAAAGACTTTTTACAACGCCTGTCTTTATGTTTTTGTGATGGTTAGAATTAAAATGTAAGTACCTATTAGTATTGGTTTTCTTACGGTATACTGATGTTTCAAAAGTATTTATTGTGCGTGTGATTAGTGTATCAAGAAAGGGTAACTGATTGTTTTGCTCTGTTTCTAATGTGAATTTGATGGAGGTTTCTTTACTGTTAATATGTTCAAGAAATTTGTCCACCTCATCCATATCATGAGGCCAAATTGCAAAAACATCATCGACATATCTCCACCAAACTACTGGTTTGTTGGTGTACGTGTAGACATGTTGTTGTTCAAAGTCTTCCATAAAAATGTTACTAACAATGGGAGATAAAGGTGAACCCATTGCCATCCCGAAATCTTGTTGGTAAAATTCATTGTTTAGTTGAAAGTATGTCGTTTTAATGCATAGTGTTAAAAGTTCCATAATGGTACCAACGTTTAATGTTGTTCGTGTATGTAATGTGTTATCGTTTTGTAGCTTATGTTTAATGATGTTGAGTGTTTTGTCTACTGGAACATTAGTGAAGAGACTAACTACATCGAAACTAACCATTAAGTGGTGTGTGTTTATGTTTGCTTCTTTAAGTTTTTCAAGGAAATGGGGCGTGTTCTTTATAAACGTGTCTGTATTTCCTGATATAGGAGTCAGTATTTTAAGTAAATATTTAGCTAAACTGTGACAAGGAGAACCTATAGAACTAACTATTGGCCTAAGTGGTACATTTGGTTTGTGTATCTTTGGTAATCCATAAAAATGTGGTGGTTTACTGTAGTGTGGTGTTAGCGTACGTCTTACAAAATCTGTAAATTGTTCTCTGTGTTTGTAAAGTGTTCTGTATATTTTTGTTTCTATTGTATGTGTTGGATCTTTATTTAGTTTAGTGTATTGTCCCTCACTAATTAGTGTTAAAAGTTTTTCGTTGTATGTGGTTGTGTCAAGTACTACTGTGGCGTTGCCTTTGTCTGCAGGTAGAATTTTAATTGTGTTATCGGTTTTTAGTGTGTGTAGTGAATGTTTTTCTTGTTTGGATATATTTTGTCTGATTGTGTAAGGTCGTTCTAGTATGATTTTGTTTCTAATTCTGTATTCCTGTCTAATGTCTTCTGGAAGTTTTTGACAAGTCTCTTCTATAGCTGTAACTAAATCAAGTTTATTAATTCGTTTTGGCGCCACTGCGTAGTTGAGCCCTTTGCCAAGAACTAATTTGTCAGTGGCGTTTAGTTCTTTAGAAGACAGATTAACTACAGTTTTATTTAAAAAAGTGTCACTGTTCTTTAGTGTATTTAGTTCAATTGTGTGTTTTTCTTGTATGAGGTGTTGGTACTTTTTTAAATGTGTACGTTTTTGCTCTGTGTGTGTTTTGTTGTAGGTATTACTAATAGAGTTGTACATACGATTGAAATCGTCTTCCCGTACATCCCTTTGCATAACCTGTTCCAGTTTGTTTATGTCAGAAAATAGTATCACTTTGTTATGTCTGTGAAATTGTATTCTGTCTCTAACTAGAGCTTCACTAGCTCTTTTCATGATATTACTAGAACGAGCACTTACATAAGGTGCTTTGAGTCTAAACCCTTTTGGAATAATACAGCTATTTCTACAACGACATAGGAAAGTTATACTATTTTCAGAGTGTGCCAGCTTCTTGTAAAGTGTTTCCCAACTTCGGAAGTTACTAGTTATGTTAGGCCCATACCTTTGATTAAGATAATTTCTGAAACTTCTTTGTGGCGTGAATTCATAATTCATTTTCTTATATGGGTATTTCGCCACTCTGCAAATTAAAATATTAAATAACGAAAATATTAACAACGAACGTTTCGAGGGACAATCTGCCCTCGTTATCAACGAATAACAATTAAAACTAACAAGAACTTATCTTTTTTTCACTGGAAGAAAAAACGACCAACCTCCAATGAATTTTCTGACATTGACGTTTGTTGATATCTGTACCTACTTGATCTCATCTTTAAGAATCGATAGCCAACTATTGTCTAAAAATATTGAGAAAGACGACACGCATTTTTCTTCGTTAAGTAAAATGTATGCCGTTTCCTTAATTTTTCGCCTAGTTGACATCGATTCTTTAGACAAGATCTTTGTGTTGTCCCATTGTATTTTATGGTTTTCATCCCAAGCATGTTCTGCCAGCTTAGACTTATTGAATTGATACGTTTTCAACATATTTTTATGTTCTTTAACTCTTACTGCTAAAGGCCTGGATATTTCACCGATATAATATTTCCCGCATTCACAGGGAATACTATATATACAATTCCTTGAATGCTGTTCTTCGTTGAACGGTTTAGTTTTTGTAAGAACTGACCGTAAAGTATTCATCGTTTTGAATACCGTCTCTTCACTAATGTTCCAGTAGACAAAACACTCAACATCATTAAACATAAGCTACAAAACGATAACACATTACATACACGAACAACATTAAACGTTGGTACCATTATGGAACTTTTAACACTATGCATTAAAACGACATACTTTCAACTAAACAATGAATTTTACCAACAAGATTTCGGGATGGCAATGGGTTCACCTTTATCTCCCATTGTTAGTAACATTTTTATGGAAGACTTTGAACAACAACATGTCTACACGTACACCAACAAACCAGTAGTTTGGTGGAGATATGTCGATGATGTTTTTGCAATTTGGCCTCATGATATGGATGAGGTGGACAAATTTCTTGGACATATTAACAGTAAAGAAACCTCCATCAAATTCACATTAGAAACAGAGCAAAACAATCAGTTACCCTTTCTTGATACACTAATCACACGCACAATAAATACTTTTGAAACATCAGTATACCGTAAGAAAACCAATACTAATAGGTACTTACATTTTAATTCTAACCATCACAAAAACATAAAGACAGGCGTTGTAAAAAGTCTTTACGACAGAGCCAAAGTTGTTTGCTCTAATGATACAATTTTCAAAAAAGAGAAAGAATTTATTATTAATGTTTTACAAGATAATGGCTATCCAGAGACTCTTGTTCGGAACATTTTCAATACACGAAGCAATGCCACACACATACAAAGGAATGACACTCAAAAATATAATACTCTTACTATACCATATATTCCAGGCATATCTGACAAAATTAGACGAATTGGAAATAGATTCAATGTTAGGACGGTATTCAAAACGATGAATACTTTTTTACGGTCAGTTCTTACAAAAACTAAACCGTTCAACGAAGAACAGCATTCAAGGAATTGTATATATAGTATTCCCTGTGAATGCGGGAAATATTATATCGGTGAAACATCCAGGCCTTTAGCAGTAAGAGTTAAAGAACATAAAAATATGTTGAAAACGTATCAATTCAATAAGTCTAAGCTGGCAGAACATGCTTGGGATGAAAACCATAAAATACAATGGGACAACACAAAGATCTTGTCTAAAGAATCGATGTCAACTAGGCGAAAAATTAAGGAAACGGCATACATTTTACTTAACGAAGAAAAATGCGTGTCGTCTTTCTCAATATTTTTAGACAATAGTTGGCTATCGATTCTTAAAGATGAGATCAAGTAGGTACAGATATCAACAAACGTCAATGTCAGAAAATTCATTGGAGGTTGGTCGTTTTTTCTTCCAGTGAAAAAAAGATAAGTTCTTGTTAGTTTTAATTGTTATTCGTTGATAACGAGGGCAGATTGTCCCTCGAAACGTTCGTTGTTAATATTTTCGTTATTTAATATTTTAATTTGCAGAGTGGCGAAATACCCATATAAGAAAATGAATTATGAATTCACGCCACAAAGAAGTTTCAGAAATTATCATGAGTAGTAGATTTTATCCTGTTATTAGATATGCCTGAGCCTTTTTTGCTTGGACCATTTTATTTGATCCGGTTTGAATTGTGATTCAATCTTAGGTTTTATATTCAAGAGAACTTTCCGTAAAATTGATTGAAGTTTCAAAGAGCAAACAATAAACTTAAGTATTCTAAAATATACTGCTAACGTGCAGACGATCATCGGCGATTGTTTAAAATCGGTTTCTAAATGTTCAGAATATAGAATTTCATGTAGCTACACCGTCAACTCAAAAGTTAGGTAATTAACATACATTGTAGAACTATTGAATATGTCAGTTTAGGTGTATACACTAAAACAATCATTCTTTTAGACGAGGGAAGTAAAGAACGCGAAGGCGTAGGTGGATTGAGTAAAAGAATAAACCAGAAGTAAATTCAACAAGTCTTTATCGAACTAGTCAAGCGCGAATTACAAATGCAAAATTACTAATACGTGAAAATTACAGGGGTTTCGTTATTTTCAAAATTAACCTGGAAAATTGCTATTATTAAATTATTAAGATATGAGTTATTGCACCACGTTCATAGAAGAAATAGTATATAACAAGAATACAAGCAAAAAAAGAATTGATTAAGTGTGCGCAAAGAGCTGATGAGCAAAGTAGCCCTAACTGATTGGCAGGCCTCATTAGGCGCTCTCGACACATCGCTTATCGCTGAGCCTCTTGAAACTAAGCTCGTTCAATGTTAAGTAAAGTAATCGCTAGACGTCATAATACACTTCAAAGAAATTAAGCTGTCTACTATTTCGACATTTAATAAACAGTGCCAAATGAAATACAAAAATATGCAAAAAATAAATCGATAAACAGTTCTTTAATTAGAAATAAATTATCAGGAAAACAAAATTCGCACACAATAGATGATTGGTTACAAAATATAAAATTTGGATGCAATAAATCGACGTTAGTGAGCAACTTGCAAAACTCATTCTAGTGGCTTTGAATTGAGACAAATACACTAAGCACACTTTGGTTTTCTGCACTCCTAAAAACTATGGATTAAGCAAACCCTATAGGGATTGTGATGATTGATCCTATCCTAATAGCCAAGCCGGTTCTAGTCGCCATTCGAGAATATGATGTTACATGCAAAAAAATACTTGATCTTCTCCACTAGGTATCAACTTCTCCAACGGCTACTAGGTGCTCCGTACGACGACCTGGGGCAGTTCACATAGAGTTTTCAGAATAACGATACGATACTTTCATGTACGCCCAAGAATATTGGCGTTACAGGCTTAAAATAAGCCAATACGACTCAAGGAAAGATGCCTTAAGGTAGAGTATTGGTATACTACCAATGTACTTGTCGACACAAATGTGATATTAATAGTCAAATTTGCTAGTGCAACATGTAATAACCAATAGTTTTTTGCATATTGTCTTTATATATTTCGAAAGGGCTTATAACACAGTCAATGACAATGAAGAATGTAGATATACCGTTCTTATATGAACGGCCCTTGGGTATACCGCAGCCAAAGTTATGATGAATGGAGTTACATCAAAGCGAAGATAGAACTAAGATAACGAAAAATATATATTACTATAAAGTCAAATGTATATATCATGTATACTAGAACAAAATATAAACTTTCAACAGTTATTATAATAAGACCAGCAGAAATTTGTGACTATGAAGCATAGAAACTAAGCAAAAGTGATCGATTAAGAAAGGAAATGTCCTAGAGGTTTAGCGGAAGCAACCTTAGTCGAATGGCTGGAATACTTCATCTGTAAAATATGCGAATCTGCACTGCGCTTCTCAATGAAAGTCAAGTAGTAGTTTAAAACCTCTATTCAGATAACGCGTAGGGCTGAACGCCAGCACTGCTACAATAATGAGTTAAATTTCATTAAAATGATTTAGAAATTGCACTTGACGCAGAGCGTGCAAAGGCGACAATGGGCTGCTAACGAGGTATACCCCCAACTTACTTCACATATTTACTTGTCAAAACATATTCAAAGATTAATGGAAATTAATACGTCAAATAATATGCTAAAAACATCAAAGGCATTACAAAAGTAACGATAAATAATCCATGCAATATAATATTAACAATAGGCACTTAGCAGCGTGCAGTTCAATACGTGGGTGTCGGCTTAGGTTTAAAATCCCAGGTAACCACAGAGTATGTTAACCGGCCCGGGTCCAGAGTGGGTCTCCTCAAAATGAACATCGGGCATCGGCCGGTATCGATAACGAATTCCAAGGCTGCATCGAAATGCAGGTGCAATACGTGAGTATTGCAGTACGAAGCGTTAATAATTCATTAAAGCCGTCTGAAAGGGAGACATGAAATCCCCACGATAATTGTTTGTATTATTAGATAACTATACGTATATTCTAGCACAAACTGTTCTTGGTCATTAAATATGGTGCGGCTAAGAGTATATGGGTTCTACTGACTGGGGACTTAGGGTCTTAATGCTTAAACTTCCACAAAGGCGAGACATCGATGCCCCCCACTGCAGGGGGGTGTAACACCAATCTGACGCCGACGACTTTAAAATGTAAATAGAACTTTTCCCTAGAATTTGGAAATACGTTTGGCTTTAGTTTACTACGAAGCATTAAACAAATTTTAAAAGAAAAAGATAACGTCGAAACGGAAATATATTAATGTCTATCATTATAGCACACTCAGTATGCCTGTAAATGTTTAAATGTTACGCAGACACTAAACCATGATGATAGATGATGCAGATTATATTAATTATCTTTCTAGGAGTAAGAACACTTCAACAACTAAGCGGAGTTAACGCGATCGACTCATATATGCTAACAATCGTCGAAGCAAGCTCGAGCAGCATTACACTGGAAGCCTCCAGTATAATATTTGGAGCTATACAGTTACCTGCAGGTACAATCGAATTAAGAATTTCCAAATAGCTGTCATATTAAACTTCAAATTCTAGTTCTAGTTGCTGCTGTATTAGTAGACCGAATGGGTCGAAAGCCTCTTCTAATCGTTTCGGCGTTTGGATGTGCTGTCGCTTTGATAGGTGAAGGAGTATATTTTTTTCTGCAATAAAACAATGTGGATGTCGGGGGAATATCCTGGTTACCAACTGCAGGCCTGGCGCTATATGTAGTCATGATAAATATAGGTGTCATGACTTTGCCGTATGTGCTGCTGAGCGAAATATTTCTAACAAATGTTAAAAGCGTTGCCACTTCGCTCTCCACGTACTACGCTGGCATTTTAGGGTTTTTGGCAATCAAGTTCTTCACTCCCGTTTCGAAGCCTGGGGAATGTACACGATATTGTGGTTATTCGCGGGGGTCTGCATCTTGGGGTGTGCATTCGTCTTCTTCGTCCTGCCAGAAACTAAAGGAAAAACGTTCGCGGAGATTCAAGAAAAACTGAATAAGAATCGCAGGGTCCGCAACACCACATTATCGATCTGACAATGTACAATTATCTCAAGCTAAGTTTTTAAATAAACACAACTAAAATAAAAATTGCTACTGCATGTGGCGCGCATATTATTTTTTAAAACGTACGGTATGAAGGGTCGCCGACACCAAAGATAAAAGAAATCGAAGATTATGTAAATAGAAAGTCATATTTTACAGAGCTTCCGCTGTATCAGATTAAATAATGATTATTATCAAGGACCATCTATTAATATGACGTCACTACAGAGTTGCTGTGTTTCTTGAGAAGTTTTAGATAGAAATCATGGTTGGCTGTGGCACCACGAACTACTTTCTTTTGTTATCTCTTCAAAAATATATAGCTAAATTAAATTGGAATATAGTATTAAGTGAATACAAAACCAATAAAATGTCAGTTACTATGTAATAAGCGGGAGTTAATGGTTATTTATGTACCAAGGGTATTCTGAAGATGTGTATGCCCGCTCTAGGGTGCAAGTTTCCAAGCCCGATGGCTTCTGGCTCGAGCTTTGAAAGTCGCCCGGGGGTGTAAACATCAAGTAATTCCCGTGGTGCATACAAAATGTTATGGTTTACAAGTATTTCTGAATAACCTAAATAACGAATTAGAACGCTTATACCGGATGATCAACTACTGCTGTGAATTCATCGACACATGGAGGTACGTGATTGGTCAGAAATTCGACGCTTCTCATTGCTGACCATTCACGTACAGTAGTAACTCATAGTGACCGCCAGGGTACTACATAGGTACCCCATTCTAGTCCTAGTATTCCAGTTATTAAGAACATAGAGTACTAATAAAACATAACAATAATGAGATAAAAATGAAATCTCCAACAAGTAAAATTTCTATGTTGAGGCTGGTTTTCACATGTTAACTTAATAAGATCCAGTAATCAAGTTAAATGGTGTTTCAATTGCATTAAGGGTTGTGAAGGTAATGCTAGGAGACATACATTAATACATGCACTATAAGTAGTAAGGTGAGTCGTGGTTGAGTGCAAGCGGAGGCAATTAATGAAGCTCGTCTGGGAATGTATGGTGTAGACCTGTAGACTGAGTACGACGTTCACTGCTCTCTGAATCAGTGAAAGTAACTATACGAGGAAACAAAAGACTGCCTCACCTAGCGGTGAATATTTAAGTAGCTTCTAGAAAAGACTACATCTGATGCGGCGTCAATGTGGTGAAGGAATGCACATGTACCTGAAATGAGCATTATTTTAACACGTGCTAATTAATAAAAACAAAGAGATAATACTTCACCGATTAAACAGATTGCAATTGGTTACTTTAGTCGGTATTAGGTGTAAGTGAGGCTATTTCAAAGCATAAATGCGGCTTTACTAAAAATAAAATGAGCATATCAATTAACCAAGTTTACATCGGATCTAATGGCAATTTAATAAAATTATTATTTAACCCAAGTGTTAAAACTGAATACTGATTTGAGTTGTCCATGTTCATGTTTCACATACTTTGGTAAAGAAATATATCTTTTGATTACTACCTACGAAAATATCAACATATAACGATTGTTACGACCTTTGAACAACTACAGAGACATAAGAAAAATTATAGATCACATGGCCAGTTTGGAGGTTTTGCGAATTGACATTTTATCAACGACAGTTCTATTCACAGCTAACTTATAGCTTCATATATATGTCAATATACAGGTTACCTAAAATTGTACGCAAGACGGCAATTCCATGAGTTGGAGGAGGTTCAATACTACCTATTTTCTATAAGAGTAACCAAAATAGAAAATGCAATAAATACTTTGGCAGCCAGGCAACAAGAAACTGGTATAATATTAAGCAACCTGCCTGTGGCACGCCACTGCTACTCTCAGATTTACTAGTTATTGTCAACAATGTTAAATGAGTTTTTCGATGTATCCGCATGTATTTTTTTAAATTCAAGGAAATTAGTTATACATTCGCACCACAGCCAGGTATGAGTTATATTCAAGAAAATTATGTTTTACGTAATATTTGGGAGACAAATGAGGAGGACACGTATAATAAAATAACGGCAGATGAAAGTAAACACAATAATGGACTAAGCTATTTACATTGGGAATAGAGAACGATATTAAAATAATGAGTATGCCTATTCAAGTAAGGATATTCATAAGAAAACATGAACCAAGTAGAAGTTAAACAAATCGACTAACACAAGGTAAACATTCAAAGTTCACGAGTTAAGTAAGAACCTTTTGGGGCTGACTATTTTCTAGTGAAAGCACAGTTAATATTTGTAAATACTGAAAGAAATGAAGGAAACGGAAGCAAAAAATAAGATACATCCATATTGCCTTATCTCTCAAAAAAGACAGAAGAAGATAGCATAACCTTTTACAATCAAAAGAAGAAAGTGATGCAGCTGTGTCAAAAAATAAAAGAGCACAAATAGAAGAACAAGTAAACGATGAGAACATGAAATATCACAAAAACAGAGAAGGAACTTCTATAAGTATATAAAATCACAATAAAGGGGTATTAACTACATTTATCAAAGAAAGCAAAGAAAATCTAATAGGGAGAGAGATGGAAAAAATAGATAACATTTTACACACAATGGGAAACAATAAGAACCTAGGAATAATAAATAGCAGCGAGAAACTGAAGTATAAAGGAGACATTCTGAATGTAAAATCTCTTAGCTAATGTGCCAAATTTGGGAAGTAAAAACTATGCGAAAGCCGTGAAAAGGTTAATAATTATCCTAATGATATAAAAGAAGGAGGACAATATATACTCGAAGTAGTACAGAGGAATTGCTTGATTGAAAAACACGTACAAAGCCTATTAGGAGAATACTAAGGAGGCTTCAGGAAAAACAGATCGGCAATAGACCAGATCTTTTGTTAACGTTATGAATACCAAATCCCAGCGTACATCCTAACTAGATGTTTGAATAAAATATTAAAAACTGACACAGTAATTTTTTAAATAAAGTGCGACAGGACAGGCAAGTAATATTATTCAAAATTTATGAAGAATTAACAGTATAGTAACTAAAGCTTTATATTTTAAACATTAACAGCGCTATTTCCAAAAAGAAGATAAAAGAAGGGAAGTGTCTGAACTTCATTGGAAGTCGATTGCTATTCGATTAGATTATTACATTTCTGTTACTACTAAATAATGAAAACCTTTAAGCTCGATTTATAAATTGACGCCCGCCCGTTTGACGTTAACGCTGACGTGGTCGCAGACGTAACGCCGACGTTGTCTATGGGGAGCTATTTTAGAAATTGGCGTATAGTTTACACACAGCACGTTTAAGCAGCCCCCAATACGGGGGAGGGATCTAGTGGGCTGGGGTCTTCACCAAAAGATTCGCACAGCCGAAACGGAGATTTGGTTTAGTGGGTTCATTAGTCGGTTGGAACGAATTTTAGAGATATTTGACTCAGAGTGGTTTTCGGTATGAAGGAATTTCAATACTTCGTACACTTCGTAGACTTTGTGTCGAAGAAAACAAAGAAAGAAAAAGTGAAGAGAAATGACGACACAACTAATGATGATATGGAGTCGGATGTGTCTGTTCATGACACAGACAACGACTTCAGTGACGAAATGGAAAACATTGAGGAACTGAAAGATTATGAGCCGAGAAAGAAAGATTTTGTTCTGGTAAGATTTCCTGTAAAAACAAAATGCGTTACTGCATAGGCAAATTTTGGCCGTAAACTCTCGAATTGCTAGAGTGAAGTTTTTTAAGGAGAAAGGGCTTGTCAACGACTTTTACTTTCCATCTGTTAAAGACATAGCTAATATTGATGCTGAAGACATTATTTCTAAGTTTGTAAACCCTTCAACAACCGGAACGGCAAGAATAGCTTTATTATACAAATTTTGTTACAAGTTTAGAAGTCTAGTTGTGCTATAAACGAAGTTGCAATGTAAACACTGCTTAAAATAAAGTAAGATGAAACTATATTTGAAGAATCTTATTATTTTTATGTTTGGTATCACTGTTTCAGAAATAATTTTGAAATGGCCGAAACCGCCCCCGTGTGAGGGCACATTCGGCCAGTTGGGGTGTTTTTTTTAAATTGTTATACCAAAACCACTTTGTGGGGTCGAATTTGCCCCCCTTTCCCCTATGTGTAGCTAATATTTATTTTGTAAGACGTTAAAAATATATTTGCGGTAAGTAGATTACAGATTACAATAACTACGGTAAAAATATAATTTCATCTTTCCATAATAATTGATAAATAGCTTCATTAGACGATATTGGTTTATAATAATTATTTATTCATTTCAATGTGTTTGTTTAAACGATGTACTACCATAGGGCTATGCTTCCGTTCAAGTGAAAAAGGCGTTAAGTCCCGAAAATTACGTTTTTGAGTGAGGAATTGAAGTAAACGGCCAAAAATTCGATAACAACATTTAAACAGCATAAAACATATAAATAAAATAAAAATTCGATAACAACATTTAAACAGCATAAAACATATAAAGAAAATGTAGCTAATTGCAAAATTCCTTGCCTGTTTGATTCATAATGCAATATAGGAATGGTTCTAATATGATTTAAAAATTCTAGATTTTATGTGGTTCTTACTGCATTCTTGCATTAAATATTTTGTAAATAATCCATCCCTTGTCGCTTTCCTTACCTTGTAATATGCTGCTTCTGATACTGGAAACTAGTGCAACATTGTTTACGGTGTGCTGCAGCATGTTACAATTATTATTAAAAACCTGGAATAGTGTCTTAGAAAAATCGTGACTTTCTTATAATTCCACTGCCCTCATCCAACAACACTTTTTTGCGGTATACAGGGTGCTGCGTTGTTGGACGAAACATTCACAACCTCCATGCTAATTACGAGGCATTCAAGTTTTGGCATAGTGACTCAATTTATGCAATTTCAGATATTTTATTGTCCTAAACTTAAAATTAATATGTAATATTAAATATTTTGATAAAATTAATAGGTATTGAAGATGTTAATAAGATTTTTAAATTTGAAGTAAAAACATAAAAGCAACTTGCGCAATTTAAGTGTCAATCGGTGACAGTAATTTTATGAAATACGTATTTTGCATTGTACTCAAAAACAATTTGATCAAACAATTGTCAAATTTGTAGTAAACGCAATGTCGCCAACTTCAATTGTCGAACACGAAACATTTAAGCATTTGTTTCATAGTTTACCGATTACTATCATTAGCAGACTTACACTAGTTAGAAGAATTAAAGACAAATACAACCTAAATATATATTTAATTAAAGAGAAAATTAAAAGTAGGAAATACTTCTGTACCGCCGGAGATATTTAGTCATAAAAACAGAAGTTTTCTAGGTGTGAAATGCTACTGGCTTAATCCCAACAACCTAGAGTGAAAATCATTTGCTTTGGCGTGCAGAAGGGTTTCAGGAAAACATACTCATAATAAAATTGCGAAGAAGTTTGAGTATATTGAAAAGGTGCAATGCTCGCAATTTAATTCTGTATGCATAGAGAAATATTGAACAAAGTCAATTAAACCACAGAGTTGAAATATTTAATTGCAATCTAGACAGTTGAAGTTATTAAATCCATTGGAAATGAGATACAAGAAGCATAAGTAAAGGGATAAAGGCTAGCATAAGGAAAGCAAGTTTCGGAAGGACTGAATCTAAAGTTTGAGTAAAAGAAAGATTTAAGATGGCTAATATAATATAAGTAATATGATAGGTTTGAGCATATTTGAAGCCGGACCGAATGTAAGTAAATAATGTAAAAGGTTGGTTACTTGCATACTGAATATTAGAGATGTGTCGTTCCGCACGGAACGTTCTTTCGGAACGGTATTTTTTAGAAACGTACCGGAACGTTCCTAACATAAGATGAACGCGTTATTTTGGAACGACGGAATAAAACTGAAACAGAGAAGAACGCAACACAAACAGACAGAAGTGTTGGTTGCGCGTCACTGCTCGGAACTAATAGCGATTCCCGTTCCGCGTTCCGCGTTCCACGTTCCATCCTCCCGGTCCCGCAAGGAAGGACGGAACGGAACGCTTCTTTCACGTTGTTTTTTCATTGATAGAAACGCATAATTGTAAAATATTATAAATGCTAATTTTATTGTAAAATGTAAAACGACAAATTAAATAATTTTTCAGCATAATAATAGTCGTTACTTACTGAGAGAACTAAAAATAAGAACAGTTTAAAATTTTGATATAAATAGGAATTTCATCAAGGCGTGAATATAAGAGTTTCATTAAAGGAATCTAACAAGTTTATTTTTTAAAAACAAGTGTACATGTTTCTCAATCTGATATTTCTTTAGGTACAAGAATATTCTAACAATACTTAAAATGAATTTTAAAAAACACATTAATATGTCGCTAATAAAATAATGATTTTTTCTACAATTAAATGTAGTAATACCAAAATCAAAATATATTTTAGACATAAGAAATAAAAGTTTAAAGCGACAAATAATTGTAGTAAAATAAAATTAAAACAACAAAATAAATATAAAAGTTTCAAATAACAACAAAATAAATCAAAAAAAGCATTCTGGGAAATAATATTTAGTCAAGCCCTAAAGCTGTTTACTATTATAATAAATAAATAGAATTTGTTTGACCTTATTACTACTTAACCTACTTCGACGTTCGGAAAGTAAGATTCCAGACTTGGAAAATATTCTTTCACAAGGTACCGAGGTACAAATTGGGATAAATGTTTGTTTGACCAACTCGCTTATATACGGAAAATTATAAGCATTTGCCTTCCACCATTTTAGTGGACACTCTGATCTTGAGAGAAGAGGTTCTTCTAAATACCTTTGAAGTTCAATTAAAGCTCTAGAATGAGCAGTTCCTGAGGGTTTCTTCAATGCCACTTTTTTATCAAAAGCTGCCCATATTGATGTTTTCGCTTTCTCCTTGGATACATTTTGATTTTCTGTTTCCATGGTATTAGATTGTCCCCCATACTTAGACTTAACATTTTCTGTTAGTAGTGACGATGCTAATTTTTTTGCTCTTTCCGCCACTTGTTCACAAGAAAAACCATAATTTTTAAATCGGGGATCTAGGAAAGTTGTTAACAAAAGCGAACTGCTATTTTCTAGATCACCAAATCGGATTTTAATGTTGTCTAAAATAGAAGAAATTATTTTAATAGATAGGGGAAATAACTTCTCTTTTAACATAGCGGTGTAGATATCTAAAAGGCCATGTGTCAAAATAATTGCAGAAGAGCCTGTTATGTGTTTTTCTCCGCTTATCAATGTAGTCATTTCTTCCATGGGTTTTAGTACTTTAAGGACTTCCTTCATAAATTTCCATTCTTCCAATGTAATAATAGGCAAGTCTTTGTCTAAAAGAGCAATAGTGGTCCGAATTGGCTCTTCTAATTCGGAGAACCTTTCTAACATATAAAATGTTGAGTTCCACCTCGTAGAAACTTCTTGAATTAACTTTTTTGGAGACATCTGCAGAAGATTTTGTTGGTCGATAAATTTGGCTGTTGCAGAGGTACTTCTTTTAAAGAAGGCAACAATTTGCTTAATTTTTTCTATGATGGCGGACATAATTTTTACAGCCTCTTGACAAATTAAATTAAGGCTATGAGCATAGCAACCAAAATGCTTTAATTTTAAATCATCCCGGATTGCTTTTCGGATATTCGCAGCGTTATCAGATACCATCATTGAAACCTTTCCGTCCAAACCCCATTCATTAATAATTTTTTTTAATTCTATAGCTAAATTGGAACTGGTATGCGATTCGCCAAAGGAGCCACACTCTAAAAGCAATGTTTTTAAATCGAAATTATCATCTATATAGTGAGCTGTTACAGCTAAGAAGTTTTCTGTATTCCTGGATGTCCAGCAGTCTGTTGTTAATGTGGCAGACTTAATATTTTGGACTAACATTTTGGTGTTATTATATACTTTTTCATATTCAGCGGGTAAAAAAGTAGAAGTTATAGTTTTTCTTGATGGTATCTCATATGCTGGGTTTAATTCAGCAACAAACTGTTTAAAACCGCTGTCCTCAACAATAGAAAATGGTTGAAAGTCCGAAGTAAAAAGAAGCATTAACTTACTATCAATTCGTTTCTTTATGTTAAGTCCTAACTTGTTACTTCTGATAAACGTGCTAACTTTTTCTTGTGACCATGTTTTGGCCTTTTTTGCAGGAGGTTGGCTGTTGTCAGTAGAGTTGTTACTAGTGCTGGTACTCGGTGCTGGTAATCCTAAAGCTGTGTGACTTTTATTAGTATCACTTGTTTCAGTGACTGTTGATGTTGACGGTTGTTGTTTGTCAGAACACTCGGCAGTCCTGGAGGTATTTGTGAGGTTCTGACGGTTCACCATTGCTACCATCGGGTGTTTTCTCTGGATGTGGCGTCTTAGATTGGCAGATGTCGATTTAAAACTCAGCTCCTGTTTGCAAATATTGCAAATTGCAACGTTCTCGGATCTCGGTTTTTTATTAAAATGATACCACACTTCGCTAATTTCAACTGAACTTCCCTTGGTAGACATTTTTCCACACGATCTCTTAATAAATGTAGTAATATTGATTAATTATTTATTGTTAGAATTCACTTCTTTTCACGTAAGTCCACTTTCATAATCAAACTTTAACTTACGGAGCATTAGCATGTGAATTATTTAAATTAGAAGTAAAATTCAACTGTCACATGCTCATGTTACTTTAGTTAAAGTCTGATTATGAAAGGAGGGGGCCTTACTCAGTTAATTTTTATATATAAATAAAACGTGTGAAACTGCATATTAAAAAGATTGAAAAAATATTATATAAGATATCAATATACATTCAGTGAAAACTAAAATATTGTTTGTCTGGGGTTTGCAGTGTGTGCCACGCCGCCGGCGCCGCGCCGGCGCCGGTTCGAAAGCAAATCTCGCAGACCATTACTGAAAAATCCCCGACAGGCTCGGGAACCACCGCGCACCGTCTGACTTCTGGTTGTAGCCGAATACCGCCCTCCGCAGTTGTATTAGACAAAATATTTAAACGCACAAAATTGCAAAAAACTGCCTGTAAATTTAGTGAGCTTTTTATAATTGGGAGGCTCCTGCTTTTCTGCTTTCTATAAAATGGTATAGAGGGAGCTAGAAGGTTTTCTAGAATGACGTCGTAACCAGTAATGTCATTTGGTTCCCTCGTTCCGGAAGAACGTTATTTTGGAACGGTATTTTTTCGGAACGAGAACGTGTGGAACGTTCCACCTGACGCATCGTTCCGCCCATCCCTACTGAATATGAGCGTAGATTTATTAATAAACGTACGGGCCAGTGAAAAGCAAGCAAGCTGAAAGGTAGATGGAAATCAAAGCAAGATACGATAGAATTTCCAAAGAGCAATGCAGAACGAGGGCAACTGAAATGAAGAATAATTAGTGACGGGGTTAAAATTGAACTCAAGTGCCAGTGCAATTTACAACTAAGTGTTCATAGCAGAGCAGTGATAAATAACAGTTTATGTGACAAGAAAGGACAATTTTTATGTATAAGAAATAAAGACAATTTCTAGTTTTAAGCAACAAATATGTTAATCACATTTTATTCTTTTATGTGAAATTGTAACCAAAACTTATTTCCTTTGAACAATATTAGATCGCGGTTACTAGGTAACGCGATGCTCTTTTGTTAAAAAAAGATAGAAAATAATTCCTGTAATGTCAACTTGTGCGCAAGTGATGTTTCTGATTTTTGGTGTGTTTGTATAATAAAAGTTACTTACAAAGTCTAAAAAGTGTACAAAGTTATTCTACAAGTCACCGGGCATAAGTGGATGTATTATTTTAGTTTCACCACCGAAAAATTTTGTAAAATTGTACAAGCCAAGATCGGCGTGAATTCAGCTCCCTCAACGTGAAAATTTCAAACTGCGATACCAGTCCATTCCAACATCAGAAGCCAGGGATCTCAAGTCCTACAGGTCGGGAAGAGGTGTAACAACATCCGAGAAGAAGATTTGGTGCCAAACAAGCGACTTCCAGCAAATAAGGGCGTTGGCTTCACCCGCAGCGGCTCCAGAGGCAAGGTCGGCGATATTTTAAAAGGTACGATTTGGCAGGTTTTTATGTGGTCGGAGTCCGGAAAGTCAGTGGACTTTGAGAACACACATTGCTGAAAAAAATCATCGTGTTTCCGAACATCCAGATACGTCCAAGTTCCAGAAAATCCCGTGGCGTCACTAGAAAATGCGATTTATGCCAGGATTTTCAGTTTTCACAAGAAGCCAAAAAAAAAGATAGTAGCGCGTTGTTTTTACGTCCCAACCTGAAACAAAACCAAGTTGGATGTTGCTAGGTGGGAGATTCGATTCAGTTTACCTGTGGTTTTCTTGCAAATTTCGCTTTTGAATATAAAAATAAAACGCTGTATGCACCCGCGAGCCTTTTTTGGTGTAAGTCAATTTTGTGAGGTTATAACTTATTGAAGTGAGCAGAGCAGTTGTACTGAAATTTTGAGTATTTGAGCTACTCTGAGTTAAACATTCTACAGAATTCTTTTAATATAAAATTCAAATTTTAACCTAACCTGAGATATCAGTCTTGTGTTTTGCCTGAGCAATCCCATTTTATTGGAGAGTAATAAATACGTTTCATTTTAGTTAGCCTAAGATACTGACAGGCAAGTTTTGCATTTTTAAAATTTAATATAAGTGCCCTGAGTATTGGAGTGTTTGCCTAATAGTACATTGACTTGGCGATTGTCTAACATAATATAACAATATATCACTTCGATTCGGTATAACAGATAATCAAGTCACTTCAACTATTACTGACAATGGCAGTAATTTTGTTAAAGCGTTCAGGGGGTTTGGAGTAACTGCTGAACATTTTCCGACGGAGCTAGAGGACGGAGATGAACAAAGTGACAAAGACAATGAATCAAATTCTGATGAAAATGTTTATATTCGAGATAAATATCCTCGTATAAGATTGCCAAAACATATAAGATGTGCCAGTCATACTCTTAACTTACGAGCAACTAGGGATGGGCGCGTGACGTGAAAACAGTCGTGTCACGTCGTGTCACGGCGTGTCACGTCGTGAACGTGACTAATATTTGAAAATCGTGACGTAAACGTGAGTGAAAATTTCCAAGGCGTGATTCACGTTTCACGTTAATTTCACGTTAAATATTTAGTAACGAATAAAAAACTGCAAGATGCAGCAACTTTTAAATTCATTAAATGGCAAATTGTGCCAAACAAGGTACATTATGTGGCTTTATTTTTGGACCCTAATTATAAATCCTTAAAGTTCATACCTTCACATAAAAGAGAAGATTATAATGCAAATAAAACTATAGATGATAATGATGAAATACATAGCAAACGACTCAAAAGTGGTACATCAGCATCAGATTCTTATCTACACTTAGAGATAGCTCTGACGATGACACATGTAATTAGGATGATGTCGAAACAAAACTAAATTAGTATGTTAAATTAAAATTCGGAAATGTAGATGACATTTTAGGATTTTGGAAAAACATTGTAAATACGCCACTGTTAAAAAAATTTGAGAAATTTTAAACATACCGGCAAGCTCCGCTACAAGCGAAAGACTATTTTCTGCAGCTGGTCGAATTTTAGAAGAGCGCAGAATTCGACGTAACGCTGAAAATGTTGATTACATATTATTTTTAAATCAACATTTTAATGTGTAGATGAACTTATTATTCTAATAAAAGTAATGGTTTGTTTTTTATACTCGGCTAACGCTGAAAATGTTAATTACGTTTTATTATTAAACCAAAAATGTATTGTGTAGATGTGTAGATGGTATTTTTAAACCAATTTATTGTGTACTTGTGTAGATGAACTTATTATTCTAATAAAAGTAATGTTTTTTTGTATACTCGCTTTAACGCTGAAAATGTTGATCCTTGTACGTAATAGTATATTACAGCCCGAGATGGGAAGTGTTTCATTACTGTCGAGAGATTAGTTAGCTGATTGAGACGCGAAGCGTCGAAATCAGCTATTATCTCGAGACTAAGGAAACTTCCTGTCGAGGTTTGTATACTATTTTATTCGCAACCACTTTATTCTAAACAATAACTGGAAAAATTATTATATTATGATACGACAGGTTGTGACGCGCATGAATGGATCAACGAGATTCCCAGTGTCCCTACCTACTCAGCGGCCGTGAATGTAATTCCCGCACTTGAGCTGGAAGTGAGTGCGGGAAGTAGCGGGCTGAAATGTACGACTTCCCCCACTCAAATGAGATCAGGAATGTTAACATTACATATATGGTTGCGAATAAAAGTACTTTCAAACCTACGAATTAAAAGTGTTGCCTAGCATCATATACCCTCTGTAATCATACCAATAAGGGAAAAATGACAGCTTTTAGTATTAAAAGTAATGTCTTTGAAGACAGCTGCAAGAAATATATTTGAGAGAAATCAGTATGTATCCCTTGTCGAAGTTATTGTAGTCAATTTTCATTTTTCTCTTTTTGTCAACTATTCTGATTGCAACATATCACTTAAATTATGTCAGGTGCAAAACATATTTTTAGTTTTCTTTAGGGTTTTTCATTGGTTTTAAATTTGAACATTCTGTTCTATCTGAATTTAAATTTTGAAATAAAAGCTGCGTGTCACGTCGTGAGTGGCGTGTCACGCCGTGAACGTGAGTGAACGTGAGCGTGAACGTGCGTGAACGTGACTGTTTAAAGCAAGCGGGAAACGTGCGTGACGTGAGCGAAAATTCACTCACGCGCCCATCTCTACTAGCAACTACTGATGATCATAATGCACATAGGTCGACTGCCGCTTTAAGATTTCTACATAAAAAAATCGTGCGTAAATGTAATTTGCTGTGGACCAAAGCATGTAAACCGAAAACCGCAAAAGTAATCGAAGATGTTTTGGGTCATACGTTGAGCTATCCATGTGTAACACGCTGAAACTCAATAAATGAGATATTTACACAAAAAAGCAAACTGAAGGAACTTTTTAAAAAGTGGACATACAAGACGGTTTTAAAGAATCAGAGTTAAATTATTCATAAAAATACTGCGCTATTATGCAGCCAGTTTCAAATACTTTAGAATTTTTGCAAGAAGAGAAAAAAGATATTTTGCTTATTTACTACTCAGCCTATTTGCTTTAAAAAGTAAACTTAATACAATAAAAGCAGAGCCTAAATTAACGAATGCTATATTATTTTAGATAAAATTATGCAAGGCTTATTAAAACGATTTGTAATTTTTTTTTTACAGTTAATAAAGGATCTAAAGCTGCAACAATAGCGCCTGTAACTTAAAAGACATACAAAGAATATTAATTATGGTAGCCTCAAATTTGCTTGCAAATTCCAACGATAAATACATAAATTAAGATGTAGAGGAAGATTAGGAGATCCAAATGCAGCAGTAGGCTACAATTTTTTCGGTTTTGATAACCCTCTACATCAACTATAAACAAAGAAATAGACCTTAAAAGCAAAATAGAACTCGAGTTAATTCGTTATTTGGAAGACAAGAGAACAGATTTAAATAATGAAATTCCTATTTTTAAGATACAACATCGATTTGCCTCCCCCACACTAGTGGAAAGACTTTTTTCGTTTGCCACATTTATAGATAGTTCCAGAAGGAATGCGACTTCGGACGAATTATTTGAAAAACTGCTGATGATGAAGGCAAACAAAGGTGTAATATTATTGGTACTTTTACTTATTTTATTATACCTACCCAAATACATGTACATATGAATATAATATAAAGAATACCTATATAATTTTTATCCTTGACTTTATTTATTTACTTACATTATACATCAAAACAAACGAAAAACTTTAGGTTTTGTTGAAAGATGCAAGTAGCTACAAGACTTTATTATCAAACCTCCTTTAAAAGTGATAAAGTATGTAGGTACTATAGTTTAATACAACATCAAAATTTAACATTTTTAGATTACGATTACGAGTCGACTCGACACTAATGATAGTTTCAACTTGCTAGAAAGTTCTACTAAATACAATTATATGACAACAATTTCTATTGAAAGTAATTGAAAAAGCAATTTATGTTGTACAATTACAATTACCAGGTAACTGGTAATAGAATTACTATTTCCTGTGAGTAATTATTGAAATCTTTGGTAATTCAATGACTTCATTGGGCGGTAATTTTTAATTAATTACTTTTTAAAGTAATTTGTCCAGCTCTGTATTATGATAAAAATAGCATGACACAACACAATTTTGAAATGGAAAATAATATTGTAATTAGGAGAATGTAGGAACCGGAAAAGGGCTTGATAAGTACGAAACCCCAAAATCGTTTTCTATTCAAAATAGCAAAAATTAGAGTCAATAGTAGTTACCTAAGAAAATCAATGAATGAACCTACTATTACAGAGAATGAATATGAGGAACAAATTAATAACTTAGACAGGTCAAAATCTAAATAGTAGTGCAAACTTTGATGGTGAACTAACGTTTCAATCTATTAATCATAAAATAGATCATTCTCTCAAGCGATGTAAACTGGCAGTCAGAGATTATTGGCTCATAGGGGGGGATGCTGTAAACGATTCTTTAGTTCTTGCAGTAGCAGTTAGTGTGGCCAGACCACAAGATAATAAGCATGCAGAGCAGATTCTTGTAAACGAGTTTTGATCTCTCGATGAATAAATCGTTATTAAACAGAACAGTGCGTGATTTAATAAAAGAAGATCGAGAACAACACAGTGGGACTGTGGGAGATAAACCTCTGGACCATTCGTTGTAACTGAAAAGAAAGCAATCATTTGCAAAATAGGGTAAGTTTTTAAACGATTAAAAGGGGCAGGTTTGAATAGAAAATTCGTACAAACTATGAAACCGTTGTACAAATTATTGAAAGAAATAGCAAAATTTGTGTAGGATTCAAAATGTTAGGTAGCTTGTGTAACAATTAAAAATTTTTAGAGAAAATAGATCTGCATTTTAATCCGAATTTACGCGTTGTAGTTATTAGTGATGATTCACGTTACAAAACGGGATCGGTGCAGTATTATTATATTTACCCGGAAGGCACGGTTTTGTTGTTGTAAAACTTGTAATTAAGCCTAAGGCCTGTAAGTTTTAGTTTATGAATAAATAAATAAACTTACTCGTTTGCGGGGTAAAACCATTGCTGGCTTAAACGTTTACCTTATGCACTGATAATCGTCTCTTAATAGCTTTGTTTGACCAAAATAAGGCAATTCCTCAAGTGGCCGCAGATATGGTACAGCGCTGAGCAATTACTTGTCAGGTTTTCCCAACAAAATAAGAATACATAAAAAGTAGCAGAAATGCGGTAGTGGCCAGTCCTTCAAGGTTATCAATTTAAAGAGCAGACATAAACATGGAATGTGAAGGAGGAGTAACATATATAAATTTTATAGCGCCGCATAACACTCCTATCAATGGCATTGGAGTAAAGGTGGAATCAAAGCTCCCTTAATTAGTAAAGTAATTGACTTCGTTAATAGTGGATGCCCTCACAAGATAACAGAACCAGATTTAAAACGAATATTCTAAAGGAAAAGTGAATTAACGGTCGTCAATGGATGCTTAATGTGGAGTTCATTATTTCAAAATCTTTACGGGCAGGGTTGTTGAAAGAACTACACCTGAGTTATTAGGGCATAGTTAATATGAAGGCGGTCACTCGACCATACAATGTAGTGGCCTAAATTAGACGAACAAGTTGAAAAGATCGCAACATTTTGCGATGCGTGTTTAAAAAATCAAGTTTAAAATCTTCGTGGTCAAAGCCATTGCGAGTTGGCGAGAGCGTACATTTAGATTTTTTGGATTTAGATATATGTAATTTTAGCAAATGAGTGGACGTATATAACATGAAGTATAATACAAGCCCTACTAATACGATTAAAAATTACGAAATAATTTTACGTCAGTGGGTATTCCGGAGCTACAAGGTTTTTCGATGGCTTGTCACCATTTATCAATAAATTGTGTTTCTCCACTTACCGAATGAGATTCACATTTACAAAAAAATAGAAGGTATATTAAAACGTTGGGAGAATATTTACAGCACGCGATTCCTTGTCAAAAACTAAACGAAATATTCTAACTTTAATTTGATCTTAGACGAATAGCTTTTTAAATATTAGCGATTAAAAGTTTTTAAATTAGGCAACTTTATGCATCTGAAACCTAAGCGGATTATGAATGCGGTTACCCTTGGTCGTATTCCCTAATTCTGAAATTTAATCAAGTATGCAATATTCCTTAATGTCACTAATAATGATCAAGGAATTTTACAACCCTAGACCAAGTCTTCTTATTAATTTTTTTACTTATTACTTCTCTGGGCCGTATTTGATTGCAGACGTCGCACACCGGTAGTTATGCCACCGTACATCACATAGTACAACGGGACAGACTCCAGCGTAATCATTTTAGCTGGAGAGTTCAAAATTTGAGTACACGATTAGATTATATTAAACCTAAACTGAACGAGCAGTCAAAACGAGCAATTCTTACAGCACAAAGAGGGATAGGAAAGGAATTAGAAGTAGGTAATTTTGTTCTGACGTGACTACAGGGACGTAAACACAAAGTCGTGGACAGCAGCGGTAATAGCAACAAAATTAGTAGCAGAATCGAAATGGATATGTTGTTAGCTATCTTAGAAACTGTCAGTAGAATCAAAACATTATTTTTCGCAATCTATTAACTTCTTTTGAAAATGGTTTTCTTGTTTGTTTTTACACAATAAAAATAGGAAAGTTATGACGGTTTAAATTGTTTGCTATTTATTGCGCTTTTGGTAAGACCATTTTTACCCAGAGGTAATTCGCAATCGCAACCCACATTTTATACACCAGGATTCCTCTGTTTACCCGTGATTTCCTTAAACTTTCCCTGATTCTTGTGTGGTTTTCTCATCATTTACTACGAATTTGTATTATTTTTTTCACAATTTGACGAGCTTATGGTTCATAAATTATTACAAATATTATAAATTAAAAGAAATATTAATGGGTATTTATTATAAAAAAAAAACAAAGTAACAACTCTAGTATCCTTTTCAAACAGTATATGATAATATAAAACAATGACAATTATTACTTAAAACTACAAAAAACGCAAATGTAATTTTACGGCCAATCTGCATCAGTATATTGGTTATGTACCCATTGCCCACAGGAAGTACATCTATACCCGGTTTCGGACTTTCCAAAGTGCTGGCATATAACAGAAATATTGTCACAATGTGTCTTTGCTGTATAATCAATATTTGAAATTTAAATCAATGTAAATATTGTCGAAGTTGTCATCTTCACTTAAGTCTGCTTGGTGTGGGTCGCTTCTTATCTTCACCCCTGTATCTGCCTCACTTATTTTATGATCTATTTAAAATTTGGTCAATTACACTACCCCTTAAAAAAGTTATTTTTAAATATTTTAAATCATTTTACCGTAAACCAATAAGCCGATAAAAAGTAAATGGGACAAATTTAAAAATCATAGTAGGTCTAATTTTATCGAAAAGTTATTACAAAAATATTCGAAATACAAATTTTTATCGAAAACTGTTATTATTATTACAATTTCAGGCAATACATGTTTTAATTTTCTTCGTCACACCCCTGTATCTTCCTTATTTACTTTCTGATCGATATGAAATTTCGGTGAGTTATACTGCCCTTTAAAATAGTTATTTTTACAATTCTTACACTGCGATCAGAAATAAATTGAAAACCTTGAAAAATAATAGTTGTCCTAATTTTATCTAAAACAATGTTAGGAAAAGTTGCTCAGAATTACAAAAATTGTGGAAGTTTTTATCGAAAAATTATTATTATTATTATTACGAGTTGATACAATAACGGCCGGTCTTATACAAACCACTAAGATGAAATTATCTTTAACTCTTTATTAAAGTAAACAAAAGCGCATGAAAATGTTAGTGCTTATGACATTTAATTTATTTGTAAACAAATTTTGATGCGCTTTCACTTTTCACCTTCACACCCCTGTACATTCCTTATTTATTGTCTTAACCGTTTCAAATTTTGGTCAACTACACTACCTTCTTTTGAAACTTTCTTAAATAACATTTTTCCATAAAACTAACCTACTATGATTTTCCCCTTTAATTTGTGATTGCAGTAGGCTACTGGTTTGCAAGAAACTTGCTTAAAAATCGGTAAAAAGCTACCCAGAATTTCCCTCGTAAGTGGATATTATGACACTTACAGCCAGTCATATAAAGACCACTAATCTGAGGTTAACTTTAATTCGTTGTTAAAATAAACAAAAGTGCATCAACATTTGTTTATTAGTGAATAAAATGTCATAAACACTAACGTTTTTATGCGCTTTTATTTATTTTAACAACGAATTAAATTTAACCTCAGATTAGTGGTCTTTATAAGACCGGTCATAAATAATTTTAAAAATCAAATTAGGTTAGGGGTAAAAATATCTTCACGTTTCTAATAAATTACATAAATTTTCAAATAAAAAAAAACATTCCCGGTGGTCGAATTCGAAGGGCAGGCGGCTGCGCATGCGATACCAACGTTTTGTGGGATATTGCAAAGGAAGTGGCTATTTCTACATGCGCTACAGAGCATTTCTTGAGTCCGTGCGTCCCGGTTGCCTTAAATAGAACCTTTTTTCATTAACAGCTCTTCCTGTTTTACAGCATTTACGCTTACGTATCTGTTGGATTAAATTTTCGTCGAGGATAAAATCTGAACTATGTGCAAATTGTTACTTTCCTGTATCTCAGTTAAAGCAAAAATAAAAAAAACCGGTGAAACGACTTGACATTCAGCGGTTGCGAACGAGCCTGCCCATTCGATTTTTTTGTTTGGCGGTAGGTCACGGATAAAACAGGCGCTTGCTTCCAAAGCCACCAGGACAGTTCGAATTCCGGCGTCCCAGCTATATTTAACGTAACGCACTTATTCGTTTCTCCTTTTTGTATTGTACATTTATCCAGTATCTGTTGGGTTCCATTTTTGGCAAGAATAAAGCCTGCGCAATGTACAAATTATTACTTGTATGTATTTCTAAGTTAAATCAAAAATAAATAAAATTTTATTTTTTAAGGTGCTCACCTTGTATATATTTGTCTCGTCTTTTAGACGAGGGAAGTAAAAATACACAAACAACCTTTTTAAAGGGTAGTATATTTGACAAAAATGTGAAATAGATCAATTTTTTTTCCATGTTTCCACATTTATTTTTTATGGTTTACGATAAAATTATTTTTAAAATTTAGAAATAACTTTTTTAAAGGGTAGTAGTGTAACTGGCCAACATTTAAAATACATCAGAAATTAAGTGAGGGAGAAACAGGGGTGTAAAGGTAAAAAGTGTAGAATCATGCCCTAACCATAATGTTAATGAAGAAAATTCCAACCTTGAATCCAACTAATATTCGGGCTGCTTTTGTAGAAATTTTCTTGTTATTGCGCAACCACATTGTTTCGCTTTGACTAGAAGCTTTTGTTTTTTTAGCTGCTATCTTGGATACTTTAAGTCTTTTCTTGCGTATCCTATTTTTGTTTGGTTTACTTCTAAATATTTTTTTCGTTTTTTTTTCAACGGTTGCACTAATAAATATTACACTTTTAGTAAAGCGTCTTAACTCTTTCACTGCTAATTATTCAAGAATTTTCATCCAATAACCAGCAAACTGATGACTTTTTCACCACGTATACATTTTCAATTACACTTACTTGAAGAAATTGGTTATCTATTCGATTCTTTGTATAGAAAATTACTAATTCTTAAGTGTTCCCCGAAAGTCGCAGAATGTTAAAGATTGCCGGGTGTGAGAGCGAGGATACGGAAGCTCTAACCTTCCGCCTTGCAGGCCAAGCTCCTTCATGGGGTGTTAGTGCCTCACCATTATTATTATAATTATAAATATGCTCGAATTACATGAACAATCTAATTTTTACTTCCTTTTACAATAAAGGAAGTATTGGATTCACCCCAAAAATTCTAAATTGAGTTTTCAACAGATCTTCACGTTTCAGAGTCTCCTGAACCCAAAAAACATATTTTTTTCATTGGTCTGTCTGTCTGTCTGTCTGCCTGTGAACAGAATATCTCAAAAACGGAAAGAGGTATGGCGTTGAAACTTCATATATAAGTTTTGTGTACTATGTAAATGGGACAGCAAGGTTTTGAAAAAAATCGCATAACCGGAAGTAGGTGTTTACTCTTGTGATTTTTCAGTTTTTTTCGATTTTTTCAAAAACTGCTCCAACGATTTTTTTTTAAACTTTACATTTTTATTACATTTTTAATGTGTATTGATGTAAGATAGGTGAGTTTCCAGTTGAATATTTTTAAAATGGGTTACTTCTGTTTTTTTTCTGTTTATTTATTAACTCCTATTTTAAATAGAACACCCGGTATATTATTACATTTTTGAATTCAGCTTAAAATTCTAGAAAAAATTTGTCTCTTGAACTAACACTCAATTTTGTACCGTTTTTGTAAAATTTTTAATTTTTGAAAATTTTTGACAAATGCTGAAAGATTTAAAATCAAATTTTTGGCTAATTATAAGATCACTGTAAAAGGAAGTTGTGTGCGTGTATTACACCAGATTTTTTACTTACAGCATTTAGTCCCAAAATCGGCTATAACACTGGTGTCTCCATTATGAAAGTTGTAAAGCTGTTTCATATTCGACATTAATGAATCCTCTATTTACAAATCTTCCTCTTCAATTGCATCATCGTCGGAAAGCTACGATATCTCTTTTTATATACCGTAAGGAAATTAACAAGACAAAACATTTATGCCCACTGTAATTCCCAATTCATGGGTATCTCACATATTAAACGTTGTTTTCTATATCCTTCTCGAAGTACGAAGTACAAGTATTTCATTTTATTTTTTTGTAATTTTATTTTGCTACTCAGCCAACAGCCGTTAGGCCCATTATAGCTGTCGCTGTACATTTTTATGTACGAGTATGTTTTAAACTGGCGTCAACGTTTGCATAATGTGACATATTGCGCTTTTCTTCTCGCAGAAATGCACAATCTCAACCCCATTATCATTAAAATCGTTCGAT